>QRDG01000415.1:145096-521199 GCA_012064385.1 Puccinellia tenuiflora
AAAGTAGGTTAGTTAGTTTTTTTTACGTAATACTGGTTGTTGTTTAGTCAAATAAACAAGTATTTACTATTTAGTGGTCCAGATTATCATGTTCTGTTGTGACTACTTCTCATATGGTGAGTTTTGGAGACTCACGTGTGGTGATTGAAGTGTCTGGCATGTGCCACAAATAGGCCACAAGGTTGACGAAAGTGTTGATAAAGATCACATTTGATGAAATGATATTTAGATACAATAACAAGATACACTGCATTGGGCCATATTAAGGTGCAAGCAGTCACCATCTATTAGTTGTGCACTAGCGATGTTTGGTGGTGCACAACATTAGTTGTGTTCTCGATTAGAACTTCCTTGCTATTGTCAAACGGGGGCGGAGGGTATCTTTCTCATTGTTGTTGAATGGGGGTTGAGGGCACATAAAATCGTCTTAGTGCACAATCACAACATGTAAGGATTTAAAAAAAAAAAATCAACGATAATTTTATGAGACCGTTGCAACGCACGGGCATTGTGCTATTAACTAAAAATAACTCAAAATTCAACCTAACCTCGCTAGTATCATTGTAAGAGGCGCAATCATCGATAAATTTGATCTCGTCATTCTCATACCTGCGTCAAGACACCACAATCACTTCCACATATCACACTACTGAATTTTAGACCAGTACGACTGGGGCTTATTGGAGGTCTGGTACAATTTTTGGCCTGCTATAGTATCGGCCCGTCAGATGCCAAGAAAGGTTCATGCGGATTATACCCATGTTAATGTCTATCAGAGGTTTTCTAACCATAATTATATGTGGATTTAACAATAAGTGGTGTTTTTCTGCGAAGAAAAAATATATAGAAAATAAGAACTCGCAATCGACACTGGGTCAATAGATTAATCCATAAATAATGATATAAATGTAAGGATTCATATATGGAAAACAAAACAAAAAATCGACTTACACGAACAAACCAAGATCTATCTATGAAGATGCAACTGAGATATTAGATCTAGATCCAGACCAACAACTGTAGCATAAGTATATTTTTGTTGAATATTCGTTAATTCAAATACCGCAACTAGGCGTATTCCTCCCAGCCGCAAGGATTTTTCACTCCTCCCTAGGATCAAAGTACATCCATCCTCTTGTATCGACATGTACGTGATCACCAGTCTAGGAACACTCCACTATACATGGCAAAGAGAAGTCGGAGTACTAGCAACCTTACGACGTATGGTGGATATCACGAGAGAGAGAGAGATGGAGAGAGAGAGAGAGGAGAGGAGGAGGAGGAGGAGGGGCAGCCCTCCAGCACTAGGCGTGGGGTGGAGGAGCTTCCCCTCGTCTCCTTCGTAGGGGAAGGGGCGTCGCTGCCTTGGAGAGAGAGTTCCTCCTTCCTAGGGCCGGCCAAGTGAGGGGGAGGCGCCCCACAAATCCTAGCCACCCCTTACCTGCCCTCAAGGCAATCGGAGGACGTCCACTAATGGGCCTACGGGGGACCATGTGCCTATCCCAATGTGACCAAGCCAAGTGGGGCAACCCCATGGTGCCCTTCAGAATATCCAACTCCTCAAAAATTGGAATGAAAATTTATGGGGATTATTTTTACGCCAAGATGAAGACAGAGTCCGAAGGGCGACTGGGGGGGGGGCACCCAGGGGCCAGGGGCGGCCCGTAGCCATGGCCTAGGGCCCACCCGTGGGTGGGACCCGCCCCTGCTCCCTGGCACCGCCTCGGCCCCCTCCGACGCCCATAAATTCACACTTAACCTAAAAACTCAAGGCGGCCATTATTTTCCACGAAATCATCCCGAAGCCGCCGCCATCTTAAAACCTAATTTGGGAGGATTTTGAAGCTGATCCCGGCACCCTGCCGGAGGTGAGTTTGATCCCGGAGGGCTCTTCATCGCCATGCCTTGCTCCGGGATGATTTGTGAGTAGTTTCACCTTGTACTATGGGTCCATGGTAGTAGCAAGATGGTTGTCTCTCTCCCTTGTGAATTCATGGTTACGATCTTGTGAGTTGCCTACATGATCTAGATCAACAATTTTTTCGACCATGGATCAAGATCAACTATTGTAATGCTATATGATGTGTTTGCTGAGATCCAATGAGTTGTGAACTTATGATTAGATTGTTCATGTTATATTTATGTGTTATTTAAGTTCTTGCATGCTCTCCGATGTTTGTGGTTATTTTGGCCAAGTGATTGCTTGTATCTCCAAGAGAGAGTATTTATGCTAGATGGTAGGTTCATGCCCCCTTTTGTGCCAGCGCTCGAGTGACCGAAACGTGCAAGTGCCGAGGGTGTGCTATTGCTACTAAGGGTAAAGCAACGGTGATTATGTCTTCATGATTATAAATATTACTTACATCACGTATTGTGCTTAATGCTTTTGTTTGTTGCTTGCAACTTAATACCGATGAGTGACATGCTCGATAGTGATCCTAGGTGGATGATTAGTTATAGATGCAGTTGGATAATGGTCTATATATGTTTGACGTGATTCCTACATGAATATCACATATGAATTCTCTATGTCATAGCTAGATTAAGTTTGTGTTACAATTCTATCAATTGCTCAGCTGTAATTCGTTCACCCATCATGTGTGCATTTAATCTTCTGGAGAGACACCACTAGTGAACCCATGGCCCCCAGTCCATCTTTTTTCATTGATTAAAACACCGTTTACACACTTTTCACCATCACTTGCTCACTGGTCCATTTTTATATTTTGTTTATTTCACCATACAATTTAACCGCTTTGTTTTCAGCAGACCAGTGGGATTGACAACCTTCCTACCGTTGGGGGCAAAGTGAATTGTTTGATTGTGTGCAGATACACACTTGGCAATGGTCATGCGCCAGACCGTTGACGAGTACCTCGCTGTTGATTTCATAGTCCTACTGGTTCAATAACCTTGGTTCTTAACTGAGGGAAAAACTGCCGCTCGCTACATCCGCCTTCCTCTTGGGGCACCACCGACGAATATTCACTACATCAATTGTAGCCATCAAGGAGTTTTTCTGGCGCCGTTGCTGGGGAATCTGGACTTGTAGCAAGGGGAGTCTCACACTCTCAATCGTTTTACTTTTCTTTTTCTTGCTTAGTTACTTTATTGTTTTACTTGTTTGCTCTTTTTAAAAATCAAAAACACAAAAAAAATTATGCTATGGAAGAACTTACCAGAACCTCTATGTTGATGGAACCTAGAGAATTATATATAAAGTATATAGAATCACGAGAGGGGGAATCTTGAAAGGCATGATAAATAAGTTGAATCAGATTGCTGAACTCTTGCTTGATCTTCATGATATAAATTGTTGCTCTGAGCAACATGATTAACATTTTAAATTCCAATGTGGCTTTAGTAAAGAACCTTTAATTGCAACCTATCATTGGTTAAATTATACTCATCTGGGAGCTGAACAAGTAGAACAATTTGTGACATTTATGGCAGCCTCCGAAATAGATTCCTTCATGGCCAAAAATTATGAAACTTGTATGGCTTCTAATAAACTTAAATTTACAATCTCTTGGATCCTTAATTATTGTCTCGGAAATTTCAGCAATAATGAGTATATCATTGATTATAAAGAGAGACTCCTTCCTGCACAAAAGGGTACTCATATTTTACAGGAAGAAGGATATAAAAATGTAAACCAAGATAAAGGAAAATATGAAGTGGAGAAGGAAGACCTAATGGAGGAAGAAAAGGAAGAGAGTGAGCTTCCACTCCCTCTATCCGAAGATGACAGTAAATCTCAAACTCAAAACACCTTTGTTGTGTATGAGAATCCATGCTATATTGATGATGTTTCTGCTCAAAATTCTATTCTCATTTATGATAACCCATGCTAATGTGATGAAGTTAATAAGGCCTCTATTAATGATGCTTATGAAGATGAGTTTGCTACTATTATTTATGATAAGAATATGTCTCTTATTTATGATGATTATGATAATGCTCTAGATGATGGTCCTATGTTACTTATTGAAAGAGCATGGTTGCCCCCATGTGTGGTTTTGGTAATTAATGACAATCCCTAAGGACTAATGTATCCTTGAGTTACTGAAAGTGCATGGTTGCCCCCATGTGTGGTTTTGGTAATTAATGACAATCTCTGTGGACTAATGTTTGTATTGAGCTACTTATAGGTGTGTCCATTTGCATTGCTTTATCTCCATTTGTTGGAGTCAAGGCTAAGGGAAGAAGAGTATTTGTTGATCAAGGCTAAGTGCGAGTTGATCAACACTCAAGGTCATGTGAAGATATGCCGAAGAGTGCGTCTCCCATATTGGTGTATGGGAGAGAAGAGTGCGTCTCCCATATTGGTGTATGGGGGAGCATCACGTGAGCCTTCACCAAAAGAAGCGCAATCAAGAAAGGTGGTTCGTCTTGAGGAGATGAAGATCGTCTTCATCGACCTCAAGTGGATTATGCGCATGTAACATCCCAAGTTTTTGAAATTTTTGAAAAATCTGAAAAATCAAAAACTTTTTAAAAAGTTATAGATATTTTGTTTTGAAATTTCAAAACAAGCATGGTATTCATGTTTTCATTGCATAAGTGCATTTGTTCTCCTGGTTTTATGAAGTTTTCAAAAGAATTAAAACCTTATTTCATATTTTGGGAAATATCCATAACTACCATCTAAATGACCAGGGGTATTGTGGTAATTTAAATTGTGTAAAAATAATAATAACAAATGAGTGTATCATGGTTGATACTAAATGATATTACTCATATTATTTTTTTGGATTTTATTTGAGTTCAAAAGATAATTATAAAACCATATTTTATAAAATAACATAAAGGTGCCCAATAAACCTTTATGCATTATTTCAAAATAAAATACTATGAAAATGTTTATAATGTGTGTAAAGAGATTATTTTGGTTTTTACAAAATTTTACAAATTGGTTTGAATCCATTTGGATTCATATTTTAAAAGATATGGTATTTCAGAAAAACGGAAAATAGGAAATAAGAAAGGTTTTCAAAAAAAAAAGGAAAGGGCCACCTCGGCCGAACCAGCCCAAGCCAACCCAGCGGCAGCCCAGCATCGTCCCCGGCAGCAGCCTGCAGCCCGCTTCACTCTCCCCTCTCGCTGATAGCCTGCCCCCACCTGTCAGGGCGACGAGCACGACCGCGTCGCTCTCCTTCTTCCCCAAATCACGCGTTCTTCAATGGGAGGAATGGCCGAATCAATTCGCCTTCAATTCATGTGATTACAGCCGAAATCACTGCGGCCATGCACTCCTTCTTAACCTCCTCCCTCTCTTCTTTCGATTGCCCCTGAAATCCCCCACCAAGAGCCACCAGGCCGCCCAGCTCGAAGCTCGACGTTCCGCTACCACCGCCGGCAATAGGTCGCAACTCCAGCGTAACCAGGACGTCCCTGCTCCTTTCTCTCGTCCCTTTCGCTTTATTTCTTCATCGCCCTCTGTTTTGACACACGCGGTAATTTTTCCCTTCGCCAGATCGACGAGTTCATGCTCACCCGAAGCAAACCGCCGCCACCCGCACCTCCGATGAGTTATTCCCAAACGAGGCTGTGCACCAGGAAGCCGTAGACCGTGCCATCGAGTTCCCCTCCCCGCCCTGATCACCGAGGTACAACTTTTGAAAGTGCATGGTTGCCCCCATGCATGGTTTTGGTAATTAATGACAATCTCTATGGACTAATGTTTGTATTGAGCTATATTTATAGGTGTGTCCATTTGAGTTGCTTAATCTCCATTTGTTGGAGTCAAGGCTAAGGGAAGAAAAGTTTGTGTTGATCAAGGCTAAGTGCGTGTTGATCAACACTCAAGTCTAAGTGAAGATATGCTGAAGAAGAAGTTCTCCCATATTGGTGTATGGGGGAGCATCATGTGAATCTTCACCAAGCGAAGCGCAATCAAGAAAGGTGGTGCGGCTTGAGGAGATGAAGATCGTCTTCTTCGACCTCAAGTGGATTAAGCGCAAGGCAAAGGTATGATCTTGATAGGCTTTCTATTTTACCGGTCTCATGATGTTAGTTGAGAGACCGGATTATATGATAGATAGCCGTACTATCAAGAGGGGGTCTCGATTGAATATCCGGATCGTATTTTCATAGAGAGCACAATCCTTTGCATCATTGCTTTCATCTTTAATGGTTCTTATTTGTCTCGAATCGTGGTGTGGTCTTGGCTAAGTTCACCGAAAATGGTGTTCATATGCGTCTTCTATTACGGTTTCGGTATTGGAGATTTTGCCGGTTCATCCGTGCGGGAGATTTATCTCTTCCACTTCTTTGCAAAATCTCCATTAATTGTTTGCCATTTTCAAAGGTTGCATTTGTCGTCCTCTTTCCAACAAAATTGGTTTTACTCAGTTCGGACTTCAATTGCAAAAGATCTGGCATTTTCGGTTTGCGAAAAAGAGTTTTTAACTTTCCCCATTTGGTTTTATTATATTTTCTTGGACTATGATGTTTCTCTGCATAATCTTGTTGTGCTCATTGTGACGATTCCAACGAGTCCAAGATTATCGAAAACGGAGTTCGTGGGTGAAAGTTATTGCATTTCCGATTTGCAAATGGGAGCTTTTACCTTTCCCCATTTATTTTTATAATATATTCTTGGACTATGATGTTTCTATGCATATTCTTGTTGTGCTCGTTGTGACGATTCCAACGAGTCCAAGATTATCAAAAACGGAGTTCGTGGGCGAAAGTTATTGCATTTCTATTTCGGATCTTTTATTTGACAGAAAATTTAAATAGAAAAGAAAAAAAAAACCACACTAGCCGGCTGGGCCGGGCCGGCCCCAGGCCGGGACCAAGCCGGGAGCCTCGGGTGTCCTGCCAGGCCCAGCTATGTGCTGGCTGCCCAGCCCAGGCCGGGGGCAGGCCGGCTGGCTCGGGCTGCCACCCGGCCCAGCTCCCGCGGTAGGCCGGCCCAAGGCCGGGGCCAGGCCGGGCCACCTGCTGCCTGTTTTTTTTCCTGCGTTGCGCTGCTTCACTGATTCGATCGCTGGCTGTTTCCCGGCCGGCCTGGCCGGCTGCAGGCCGGCCCCAGGCCGGGCACTCTGCTGCCCACTTTTTTAGCTCCAACGGCTCCTTTTTGGAGCCCCATATAAAAGGGGTTTCTTCCCCATTTTTTCTAGAGATCTCATCCCTTGCTCTCTCTCCTCCATTGCCAACTTTTTGAGAGCTCGATTCCCTCTAATCCCTCCAATGATTCTTGCCCAAATTTAGGGAAACAAGAGAGGAGATCTAGATCCATCTCTCCACCAAACAAAATCTCCTCTAAGTGAGGGGAACTCGTGGGATCTAGATTTTGGAGTTCTTTGTGTTTCTCCTCCGTTCTTCCTCCGAAATCCCTCCATAGCATTAGTTGCTTTGGTTGGATTTTGGGGTGAAGGATTTGACCACTTGGTGTGATCTTCCCCTTTTGCATTTGTTGCATCGGGTTGTGCTCCCCACGGTGATTCGTGGGATTAACGGTTGGGAGCTTGTTACTCTTGGGTCATTGGACCCTAGACGGTGGTGCCGCGAAGACTTCGGCTTGTGAAGCTTCGGCACGCTTTGGGAGCCCCCAATTGACTTGTGGGTGTGTGCCCCAAAAGTTATAAGGGCTCCGGAATCCGCCCCGAAGGATTCCGATAGTGGATGGTGAACCAAACCTTTGGGTGCGGTTCATCAGAGAATAGGGTGAGGCCTTTGTAGCATCTTGAGTAGGCCTTTTGTGGTGAGCTCACACCCCTCCAACGAGACGTACTCCCTTAACAAGGAGGAACTCGGAATAAATCTTTGTCTCCACGTGTCTCAGTTATTTCTATACTCGAGCCTTTTACTTATGCAATTTACATTGTGATAGCCTTCGTGCTTGAAGTTCATATCTTGTTATCACCTTGTTGTCATATTGCTTAGCATAAGTTGTTGATTCACTTAGGCAAACCTAGTATTTGAGGTTGTTAGCTTGTTAATTTAAACACCTAGTTTTATTCCGCAATTATCAAGCCCCTAAATAGAAAAAGTTTTAATCGCCTATTCACCCCCCCTCTAGGCGACATCCGGGACATTGTTTGTTCTTTCAATTGGTATCAGAGCCTCGTCTCTCTTGTTTGGCTTTACCGCCTAGAGAGTAAAGATGTCGTCTAGGGATTTAGTGCACAATTCCTTGTTTAGATTTAATGGCACAAATTTTAATGTTTGGAAAACTCATATGCTTAATCACTTACGGGTCTTGGACCCCAATATTGAGCGTATCTTAGATATAGGTTTTTCTCCTCCAAAGGATTACGAAAGTACGACTTTAGAGGATGAGAAAAACTTATATCTAGATGCTCTAGCTTCTAATGAGTTTTGCAAATTTGTGAGTGTTGTAGTTTTCGAGTCAATCATGCCTCTCCGGGATACTCATGAATTATGGACCAAGCTTCAAGAAAAATACGGAGTGTCCAACTCTATTGAGGATGATTTCTCTCCCTCCACCTCCGGCCGTGACGAGCTCTCGTCTTCATCTACTTCACCAAAATGTGGTAAGCCACAAACTAATGTGATGGTGAGTACTGGTGGTTTTTGCAATTTGGATAGTGAGCTCATTGTTGATGATCATCTATCTCTATCTTGTTGCAATGATTCATCTTTGGACCTCAACACACATAGCACTATAAATGATTTACATGCTAGTGTTGATAGTCCTCGCATATCATCTAAAAATTGCTTGGATAAATCTCTTTATGATATGCTTGCTTTATCTTGTTCCAATGATAAAAATGCTTGTGTTCCCTCTAACTCTTGCATGAATATTAATGTAGAGGAAACCCAATTAATTGTGGAACAAGATTTGAACTTGAGTAGTTCAAAAATTAATTATTCTTCTTCATCCACCTCTCATTGTCTTATGGCTAAATCTTCTTCTAGTAATGACAATGATGATAATAATGATAATGATAATAATGATGAAAAAGATGATATGGAAAAAGTTAATGCCCTTCTTCAAAATAAAGGTCTAATGATTCTTAAAGCCCTTCCTAGCAATAAAAGTGCCCAAGCTAACCTCTTTGAAATCATGAGCACTCTTATTGAGCGTGGGGAAACTATTAAGGCCTTGGAAGCAAGCCTTGAAGAAAAGGGTAAGATCGAAAGAGATGATGCTATGGAGAAAGCATCGTTAGAAGATGCTCTTGAGGAAGAGCAAGAGACTCGTGCTTCTCTTGAGGAGAAACTAGATTCTATCGAGGAGTCTCATAATGAAATAATTGCTAAAATCATTAAAGAACGTGATCATGCTCATGCAAAATATAAAGTGTTTAAAATGGAAAATGCTAGATTAAATAATGATCTTGATAAGATTTATTCTTCTATTCCTAAAGTTAATTATGCTTGTGCTACTAACTCTATTTCTTGTGAAGCATCTACTTTGAAGGAGAATGTTGAGCTAAGGGCTCAACTTGAGTTGCTAACTAGCAAGTATAGGGAGTTAGAAGAAAGTCATAAAAAGCTATCTAGCTCTAATGATGATCTTCTAGCATCCTATGCTAGTCTAAAGTTAGCTCATGAGGCAATCACTACCAAGGTAAAATCTTGTGATCCTCATGTGGATAATAGCACAACTTCAACTAAAAATGCTAAAATGCCATGTGCTAGTCCTAGTAGTTCATCCACTAAAAATATTGGTACATCTTGTGATGAATTACTTGCTTTGCCTTGTTGTCATAACAATGAAGCCTCTACTTCCTCTAGTGCATCTGTTGCCACTAACCATGTAGAGGAAATAAAAGACCTCAAGGCCCAAGTCACTTCTTTGAAGAATGACTTGGAGAAGCGTCATGAAGGGAAGCGTGCACTTGACAACATGTTGAGTGTGCAACAATCCCCTAATGACAAGAGTGGACTTGGATTCAACTCCAACAACAAGATCAAGTGCAAGGTTGAGAAGAAGAAGAAGGGCCAAGTTCAAATCAAGAATCCGGCCAACATCATTTGCTTCAAGTGCAAGCTAGAAGGGCACCATGTTCGTGATTGCCCAATGAAGAAGAAGAAGCCTCTTAGTGAGAAGCAACTAGGGAAGCGGCCTCTTGTTCAATCTCGTTCTCAACCATGAGTTGAACAATGGCCACCTCCTAAGAAGACTCAAGCCAATGCTCGTCAAGTTGAGGAGCCTATTAAGAAGAAGAAGAGTCGGTGTTGCTACCTTTGCCGTGACAAAGGTCATTTTGCTTCTTCATGCACTAACGGTACCGTATCCAACCCTATTATAGTTGATGATGCTTATTCTCTTGGGAAGGATAGAATTGGTAATGTGTTTGCCAAATATGTGGGAGCTCAAAGTGGTGTCAAGAAAAGCACCATTTGGGTTCCCAAGCCTATTGTGACTAACCTCTTAGGACCCAACTTGGTTGGGGACCAACAAGCTTCAACTTGATCAATAGATGTTAGTGGAGGACGTTGGTGACTTGGCTATTTTGAAGAATTAAGGGATCTTCATGATTTTATTTCTCAAGCCAAGTCAATTGGATTATCACATATCTATCTCATATCCAATGCTTCCTCCTTGCGGTAACTTGTACTTAATTCATATATACATTGAAAGTTGCTTGCTCCCTTGCATGTGTTAGTTTTGTTCCTAGCATGTGCTTGTATATGATATGCTACTTTCCTACTTGTCTTGCTTCAAGGTTGTGTATGATAGTTGTATATCATGTATGTGTAATTTGTGTGTTGAGCTTCATTGAATCTTGTGTGGATTTCATTTGGCTCTTTGAGATATTAATGGACTATCCCATTTTGGGGGAGTGATATGCTTTGTGCACTTCACAACCCTAAAATGTGTGTACATGAGGCACACCACCTAGTATTGATATTTCAATATTATCTAGTTACTATGTGGTATGTCATATTCATGAGAAATTCAAATTCTACATTGTTCATTAATTTCTCTAGTTGGTTTTATTTGCCTCTTGCTTAAAAATAAATGAATTATCACATTATCGGGGAGTAATAAGCTATGTGCACATTAAAATCCCACAAAATGTGAACATTTGAGGTTTGCCACTTAGATTTGATATTATAAATTATCTCTTTCCTATATGTCATGTGTGCTCAAACAAGTTCCAATTTTCCTTTGTGGTTACCCTTTGGTTCTTGTTTGTGTGAGTTTGCGTGGTGTGGTTTTTCTCTAATATCCATTTCCATATATTATGTGAGAAACCATTTGTTTCATCCTATTTTAACCATGGCTTTGCCGGTTGGTTCGAATAGTTGAAACTACCAACAAACCTTTTTCAAAATATGGCTTTTTATTTCTTATCTCTTGCCATATACTTGTTTGTTGTGAAGTTTGTCTTGGACATCATTCCTATAAACCACCGAGAAATTTCTCTATATACTCCTTGTCCATGACAAGTGATACTAGTAATTGTGGTGGATTTTGTAGACCGTCTTCACATTGGCTCTTGCATTGATTTGCTTTATCTATTGCCTTCCTTGCCTTTTGAATGGATCCTATTTTTCAATTGGTAGTGTTTACTGTTGTAAATAAAATATGGAGAGTAATGATCCCTTGTGCATGCATTTTGTACTAAAATGCAAATATCAAAGATAATGCATGAATATTGGGGGAGCATTCCTTTTTATTTAGAACACTAACTTGTCTATCAATTTTTGATCCTTTCAATTGGCATTTGATTTTTTATCTTGTGTTGGTACCTTAAATTGAGATCAATTGGAATTTAATATCTACTCCATAGATATTTGTTCCAATTGATATTTATTGTGGGAGTCTTGATACCTTTTTGCTTTATTTTACTTTACTTGATTTCGGTCAAGTATCACCCTCTTCTTGGTATCCTTTCTCCTAGTTGATTTTTTTTGTTTTAATTGGTATCTTCTTTTCATTTGGTGTCTTATTGATCATTTGTTGTGTTGATTTGATTCCTTTCGATATCACACTTCATGTGTTGATGTGTTTGGAATCAATCATTTGTTGATTTGATTTTTGTTGGGAATATGCCCTAGAGGCAATAATAAAATGATTTATTAGCATATTCATGTTTATGATAATAGTTTATTATCCATGCTATAATTGTATTAACCGGAAACATAATACATGTGTGGAATATAAACACCAGGTGTCCCTAGTAAGCCTCTACCGGACTAGTTCGTTAGTCAAGAGATGGTTAGAGTTTCCTAACCATGGACTTGTTACAGTCACTTGATAACGGAGTCATATCATTAGGAGTAATGATGTGATGGACAAGACCCGATAATAAAGAGTTGCAATTGATCGTGTCACACAAGTTTCATTGCCAACACTTTTAGTATGCCAAGTATAGTTTCCTTAGACCATGAGATTATGTCACTCCCGTTTACCGGAGGAATGCTTTGTGGACATCAAACGTCACTTCGTAACTGGGTGATTATAAAGGTGGCTTTCAGGTATCTCCGATGGTATTTGTTGGGTGACATGAATCAAGACTGGGATTTGTCCTTCCTTGTGACGGAAAAGATATCTCTGGGCCCTCTCGGTAATATAGCATCAAGAAAGGTTGCAACCATGTGATTAAGTGTTAATCACGGAGATCCTATATTATGGACGAGTAAAGAGAATTTGCCAGGTAACGAGATGAAACTAGATATGGGGATATCGACGATCGAATCTCGGGCAAATTAAATATCGGTGAGACAAAGGGAATCGTATACGAGATTAAGAATCTCCGACATCGTGGTTCAATCGATAAGGAACTTCGTTAAATATGTAGGAGTCAATATGGGCATCCTGGTCCCGCTGTTGATTATTGATATGATCATGTCTGCATGTTCTCGAACCCGTAGGGTCACACACTTAACGCTCCGATGTAGCTAGGGTTAGCGATGAGATAATTGATGGAATGAACGAATGGTGATTCGGAGTCTCGGATAGGATCCCGGACATCACGAGGAGTTCCGGAGTGGTCCGGAGAATAAGATTCATATAAGGAAAGTGGTTTCCGGAGGTATCGGAAAAGTTCCGGGATTTTCTGGAAGGGTTCCGGAATATTCTAGAAGGTTCTAGAGGAGTCTAGAAGTGGGGCCCATAGGAGTATGGGGCCCACATGGCATGAAGGGGTGGTGGACTGGCCTCATAGGCCAGCCGCACCACCAGGGCATTAAAGGCCCATATGGGCCAAAGGGGCCCATAAAGGGGGGGCCGGCCAAAACCCTAACCCTAGGGGCTGGCTTGGGGGCTAAGGCACCCCAGCCGCCGGCCCTAGGGAGGCCTTGGGGCGCACCCCCTGCTACCTATATAAGGAGGGCAAGGGGAGGGGTGCGGCACACCTTTGGGAGCCCTTGTGGCAAACCCTAGCCGCCCCCTCCATGCTCCTCCACCTCTCCTGCGCCACCCCTCTCCCGGAGGGCTGCCGCCATCTCCTCCACCAAGGCTTGCCGCACCACCCCTAGATGTAGGGCTGCTGCTGCACCTCCTCCTCTCCCTCTCCTCTTGCTTGGCTTGGCGAAGCCTTGCTCGTGGAGACTACACCATCAACGCCACCACAACCGTCGTGGTGCCGAGATCCATCTAGCCATCTCCACCTTGCTTGCGGGATCAAGAAGGCGGAGATCTACATCGAGCCGTACGTGTGGATACCGCGGAGGTGCTACCCCTTGTGGCACTTCGTCGGATTGGACTTCGAGGAAATACATCTCCTCGCGACTAGATGAGTCTAGTTGCGGGGATCGACTAGCCAACCCCTGCACCGACAAAACGCGTTTGTTGATCTTCAAGGGTAAGAGATTGGATCTCATCTTCGCTACCTTCGTCTAGTAGATCTAGATCCTTGGGGTTTATTCCGCCTGTTGCGTAGGAAATTTTTTGTTTTCTATGCTGCGAACCCTTTCAGTGGTATCAGAGCCTTGATCTATTCGTAGATGTTGGTGCGATTAGAACACAAGTGTTGTGGGCGTTGATATTTTATGTTGCTACCTTCTCGCGTGCACTTTGCGTCTTTGCGGTATTGTGAGATGAAGCGGCCCGGACCAACCTTACTCGTCCACGCACGAGAGACCGGTTCCACGACTGACATGCAACTTGTTTTGCATAAGTGGCTGGCGGGTGTCTGTTTCTCTTGCTTTAGTGAAGATGCAATTTTCAATGGAAGGCCTTTCAAAAGGATGAGTAAATAAGCAACTACTATATCACCGTTGTGGTTTTGCGTAGATTAGAACGGTTCTATCTCGTTGACCCAAGCCACGTAAAAATTGCATAAACAAAGTAGAGTACGTCTAACTTGTTTTTGCAGAGGGGGTCATGTGATGTGGTATGGCCAATGTGTGATTTGTGATAATGTATGCAATGATCATGTTTGTAATCTTTCGCGACTTGCATGTCGACGAGTACGGCAACCGGTAGGAGCCATATGGTTGTCTTTTATTTTATGTGACCTGCGTGTCATTGAATCACCATGTAATTGCTTTACTTTATTGCTAAGAGTAGCATTAGTTGTAGTTGCAATAGTTGGTGGACAACCATGGTGATGGCGCCACAATGATGGAGATCATGCCGGTGATGATGGAGATCATGCCGGTGCTTTGGAGATGGAGATCAAAGGCACAAGAAGAAAGGCCATATCATATCACAATTATGAATTGCATGTGATGTTAATACTTTATTATGCACCTTATTGTTATGCTTAGATGTGATCGCGATGGTAGCATGATAAGGTGATCTCTCACGTTAATATCAAGAAGTGTTCTTCCCTAGTATGCACCGTTGCGAAAGTTCGTCGTTTTGAGACACCACGTGATGATCGGGTGTGATAGATTCTACGTTCACATACAACGGGTGTAAGCCAGATTTACACACGCGGAAATACTACGGTTTCCTTGACGAGCCTAGCATGTACAGACATGGCCTCGGAACACAAGAGCCGAAAGGCTAAACACGAGTCATATGGATGATATGATCAACATGGCGATGTTCACCTTTGAAGCTACATCATCTCACGTGATGATCGGTTGTGGTGTAGTGGATTTGGATCGTGTGTCACTAAACAACCAGAGAGATGTTGAGTTTAGTGGGAGTTCATTAAGATGAACTAAAATCTTCATAAACAAAAGTCCAGATGTCTTTGCAAAAATCCTTGTAGATCATGGTCGACTACGGTAGTCTGTTCGTTGCTGAATACTGCGTCTCGATGGGTCATTTTGTTAAGTGGTACTTGTATTTGAAAGAAGTCCTAAACACCCATGCTCATCTCTACGTGCTAGAAGAACCAATAGGAGATAAACCCAAATTTTTCTGCAAGCAATGAGGAGTACATGGAGTGGTTTTGAACCACCTACTTGAAAGTCAAGTGGATGATGTGCACCTTCATGATTTCTGACCTGAGAAGACAATTCAAGAACTTGATTGCAATGGAGATTGTTGATGAGCTGAAAAATAGTTTTTCAGCACAAGTTAGAATTGTAAGGTTCGAATGTCTGAACGGTTTTCTTTCACTCAAGATGGAAGAGAACACTTGCTTGGAACAACACCTGAGGATAATGCATGAGATACATCATCGTCTAGTGCTTGTTTGGAACCACGAGATGAATGACGGTTTTGCGATAGATGGGGTGATACGCTAGCTTCTCCCCAGCTTCAAGAATTATGCCAGAGACTATGTCATAGGAAGGGATTTGATCAATTTCTATGAATTTGTGACTCGGCTGCGTCATGTCAAAGTGGAACCCATAGCAAGAGAAGTTGACAAAGCAAAAAGTATATATTGATATACAAGTTATAAGTGTTTAAGTCCAAATTGCAATTGTGGCGGTTCCGATAAGTATTTGATACTCATTCTGTTTTATGAAAACAGAACCTGCTGCTTGAGATTTGCATAAAGGATATGGGAAGACGTTGTGGAATAGTGGCAATCAAGGAGTTGATGCTGGCAACGATCTGTCTCTACATTTATCATTTGGATTAAAGGATTTGAATAAGTTTTGTAATCGAATTAAGTGTGATTTTAATTAGTGTGTCTTGCTTATGTGAGACGGTTATTCATGTTAAAGACAATGGTTGATCTATTTTCATGAGTAATCCCTTTTGGAAATCACAAGTTTTCGATTATAAGTGTATTATTCTTATTATAATCTAGATGATAAATTGGTTGAACATTTATAAAATATGTGACATGCTAAAATATCCAAAACTTAATAATAACAATTGTTTTAGTCGTGCTAAATATTGAATAAACATTTTGATGTTTTATCAATGCACCTTATTGTAAGGAGTATGACTAAAATGCCACCCTTTGGAAGAGTGCCATGAATTGCCGAAAATAAACACAAGTGTTGGTTGTATTTTCAGCAAATGTTAGATGTCATTATTTTGTGTACTCCATCATAAATGATTAAATAGGTGTATTTATTCGAGTTATGATATTTGATGAGATCAAATAAATTTCTGGAGTTTAGGATATTAAGTTAACAAGAAAATTGAGTCTTTATGATTTGATCAAAAGAGACAAAATATTTGAGTTATATGTTAGTATGCGGACTTGTGAGAAGTGTTATCACAAATTACAATATTTAGAATATTTTCAAAGGAGTTTGATATGTCCTAAGATATTGTAATCACACACTATTTGATATTGTGTGGTCTCAAAGAAGGGTTTTATTTCGGGGGTTTAATAATAGCATTTAGATTTATTTGATAAACACTCTGTTTAGAAATAAGGATCTATTTATGATTTGCATTTCGCATATGAGTTATGTGAAACAGTGGTTTCATTACTTATGAGATAATTAGAGACTATTGCGAATAATGTTGTAGTATATTCATAAGTATGACTATGAATAGAGATTCCACAATATGAGACTAAAAGGGGCAAACCAATTTGTTGGTTGTGCTATGTGTTTTAGTGGATTTATCGTGAAAAGGTTTCATTGATAAAAGAATTGCTGGAATAAAATGAAAAGCTGAAACCTTGTTTGTTTATGTATCAAGTGGCACATATGTAAAGTGCTATGTTGGTTAAAACTTGACATATAAAGGAATTAATGATGGTGATCATTGAATTTTGGTTTAGCTTGTCTAAAGAAAAGTAGGATTCAAGAATATAAAGTTTTGTCAGGTTACAAAATAATATTCATGATTTACTTGTCATGTTTCAGAAACAAGACATACCTACGAAACTACAAAGAAGAAATAGAAACCTTAAATACGAAAATGACTGAGAGTCATCCCATGTTTAAGTTTAAATCACAAAGTAATTGTTACTTGATTTTGTGAAAGCGTTGTTTCACATATTTATTCTTCAAAAGGGTTTGTAGGGAATAAATAAAACTTAAAGCTAGTAAAGTACTAGCGTTTCGTATAAAGAGTTCTCGATATTAATAGTTAATTAAGAATTTTGGAGGTGTCCAAAATATCGAGAAAATACACGAGTGTGATCTGATTAAGATATGTGGCGACATATGTTAAGTTAGAGCAGAAACTATTTTCCATGATCAAAATATGTGGTGACATATGTTTGAGTGGGAGCTAGTTAAATCATGGTCAAATATAGAGATAACATATTTCTGAGTGGGAGCCAAAGTGGTTTCACAATTTAATATGTGTATGGTGTATATTTGAGTGGGAGTTTACAACATCTTGTTTGTGTGAAATAGAGATTTCATAAATGTTGTAAATAAGTCAGGAACCAAAGTATAACTTATGAAGTTAGTCAAATATCCATGGAGTGAAGGAGTTCAAAATGAACAAGTGAAGAAAGGTTCATTTTTGCTTGTGAAAAATAGGTGAAACATTGAGTTGATAACTCAGTACAAAAAATGATGGTTGGAGGATATGTTAGAATTCGCTATGAATTGTTCATAGGTCTAAAACATATAAGAACCATGTGTTTGTATTTGACGATATGTGACCCAAGTTCTTGGTTAGAAGAACATGTTAAATGAGGAGTCATTTTTCATGGAGTTGAGATCTAGAGATTGGTAGACTTGGTTGAAGTCATAAAACCAAACTAATAATAGCAGAAGCGCAGCGAAAGCATGATCGAAAATATCGAAGTGACATGATTGCACTGTCGATTTGTGAGTCTACAACATATAGGAGTATATGATTAATTCAAGGATTAAAAGATATAATATTTTGGTTTGAGAAATTTTGTTTCAAGACTGAGTGAGTTCCGGGTGCACATGCTATGTGAAAGTTCTCTTGACTGATCATACGTCATGTAGGCATAATGGGAAACGAAAATCTCACTCTCTAACCAAATATATTATATTCATCATGTGATGATGTGAATTATCATGTGATGATAATAGGTTTATCATGAGATGATAAAGTAATGTCAAATTAGGTGACGTTGACGTTTTGCAAAGAACATAAAGAACTGTATAGTACAGAACACGGACAGAACCTCTTCCACGAGCAAACATGATCAGCACTGAGACTCCATGAGTGTTAGACACCATGAGTATTGGATCGAGAAAATGTAAACTAGATTATTGACTCTAGTGCAAGTGGGAGACTGTTGGGAATATGCCCTAGAGGCAATAATAAAATGATTTATTAGCATATTCATGTTTATGATAATAGTTTATTATCCATGCTATAATTGTATTAACCGGAAACATAATACATGTGTGGAATATAAACACCAGGTGTCCCTAGTAAGCCTCTACCGGACTAGTTCGTTAGTCAAGAGATGGTTAGAGTTTCCTAACCATGGACTTGTTACAGTCACTTGATAATGGAGTCATATCATTAGGAGTAATGATGTGATGGACAAGACCCGATAATAAAGAGTTGCAATTGATCGTGTCACACAAGTTTCATTGCCAACACTTTTAGTATGCCAAGTATAGTTTCCTTAGACCATGAGATTATGTCACTCCCGTTTACCGGAGGAATGCTTTGTGGACATCAAACGTCACTTCGTAACTGGGTGATTATAAAGGTGTCTTTCAGGTATCTCCGATGGTATTTGTTGGGTGACATGAATCAAGACTGGGATTTGTCCTTCCTTGTGACGGAAAAGATATCTCTGGGCCCTCTCGGTAATATAGCATCAAGAAAGGTTGCAACCATGTGATTAAGTGTTAATCACGGAGATCCTATATTATGGACGAGTAAAGAGAATTTGCCAGGTAACGAGATGAAACTAGATATGGGGATATCGACGATCGAATCTCGGGCAAATTAAATATCGGTGAGACAAAGGGAATCGTATACGAGATTAAGAATCTCCGACATCGTGGTTCAATCGATAAGGAACTTCGTTGAATATGTAGGAGTCAATATGGGCATCCCGGTCCCGCTGTTGATTATTGATATGATCATGTCTGCATGTTCTCGAACCTGTAGGGTCACACACTTAACGCTCCGATGTAGCTAGGGTTAGCGATGAGATAATTGATGGAATGAACGAATGGTGATTCGGAGTCTCGGATAGGATCCCAGACATCACGAGGAGTTCCGGAGTGGTCCGGAGAATAAGATTCATATAAGGAAAGTGGTTTCCGGAGGTATCGGAAAAGTTCCGGGATTTTCTGGAAGGGTTCCGGAATATTCTAGAAGGTTCTAGAGGAGTCTAGAAGTGGGGCCCATAGGAGTATGGGGCCCACATGGCATGAAGGGGTGGTGGACTGGCCTCATAGGCCAGCCGCACCACCAGGCCATTAAAGGCCCATATGGGCCAAAGGGGCCCATAAAGGGGGTGCCAGCCAAAACCCTAACCCTAGGGGCTGGCTTGGGGGCTAAGGCACCCCAGCCGCCGGCCCTAGGGAGGCCTTGGGGCGCACTCCCCTGCTACCTATATAAGGAGGTCAAGGGGAGGGGTGCGGCACACCTTTGGGAGCCCTTGTGGCAAACCCTAGCCGCCCCCTCCATGCTCCTCCACCTCTCCTGCGTGACCCCTCTCCCGGAGGGCTGCCGCCATCTCCTCCACCAAGGCTTGCCGCACCACCCCTAGATGTAGGGCTGCTGCTGCACCTCCTCCTCTCCCTCTCCTCTTGCTTGGCTTGGCGAAGCCCTGCTCGTGGAGACTACACCATCAACGCCACCACAACCGTCGTGGTGCCGAGATCCATCTAGCCATCTCCACCTTGCTTGCGGGATCAAGAAGGCGGAGATCTACATCGAGCCGTACGTGTGGATACCGTGGAGGTGCTAGCCCTTGTGGCACTTCGTCAGATTGGACTTTGAGGAAATACATCTCCTCGCGACTAGATGAGTCTAGTTGCGGGGATCGACTAGCCAACACCTGCACCGACAAAACACGTTTGTTGATCTTCAAGGGTAAGAGATTGGATCTCATCTTCGCTACCTTCGTCTAGTAGATCTAGATCCTTGGGGTTTATTCCGCCTGTTGTGTAGGAAAATTTTTGTTTTCTATGCTGCGAACCCTTTCAATTTTTCCTCAATAATGTGTTGATTTGGATTTTGATATAATTTGGACAACCTTTTTGTGTCACACCTTGGTGTGCTCTCTTCTTGGTTTACTTAGTGTTTTGTCCAAATTGTATCACGTTTGGTTCTTGTAAGTCTATGCATGCATCTTTACTAATATATATTTTATATGGCATGCTAGTCTTTCTTGATCCAATATATAGGGGATACTCCACCGAATCCTAAATCGGCTAAGATGTGCATGAAATTCAATTTCATATCTATATGCACATATTTATGTGGAGTGTTTCCTATATATTGTTGTTTATCTAACTACTATGGGACCCAATGAGTTTGGGAACCATTTTGTACTCTAATTGTGTTTTAGGTACAATGGAGATGCATTGGATGCTTGCCTCATTCATAAGGAAGGTGTTCTCACCGTGTGATTGTCAGAGTCAAGCTTTGATGACAAACCAACTCTCATCATCTTCATCACCAATGTCATCTCGGTAACAAGTATCTATCCCATGCATAATTTTCTAGTATCCAACCTTGTGTAGGTTCCCTCTTGGCATGAAATCCTTTATGTGCAATTGTTGTGGTTTTGGCTTATCTTCTTCACTTAATATATCTTTGTGATATGTGTGATGATTTTGCAAAAACCTTTTTCTTCAATTGATATTATTTCCTTGTGATACTTGTTGCCTAATTCAAAGCATCTTCACTATCTCTTGTTCCCTTAGTGATATGTGAGATGCATTTGATATATTTGAAGTTCATTTATATACAAGAGATAATTTTGAGCTATGTGCTATGCTTTCAAGCAACAATCTCGTTTGGATACTTATGACTTCCTTTTGGATACCTTGTTCTCTTTTTCCCGAACCATCTCGTATGTATATGTTTCTTTGCGGATGTATATCTTCATGGTTTGTCTAATTAGAAACCGATACATATGAGAGAGGTCACCTTTTAGTTGGTATCCTATTTCTTTTTGAGCCATCTTGTGTTTCTTCTATAATTCTTTGGTGGCTCCAAATTTGTCTCATGAGTGCTTGTCTTATTGTTTATTGGTATCTTTGCACACTCATGTATTTCTTGAAGATCTTTGACTTCATGCCTACCATGGTGAGCATGTTGAATTTTATTGGCTAAATGACCTCACTAGCTTTTGGCATTTTCAATTGGTTTTAGTTTCCAATTGGTATCCCTAGGCTTGTGAACATATTTCTCTAAAAGATCTTTTTATCTCGGTTGGGCCTATTTTATGATGAATTTTTGAAAATTGGTATCTTCTTGTGAATATCCCTCGGGAGGCTTTTATCTTTCCCTTCATGTCTTTTTCGCTCTACGTCTTAGGACCCTCTCTTAGCGCTACACCACCGCCGCTTCGGTATGTGAGAGTCAGGGCTCCACAAGGCCGGGGGGTGCACGAGGCCTCGAGAGGTAAGAGCTCCCGAGGCGCGATGCTCGGGGCTCCCCTTTAACGCGCAAGCAGCCCATGAGGCATAGGAGAGAGAAAAGAGACTCGAGGGACAAAAACCAGCGAAAGGAAATTTAACCAAGTGTTTGTACTTAGCTTTGCGAGGCGTTTATGCCTTGGAGAGGGTGTTGGTTCCCTGATGAGGCGTTTTCGCTTTGGAGAGGGTGTTGGTTCCCTGATGAGGCATTTTTTGCCTTGAGGTTGCCTGAGGCTTGTTTTGAACCTGCTTTCCTACGCTTGGAGATAGGCATACCCACAAGCAATACATAGCTAGATAACTCATGCGTGCTCGTAGGTTCCTTCATGTGTGTCTCGCGAGGAGAACAGGCACCAAGGTCCTTGGTGAGTTGACGTGCACGGGAGCCGGCCCATGAGTTCAGAGCTCCTTGGGAGTTGACGTACATGAGAGCTGACCCGTGAGTTCAGAGCTCGGATCCCTTGGGTTTGAGGCGCTGCTGGGATGCTCCCGAGGCACAGGCACCATGCTCAGCCCCCACTCGCGAGATGCACAGGAGGGATCATACGAGCAAGGATGAAATGCAATAATATAACTGCTTACCGAAGCAACAACATATGCTGGCGCGAAGCGCAAAGGTTCAAAGTGACCTGAAACAAGGGTTCATTACACTGGCGTGGCCAGAAGTACAAAATCCGCCATGTCTGGGCATGGGGTTCCACATGGAGTGGCTGAGACTCTCGCGGCCCGAGGCGACGCATGTAGAGAGAGCTCAGAGAGGGGGCCCCTATGCAGGGGTTGCCTCATAGAGCTTGTGGTCCGCCATGTCTGGGCATGGGGATCCACCTCGCCAAGGCATGGTGCTTGAAGAAGTCACCTTGCCGAGGCGTGGTGGCTTGAGAGTCTTTTCGAACGGCCCGTGGCAACGTATAGTAGAGAGGGGAGCTCGAATATTTTCCTCGTGGAGGATGATGGCGCAAAGCTCTTCCTTAACGCAAAAAGTTGCTCGTCGAGGACAATCAGGGGTAGAACTTTCACAGGTGCTGGATGTTCCAGGGGTTGGCGACAGGAATGCCGTCCTCCGTCTCGAGCCGCGCTGAGCCAGGCCTGGCGATGTGCACGACCCTGTAGGGTCCTTCCCACATTGGCGAGAGCTTGTGGAGGCCTGCCCTGGAGAGGATTCTCCTCAGGACAAGGTCTCCTACTTCGAGAGTGCGCGGGCGGATGTGGCGGCTGTGGTAGCGACGGAGGTCTTGCTGGTACCTTGCCGCTCTCAGGGCCGCATTGCGGCGGAGCCCCTCGAGCAGCAGCAGGTCGTCGTTGCGGAGTTCGTCCAGCTCAGCCTCCTTGAAGGCCAAGACTCGTGGAGAGCCGTGGGTGATCTCGCTGGGGAGAACGGCTTCAACGCCATAGACGAGGGAGAACGGCGTCTCGCCAGTTGGCTTCGTTGGCGTGGTGCGGATGGACCAGAGCACCGAGGGGAGCTCATCGATCCATTGCTTGCCACTGGCCTTGAGGCGGTTGAAGCTTCTCGTCTTGAGGCCCTTGAGCACCTCGGTGTTGGCTCGCTCAGCTTGCCCGTTGCTTCGTGGGTGAGCCACCGAGGCGTAGCAGATTTGGGCGCCGAGGCTGCCGCAGTAGGACTTGAAGGCGCCGCTGATGAATTGCGAGCCGTTGTCGGTGATGATGCGGTTGGGCACGCCAAAGCGGCAGACCAAGCTCCTGATGAATTTTACTGCTGATTTCGCCGGGATGGTGCGCACGGGTTCCACCTCAGGCCACTTGGTGAACTTGTCGATGGCGACGTAGAGGTAGCGGTAGCCCCCTAGAGCGCTCGCGGGAAAGGTCCCAGGAGGTCCAGCCCCCAGACCGCGAATGGCCAGGAGAGCGGGATAGTTTGGAGTCCTTGCGCGGGCTGGTGAATTTGCTTGGCGTGGAATTGGCAGGCGTCGCAGGACTGGATGATTGCGGCTGCATCTTGAAGCACTAAAGGCCAATAGAAGCCACTCCGGAAGACCTTGCCTGCGAGGGTGCGTGAGGATGAATGGTGGCCGCACTCTCCGCTGTAGATGCCGTTGATGAGATGGCTACCTTCCTCGGCAGGGACGCACCGCAACGCAACCCCATTGGGGCGCTTACGGTACAGGTCTCTGTCGTGGAGGCAGTTGGACTTGGCCTGGCGAGCAACCCTCTCGGCCTCTGCGTCTTCCTCGGGAAGGACTTGATTTTGCAAGTAGCTCTTGATCTCGTCGATCCAACCAGTGTCTTGGCGTACCAGGGTCATCAGCAGGCGATCGCCTGAGAGCAGCCCGCAGTTTGGTGCTCCACCTGATGGGGCTGGCGGGAGCTCCTCATTAATGCTCATGTTGACCACTGGTTGCTTGACCGAGGACCTGGCGAGTCTCTCCTCGAACACTCCAGGCTTCTGGGCTTCCCTTCTTGCCGCTCGCCTGGCGAGCTCATCTGCTTCTTGGTTTTCCCCTCGCGGGATATGCTTGAGCTCCATGCCGCGGAAGTGCTTATCGAGTTTGAGTACCTCTTCAAGGTAGGCTACCATGTAGGTGTCCTTAGGCGTGTAGCTTTTGTTGGAGAAGTTGACGAGGAGCTGAGAGTCGCCCTTGATGAGGATGCGCTTGATGCCGAGGGCAATGGCAGCTCTGAGCCCAGCGAGGAGGCCTTCGTATTCAGCAATGTTGTTGGAGACCTTGTTGCTGTCTTTGAAGCACAACTGGACGGCGTAGTAGAGCTTGTCGCCTGTTGGTGAGGGGAGGACAGCACCAGCCCCTGCACTCCGGGCCGCGAAGGTGCCGTCGAAGTGCATGGTCCGGTAGCTGGGCTCCGTCCCTCCTGAGGCTGTAGCTTCCTCCTCTTGAGGCTCTTCTTCACGCGTGTCCGTCCATTCGGCCATGAAATCAGCCAACGCCCTGCCCTTGATGACCCTGGTGGTGTCAAACTCCAGCTCGAAGGGTTGCAGCTCGATGCCCCAGCTTGCGACGCGATCTGTTGCGTTTGGGTTGCGCAGGACTTGCTCCAGGGGGTACGAGGTGGCCACCTTGATGGGGTGACCCTGGAAGTAGTGGCGCAGCTTCCTCGAGGCGCTGAGGAGCGAGAAAAGGAGCTTCTGCTGCATGGGGTAGCGCTCGCGAGCGTCCCGCAGCACTGTGCTGACGAAGTACACGGGATGCTCGACGAGGGTGGTTGTTGACGTGGTAGCAGTTGGCTCCTCTCGAGGCTCGGTGGAGTCCTTGTCGAGGTTCTCTTGAGGCCCCACCTGCAGAGGCTCGGCATGAGGTTAGAGGCTTGACGAGGCTGCTTCCTTGTCGAGGAGTTCTGGGCTTGGCGAGGCGGAGCTCTGCTTGGCGAGGACTGGCTCTTCCCTTTCAGCCACCAAGACCGCGCTTGCCGTCTGAGGAGTGGCTGCAAGATACAGCTTCTGTAACAGCCCAGATTTGGTACCCTAAAATATGGGCCAAATTTTCACTTTTTATTTTCATTGCATCATGGCATACATATTCAAATTGCTAAATAAAAATAAAGCAAGATTGAAACAACACTTAAAGGGAAGCAAAACCCTCCTCAAATTTCCAACCCAAGTGCAATTGCTCAAATTGGCAAAACCAAATATTCTGGAGTTTCCATATTTGTCCAGGAAGTTCCAAGAGTGAAAAACAATATTCTTGCCTTGTGCTTTTAAAAGGCTATAAAAATTGATAGTTGGAATTGATCAACATTGCAATATGTGAACCCCGTGACCAAGTGTTATGCAAAACTTTTTATTTGGCAACACAAAATTTTGTCAAGCTTCTACATGTCGTGGGGAGGCTAAATGAATTTTTGCAGGTTTTATAAAAAGGTTTAAATGCCTCAATTAAAAATGAGAACTTCAAATAGTTACAAATCAATTTGAATTTTGACACCAAGTTAAACCTTTCAAAATTCAAAACAAAAATCTGGTGAGCTCCCTTATCTTATTATGAGCCTCCCTGAATAATTTCATAATTTTTGAAGATGTTTTGGTCCCTCAATTAAATTGCCAAAGCCTCTGGTTTTAAAAGAAAAATAAAAACAGAAAAGGGAAAAATGGGCCGAGGGGGTTTTTGCAAAAATGCCTATCCTCTGTCGCCACAGTGCTTGGCACTGGCGCCATGGATGCCGCCGTCGCCGTGTCGATCTCCTCTGCCTCCTCCTCACTGCAGCCCCCCCTTGCTGCTTAAGAGCCCGCGTGCTCCTCCCTCTCCTCCCTCTGCTTCCTCCTCCCTGCTCTCCCTCCTCTGAAACCCTAACCGAGCTCGAGCTCCTGCCCGCCGCCACTGCCGTCGCGCCCGCCGGCGACTCCGGCCACCCCGGGCGGATCCAAGCAGCCCACGAGCTCCGCGCCATCGCCTTCTCCCTCCCCGCGCAAGGAATTGGGCCGGGGTGCCCGAAGTTGTCGCCACCGTCCGCGTCTTCTCTGCCTCGGGTCGCCGCCATCGAGCACCTCTCCGTCACCGTCCGGCCTCCTCGTCCCTCGCCGTCGGCATCGTCATCTTCCTAGTGAGCCTCCGGTCCTCCAGGACACCCTCCTGCTCCCCCTCTCCCTCTCACCGCCGCCCCCATCGTGCACCGCCGCCCGCCGCCGCTCCGATGGACGTCGGCCGTGCTCCGGTGACCTTATGGTCCCATTCCGCCGCCCCCCTACTCCCCTCTGTCCCCTCTAGCGCATGGAGCAAGTCCCCGCATTCAATTTCGACCGGGAGGCGACGATTTGATGCTCGACACAGCCGCAGCTCCTCTGATGACATGTGCTGACGTCAGTGTTCTTCTGTTTCTATTTTTCAGCAAATAACAGAGAGTTGGAAATTGCATTTTCTAATAAATGGTAAAACAGAAAAATGCAATTGACCTACCAAATTGTTCACATTTTCATAACCTATTCAAATATGCAACTCACACATGCAAATGAAATTTTGAATTTGAATTTAAAATGTGAAATGCAAATCATCTATTAATTATTCAAATTTTGGAAATTGCATATCTTTTGAACCATAAGTCCAAAAAATGCAAATAATATACCAAAATGCTCAGGGAGAAAATGTCCATCTGTTATTGCCATTGGTAGAATTAATTGACCAAAATAAAATGCCTTTATTTAATAAAAACAGAGATGGCAGATTTAATTCAAATTTTGGAAATTGCATAACTTGAGTTCTACTCATCCAAAAATTATGAATAAGCTCTCAAAATGTTCAGTGAACCATGATCTACAAGTTTATGTAATTTGAGAGAATTTTAGATGTAATATTGGTGCTGTTCAATAAAAATAGGTAAAATGGCCGAATTAATTCAATTATTGAAAATATCCTAAATTGATGAATATTAATTCAAAAATTACAAATGATATATCAATTTGATCAGCAACTCAAATGCTATCTAGCTATGTTAAGTTCACAGCAAGTAACCAACTTTTCCTTTGACGTCATTATCGAATTGGTTAAAGTGATTTAAATTGCCTAACCGTTTAAATCACCATTTATTCATCGTTAATCAGAAAATTGCAAACGAAGTACCAAGTTGATCAGTGGAACAATCCCTATCTAATAATGTCGTTTTCATGCATGTAGACCCCATATTTTAGTACTGGACATTTTGGATAATAATGCAATTCACTAAGTTAAATAAGGAGTTTTGACCCGTTAATTGCTATATTTATTTTAGGGGTTCCATTTAACTTGTGGGACATGCCCAATACCTTTTCAATGCATAATATGACCATATCATCATGATTGTGCATTGCACCTTGTATTCGTGTTATTTATTTCATTTCCTGTATTGTTTGTGTTTCGTTAGATTCCGGAGTCGAGGTTCCATCACAATACCTCGACGATCAACGCGCCCAGTACTATCAGCAAGGCAAGAACTAACCTAACCTTTTTGGCATCTAGCATCCAATTGTTTTACAAACTTATTTTATCCACCATAATATTGCATGCGATTCAAATGTTTTTTTTTATCAAGATTTAGAGTATCCTACAAATGCATGTCTTCCCCGAACCATCACATGCTTCCCCTCCTATGAACCATAGGCTTGATGTGTTGGCCAGAGACAAAGATATAATGGATGTATTTATATGCTTAGCCATGCTTAGTCGTATGCTGGTTATGTCCGTTGATTAATTCCATATTGATGATGTTGATGGAATGATTCGGGCGTGGTGGATACATGTGATGCTTAATTAAATTGCTAAGAAGGCTGGGATGAGTTGCCATCGGGGATGGTGTTTTGTCTCGTTCCTGCCCCTAGGTGCGAGTTCTTTACCTCTTGAACCAAGACTAGCGTGCTACCAACGGTGGGGGTATGGGCCCCTTACTAACTGAGTAACTTGTGCGGGCGTATCCAAGGGTCCTCTAGCTTGCTATTTCCATTTGCGCGTGTGTGTGTGAGCGGAAAAAGGAATGATGAGGATGGTGGTGTTTAGGACGTGGCGATGGGGCAGCGGCTGAAAATAGGCTGGGTAAACTTGCCCTGTGGCCACAGATGACTCTTGGATAGTCTCATGCGAGGTAAAGGTTTAACCGCGCCCACTCGCCGGCCTTCCCCGGAAGAGGGCCAATCAGGTGAGCCGGACGGTACCAATGGGTAAATTAGTACACCCCTGCAGGGTTTAATCTTTTCGAAAAGCCGTGTCCACGGTTATGGACAACTTGGGAATAGACGATAAGATCATAGATAACCTGAACCTTTAATCAAATGGCAGCTAGAGGTTGCATAATCAACACGTGGTAAACGTTCATTTCCTCGAGGGTGATTCGAGGGAGTGCCTTGGTGGAGATGAGGTGCTTCTGGTTACAAATGGTTCATTGAGAACCGCAGATGAAAGTTTACTCTCTTATCCCTTTTCGGAAAGCATTCTGAGTAGACGATGCAAAGAGTCCTGATGTCTTTTAAAATGGAAAACTAGCTTTATGCAAAACTAGCTACCTTATACAGCATTAGAGCCTCCGTCAGCATCGGGCCTATATCGCCCTACTAATTCTTGCGAGTACGTCGTACTCAGCCTTGCTTTGTTGATTATTATTTGTTTCAAAGGAGGACGCCACCGAACTGGAAGGTGGGTTCTACGTTGACTTCAACGAGTAGTCTAGGGTTCCCAGGTGGCAGCTTGGGACGTATCGGAACAGACTGGCGAGGATATGTTATTGTAGGCCTCTTAGGCCATAATTTGGATCTTGTTGTTAGACAACTATATTTGCTTTCCGCTTGATGTAATGATGGGCCTGCGACCTCTGATTGTGATATTTGCTATCTTTCTCATATATGAGTTGAACTATGATATCTTTGTGTCGTAGAGTCTGTAATGTGCCAGTTGTTCCACAGTCTTGGTCTCTATGTTATACGTGAAAGCGATGTCTGAGCTTATGGCATGATCGAGGTGTTGTGTGCCGATGATGTATTCCGAGCACGCCTGCCCATGAGTTTTGGCCTGGGATTGGTAACCCCAGTAACCCTTGATTGTGTAGCATGACCGGTTGCACAACGTTTCACTGTATAGCTCTGGGGTCAGGGCGCTACAAGTTGGTATCAGAGCAGGACTGCCTGTAGGAAACCTGTTCTACTGGTCGATGTCGAGTCTAGTGCGTGAAAATTATTTATAACCTAAAAAGGAGTTGTGAAAACCATCTTAGGATTCTTTTTACTCCTTATCTAAGTCGCTCTATTCTGAGTTATCTTACCTCTATTTGATTTAACGATGCTTCCGCTCGTCTGCAAAATCCAAAACTTTAGGATCACGGGGTTGGGTTCTATCTTTAGTTACTGGTTAACCTTGCTCGTCTGCCAATTCTAAAGCCCGAAGAAAGGAAATGTTGCAGATCGTCCAATAAATTCCTTTGCTTTAGCCCAAGATCTTGAACCGAAGGTCCCGGATTGTGCTAGGGCTCAGGTGTAATGAATTATGAGGGTTGTCACCCATATGAGCATTATTCTATTCGTGAGTCCCAATGCATGAAGATGATCTTTAACCTAAGATCTTTTCGTCGAATCCTGATATTAGTGGTCAAACCCTACGCCAGGTTAGCAAAATTTGAAGTTAGTCTTCAAACTCGAGGTTGCGGCCATAATTGACTTGCTCAGCAATGCTCTCCTCTGACACTAGCTTTGGCTAGACTCTCTGCCACACAACCATATGAATCACGGCGGGATTTCTCTTAGCGAGTGGTCCATCAATATTTGGGATTCCTCCACTAACACCCGTCCAGGAAACCCTTTCGGCACTAGTTGTCGGAAGAGTGCTAACAAAGGCTTCTGCAATATCGTGGTTGCCTTGATCTGTTTTGTGCCATCTTAAATCCCTATATCAGGAAGAATCCTAATGATCTATCCTAAATGACTGGTTATGGTTACTAACTGTGTCCTTGTTCATATCTCCAGAATGGCTCCTACCCGTCGTGGTGAACAAAGCAATCCTGATCCACCGCCGCCACCCACTATGGCGGAGGTTCTGATGATTATTGAAGAGGGTCGTGTGCGCAACGAGAATCTGCTCGCGCAGTTGGTGCAGCAGGGTGCACGGAGGAACACTGAATGCAACACCCTCACTGGATTCCTGAAGTCCTAGCCTCCCACTTTCGCTTATGCTAAAGAGCCCCTGGATGCTGATGACTGGCTTCGTGCTCTCGAGCGCAAGTTCACTGCCTTGCATGTTCCGGTGGCGGAACAAGTGAACTTTGCCACCTACCTGCTGACTGGAGCCGCAGGGTCTTGGTGGGAAAGCCATGTGGCAATGACTGATGCTGATCATGTGTTCACCTGGGAGGAATTCCGCACTGTCGTCCGTGCGGCTTACATCCCCAAGCCAGTCATGGACTTGAAGAGAAGAGAGTTCTTGGACTTGACCCAGGGACACATGGACGTCCAAGCCTATGGGTGAGAGTTCAACCACCTCTCCCGTTACGCCCTTCGGGATGTGACGAATGATGAGGACAAGCAGTACCTCTTCCGCAAGGGGCTCGCACCTCGGCTCCGATATGAGTTGTTGCCTTTCAAATTCCAGTCCTACCAGGAGCTATACAACCAGGCTCTCACTATGGAGCAGGGTAGGAAGGAGCTAGAGTCTTCCAAAAGGCCAGCCCCAGTGGACAATCAGAGCCCCTTTTCTTCTGAGGGCAAGAAGCGCAGGGTCTTCGTGCCTTTTAGTGAGGTGCCTCGCGCTCCCTTCGCGTCAAAGCCCTCAGGGTACAGGCCACCTCCGCCTCGCCCAACTACTTCGACCTTGGGTGCGGCTGGAAGTGGGTACCACCCTCAGCTGTCTCCACCACCGCCGAGGCCCACTTGTTTCAGCTGTGGCCAGCCGGGGCACTTCTCCAGGGAGTGTCCCCAGAAGGCACCGGCTACCTCATCACCTGCACCGGCTCCCTCTACACCAGCCGCCAAGGCCATGACCGTCAGCCGTGGTCGCCTGAACCACGTCTCGGCTGAAGGAGTTGAAGAAGACCCCCGTTTTGTCATGGGTACGCTTCGAGTCAACACATATCCAGCTTCAGTTTTATTCGATTTTGGAGCATCGCATTCTTTCACATTCTTGTCATTTGCACACAACCACCAAATACCATTGAGGATATGGACTCCCCTTAAGTGGTCAAGTCTCATCATCTTATCGGTGTCGCCCAATCTAGCTCGTGCTCTGGAGCTGGGCAATGAATGCCTATGTCTTGAGAAATTAGTGACCCTACTTTCTGTCACTAACGCAACCTCCCCCTTCATACCTGCAAAGCCTGAAGTGTCCGCACACCTAACCAACTCGGAACCTCAAGCAGAAATGATGATTGGGTTTCGTCAAGAACACGACCTAAGCCAGCTAGTAATCCTGACAAGTCCGGTGTTGTAGCTCACGCACCTCACCGGAAGGTCCGTTGACGAAATCTCTTAAATCTTTAGCCTCAACCACTATACCGAGGATCATGGGTAATTCTTGGGTATACCTGGTTTCGGTCATCTTTCTCAAAGGCTTATGGTCTTGTGCAAAGTTCGTATTTCCAACCCTTAGAGAAAATTTGTCTATCACCTTGAGCTATCTTCTGACTTCTCGTCGGCAAGTCAAGCTTGCTACCTTACTCTCTGCAACAAGGAAGATCAACGTGGGATCCAGAAGATCACTGAAGTTAAGAGTTGTCATGTTCCCCTCCTCTCCCTCTTCCTACTCTAGGAATCTCGGGGCGAGATTCTTGTAAGGGGGATAGAATTGTAACAGCCCAGATTTGGTACCCTAAAATATGGGCCAAATTTTCACTTTTTATTTTAATTGCATCATGGCATACATATTCAAATTGCTAAATAAAAATAAAGCAAGATTGAAACAACACTTAAAGGGAAGCAAAACCCTCCTCAAATTTCCAACCCAAGTGCAATTGCTCAAATTGGCAAAACCAAATATTCTGGAGTTTCCATATTTGTCCAGGAAGTTCCAAGAGTGAAAAACAATATTCTTGCCTTGTGCTTTTAAAAGGCTATAAAAATTGATAGTTGGAATTGATCAACATTGCAATACGTGAACCCCATGACCAAGTGTTATGAAAAACTTTTTATTTGGAAGCACAAAATTTTGTCAAGCTTCTACATGTCATGGGGAGGCTAAATGAATTTTTGCAGGTTTTATAAAAAGGTTTAAATGCCTCAATTAAAAATGAGAATTTCAAATAGTTACAAATCAATTTGAATTTTGACACCAAGTTGAACCTTTCAAAATTCAAAACAAAAATATGGTGAGCTCCCTTATCTTATTATGAGCCTCCCTGAATAATTTCATAATTTTTGAAGATGTTTTGTTCCCTCAATTAAATTGCCAAAGCCTCTGGTTTTAAAAGAAAAATAAAAACAGAAAAGGGAAAAATGGGCCGAGGGGTTTTTTGCAAAAATGCCTCTCCACTGTCGCCACAGTGCTTGGCACTAGCGCCATGGACGCTGCCGTCGCCGTGTCGATCTCCTCTGCCTCCTCCTCGCTGCGGCCCCCCTTGCTGCTTAAGAGCACACGTGCTCCTCCCTCTCCTCCCTCTGCTTCCTCCTCCCTGCTCTCCCTCCTCTGAAACCCTAACCCTAACCGAGCTCGAGATCCTGCCCGCCGCCACTGCTGTCGCGCCCGCCGGCGACTCCGGCCACCCCGGGCGGGTCCAAGAAGCCCACGAGCTCCGCGCCGTCGCCTTCTCCCTCCCCGCGCAAGGAATTGGGCCGGGGTGCCCAAAGTTGTCGCCACCGTCCGTGTCTTCTCCGCCTTGGGTCGCCGCCGTCGAGCACCTCTCTGTCGCCGTCCGGCCTCCTCGTCCCTCACTGTTGGCGTCGTCGTCTTCCTGGTGAGCCTCCGGTCCTCCAGGACACCCTCCTGCTCCCCCTCTCCCTCTCACTGCCGCCCCCATCGTGCACCGCCGCCCGCCGCCGCTCCGATGGATGCCGGCCGTGCTCCGGTGACCTTATGGTCCCATTCCGCCACCCCCCTACTCCCCTCTGTCCCCTCTAGCGCATGGAGCAAGTGCCCGCGTTCAATTTCGACCGGAGCCGACGATTTGATGCTCGACACAGCCGCAGCTCCTCTGATGACGTGTGCTGACGTCAGTGTTCTTCTGTTTCTATTTTTCAGAAAATAACAGAGAGTTGGAAATTGCATTTTCTAATAAATGGTAAAACAGAAAAATGCAATTGACCTACCAAATTGTTCACATTTTCATAACCTATTCAAATATGCAACTCACACATGCAAATGAAATTTTGAATTTGAATTTAAAATGTGAAATGCAAATCATCTATTAATTATTCAAATTTTAGAAATTGCATATCTTTTGAACCATAAGTCCAAAAAATGCAAATAATATTCCAAAATGCTCAGGGAGAAAATGTCCATCTGTTATTGCCATTGGTAGAATTAATTGAACAAAATAAAATGCCTTTATTTAATAAAACAGAGATGGCAGATTTAATTCAAATTTTGGAAATTGCATAACTTGAGTTCTACTCATCCAAAAATTATGAATAATCTCTCAAAATGTTCAGTGAACCATGATATACAAGTTTATGTAATTTGAGAGAATTTTAGATGTAATATTGGTGCTGTTCAATAAAAATAGGTAAAATGGCAGAATTAATTCAATTATTGAAAATATCCTAAATTGATGAATATTAATTCAAAAATTACAAATGATATATCAATTTGATCAGCAACTCAAATGCTATCTAGCTATGTTAAGTTCACAGCAATTAACCAACTTTTCCTTTGATGTCATTATCGAATTGGTTAAAATGATTTAAATTGCCTAACCGTTTAAATCACCATTTATTCATCGTTAATCGGAAAATTGCAAACGAAGTACCAAGTTGATCAGTCGAACAATACCTATCTAATAATGTCGTTTTCATGCATGTAGACCCCATATTTTAGTACTAGACATTTTGGATAATAATGCAATTCACTAAGTTAAATATGGAGTTTTGACCCGTTAATTGCTATATTTATTTTAGGGGTTCCATTTAACTTGTGGGACATGCCCAATACCTTTTCAATGCATAATATGACCATATCATCATGATTGTGCATTGCACCTTGTATTCGTGTTATTTATTTCGTTTCCTGTATTGTTTGTGTTTCGTTAGATTCCGGAGTCGAGGTTCCACCACAATACCTCGACGATCAACGCGCCCAGTACTATCAGCAAGGCAAGAACTAACCTAACCTTCTTGGCATCTAGCATCCAATTGTTTTACAAACTTATTTTATCCACCATAATATTGCATGTGATTCAAATGTCTCTTTTGATCAAGATTTAGAGTATCCTACAAATGCATGTCTTCCCCGAACCATCACATGCTTCCCCTCCTATGAACCATAGGCTTGATGTGTTGGCCGGAGACAAAGATATAATGGATGTATTTATATGCTTAGCTATGCTTAGCCATGCTTAGTCGTATGCTGGTTATGTCCGTTGATTAATTCCATATTGATGATGTTGATGGAATGATTCGGGCGTGGTGGATACATGTGATGCTTAATTAAATTGCTAAGAAGGCTGGGATGAGTTGCCATCGGGGATGGTGTTTTGTCTCGTTCCTGCCCCTAGGTGCGAGTTCTTTACCTCTTGAACCAAGACTAGCGTGCTACCAACGGTGGGGGTATGGGCCCCTTACTAACTGAATAACTTGTGCGGGCGTATCCAAGGGTCCTCTAGCTTGCTATTTCCATTTGCGCGTGTGTGTGTGAGCGGAAAAAGGAATGATGAGGATGGTGGTGTTTAGGACGTGGCGATGGGGCAGGGGCTGAAATAGGCTGGGTAAACTTGCCCTGTGGCCACAGATGACTCTTGGATAGTCTCATGCGAGGTAAAGGTTTAACCGCGCCCACTCGCCGGCCTTCCCCGGAAGAGGGCCAATCAGGTGAGCCGGACGGTACCAATGGGTAAATTAGTACACCCCTGCAGGGTTTAATCTTTTCGAAAAGCCGTGTCCACGGTTATGGACAACTTGGGAATAGACGATAAGATCATAGATAACCTAAACCTTTAATCAAATGGCAGCTAGAGGTTGCATAATCAACGTGTTGTAAAGGTTCATTTCCTCGAGGGTGATTCGAGGGAGTGCCTTGGTGGAGATGAGGTGCTTCTGGTTACAAATGGTTCGTTGAGAACCGCAGATGAAAGTTTACTCTCTTATCCCTTTTCGGAAAGCATTCTGAGTAGACGATGCAAAGAGTCCTGATGTCTTTTAAAATGGAAAACTAGCTTTATGCAAAACTAGCTACCTTATACAGCATTAGAGCCTCCGTCAGCATCGGGCCTATATCGCCCTACTAATTCTTGCGAGTACGTCGTACTCAGCCTTGCTTTGTTGATTATTATTTGTTTCAGAGGAGGACGCCACCAAACTGGAAGGTGGGTTCTACGTTGACTTCGACGAGTAGTCTGGGGTTCCCAGGTGGCAGCTTGGGACGTATCGGAACAGACTGGCGAGGATATGTTATTGTAGGCCTCTTAGGCCATAATTTGGATCTTGTTGTTAGACAACTATATTTGCTTTCCGCTTGATGTAATGATGGGCCTGCGACCTCTGATTGTGATATTTGCTATCTTTCTCATATATGAGTTGAACTATGATATCTTTGTGTCATAGAGTCTGTAATGTGCCAGTTGTTCCGCGGTCTTGGTCTCTTTGTTATACGTGAAAGTGATGTCTGAGCTTATGGCATGATCGAGGTGTTGTGTGCCGATGATGTATCCCGAGCACGCCTGCCAATGAGTTTTGGCCTGGGACTGGTAACCCCAGTAACCCTTGATTGTGTAGCATGACCGGTTGCACAACGTTTCACTGTATAGCTCTGGGGTCAGGGCGCTACAGCTTCAGAGGCTCGCGAGGGCGTGGGGCAACCATGATGGGTGGGCTCGCCAGGTACTTCTTCAGGTCCTCGAAGGCCTTTGCCGTTTCAGGGGTCCACTTGAAGGGACCGGACCTCTTCATGATCTTGAAAAATGGTAGCGCCCTCTCGCCGAACTTGTAGATGAAACGGTCAAGGCTGGCCATACATCCCACTAAGCGTTGCATGTCCTTGAGGGGACGAGGAGGCTGCATCTCTTCTATGGCACTGATCTTGTCGGGGTTTGCCTCGATGCCACGACGAGACACCAGGAACCCGAGGAGTTTGCCTGAAGGGACCCCGAAGACGCACTTGGCGGGGTTCAACTTGATGTTTACCTTGCACAGGTTGGCAAATGTCTCCTCGAGGTCCTTGATGAGTGTGTCCTTCTCGCGGGTCTTGACCACGATGTCGTCGACGCAGGCCTCTCCATTCCTTCCCATTTGAGCCCCCGAGGCGATCCTCATGAGGCGCTGGAAAGTGGCACCGGCATTTTTCAGGCCGAAAGGCATGCAGACGTAGCAAAACACGCCACAAGGGGTGAGAAATGCTGTCTTCTCCTCGTCCTCCTTCGCCATCTTGATCTGGTGATAGCCTGAGAAGGCATCCAGAAAACAGAGGAGTGCGCAGCCGGAGGTGGAGTCCACGATCTGGTCGATCCTCGGGAGGGGATAAGGGTCCTTGGGGCAAACTTTGTTGAGGTCGGTGAAGTCGATGCAGAGGCGGCTTCCTCTGGTGTGCTTGGGGATGACCACACCGTTGGAGAGCCAAGTGGGATGGACAACTTCCTTGATGATGCTAGCTTTCTTCAACTTTTCTACTTCTTGAACGATGAAATCTTGCTTCTCTGGCGCCTGGCTCCACGCCTTTTGCTTCACGGGGCGTGCGTTTGGACACACGGCTAGGTGGTTCTCGATCACCTCCCTCGGTACTCCGGACATATCTGACGTTTTCCACGCGAACATGTCAGAGTTTTCCCTGAGGAAGGCGACGAGCGCGCTTTCCTATTTGGGAGGCAAGCTGGCGCCGATGGTGACGCTAGCCCCCGAGCCGTTTGCCTCAAGAGGCACCTGCTTCGTCGCAGCCTTCTCCTGAGAGAACAGCTGCTTCTTCTTCGCGGGGGGGCTCGGGAGGGGTTCCTCATCCTCGTCAGCGGGTGACGCCACCGCGGCAGCCTTGTAGGCCGCTTGCGCAGCGTACAGGGCATCCGAGACCATGCCGTGGATGATGATGGTGCCAACCGAGCCAGGGAGCTTGACGAGGTTGTAGGCGTGGTGGGTCACCGCCATGAACTTTGCGAGGGCGGGGTAGCCGAGGATGGCGCTGTAGGGCAGGCCGATGTAAGCGACGTCGAAGTTGATCAGCTCGGTGCGGTAGTTGGCTTGCGTGCCGAAAGTGACCGCGAGCCTCACTTGCCCCAAAGGGGTGGTGAGACCCTCTGTCACCCCTGAGAAGGGCCTGGTGGGCATGAGCCGCTCGTAAGGCACCTGCAGCTTCTCGAAAGTCTCGACAGAGATGACGTTGAGGCCTGCACCCCCATCGATGAGCGTCTTAGAGACTGCGATGTTGTTGATGGTGGGGGTACAGACCAGCGGGATGGTGCCAACAGTCTAAGTGGACTTGGGGTGGTCGCCGGAGTCAAAAGTGATGGGGTACTGGGACCACTTGAGGGGCCTGGAGGCCTCAACCCCGGGAAGCGCTGCCGCGATCTTGCGAGCGAGTTGCTTGAAGTGGCGGTTGGAGCTGGGGGCCTAAGCCCCGCCGAGGATGCAAGCGGCCCCGCGAGGCACCTGGTAGCCCTCAGGGGTCTCGGCAGGGATGTTGTCGTTCGCGGGCTGGACGGCATTGGCTTGAGGGTTCTGCTGGTAGTTGTCGTTGTAGTTGTTGTTGTTCCAGCGTTGTCCCCCGCGGCCGCCGCGGCCGCCGTGGCCTTGCTGCCGCTCGCGAGCCTCGCGAAGCCTCTTGAGGTCGTAGCAGTCCTCGGTGGCATGGTAATGCCTGTTGTGGTAGATGCAGAAGGGGCGATCATCTTTCTTCTCGGGGTCCGCGGCTGGAGCGGCAGCGCGAGGCTGCTTGGCGTCAGGTTCAGCCGCGAGGACCGTAGTGGTCTTGCGCTTCTCGGTGGATTTCTTCTTCTTCTTGGATCCCTCGGCAGGGTCCCCTGGCTCGTTCTTGACGAACAAGCGGCCCTCTTCAGCCTTCGCGCACTTGTCCGCCAAGTCGAAGTGCTTGACGACGGTGGTGATGTTGTCGTGGATGCCGAGCTTCTCGAGCATCCGCACGTCCGTGACTCCGGCCTGGAAGGCCGAAATGACCTGCACGTCGGTGGCGTTGGGGATCTTGTTGCACACCTGGCTGAAGCGCTGGATGTATTTGCGGAGGGTCTCGCCAGGCTTCTGGCGTACGCCACGGAGGTCGCTGTATGTGAGGCCACGCTCGTACGTGCCCTTGAAGTTTGCGACGAAGCACCGGTAGAGGTCCTCCCAGGTGTTGATGGACTCAGCGGGGAGGTTCGTGACTCACGAGGACGCAGAGTCCTTGAGGGCCATGGGGAACCAGTTCGCCATGACTTTGTCGTCGCCCCCCGTGGCCTGGATGGCCAAAGTGTAGAGCTGCAGGAACTCTAGGGGGTTGTTCTTGCCGTCGTAGCGCGGAGGGAGATCCGGCTTGAACTTGACTGGCCAGACGACGCGACGGAGGCTGCGAGTGAACGCGGCCGTCGTGCCGTAGGTGACCACGCCGTTGGCGAGGGTGGCGCGGAGATGGCGCCCCGCGGTGGCTACGTCCTGGACGGCGCGGTTGTGGCGATCCTGCTGGCGCTCGATGTTCACGCGTGCGTCCTCCGGGGCTGGCTGCATGATTTGGCAGTCATGCGGCGACGACGCGTGCGATGCAGCGCGGTTGTCGCGAGGAGGAGCCCCTGCTGGAGCAGGTTGCGGTGGAACTGGAGCGGGCGCGGGATGACGAGGAGGTGCAGGAGGCGCGCCGTGCGCCACGTCCCCCACGCGCGCAGAGGGAACCAGCGAACGAGACGGTGCAGGAGAGGCGACGCGAGCGGCGCCGACGAGCTTGGAGAGGCGGTTGAGCCAGGCTTCTTGAGCCTCCGGCGTGGGGCGGTACTGCAGCAGCTCCTGCGCCATGAGAAGCGCAGTTGCTGGGCTGGGCGCAGGGCGGCCCAGTGAGGAGGCAGCACGGTCCCGCGACGGGTGCAGGGAGGAAGCCTCCTCTTCGCCGAGGTCGTCCTCGGCGTGGTCGTCGTTGTTGTCCTCTGGGTGCTCGACGCGGGGCTCTGGGTCGACGTGGCGCTCCGGAGCAGCGCTTCCGCGCGGGCGGCCGCGCGGGTTGCCAGCAGGAGCGGTGGCGGCGCTGGCCGTCCGTCGAGTGAGACGTTCGGCGCGAGAGCCGGCGATGGCGGTGTCGAGGTTGAAGATGCGCCTCAACCCCCTACCTGGCGCGCCAAATGTCGGATAACTGTCCCAGGAAGTGGGTGTGTCTCACTAGGTAAGGAATCGAGTAAGGGGCTGAACACGGAATCAAACAACCCTCAACGTGCCTCGGCGACGGAGCTCGTCGAGAATCCCTGTGGGACGGCACTGCAGAAAAGAACAAACGATGTTACCCAGGTTTAGGGCCCTCTTGGAGAGGTAAAACCCCTACGTCCTGCCTTGGTTGTATTGCACTTGCTTGGAGAGGTTTCAGTACAAGGAGAACTTCGGGAGCTCGAGGTGGCTAACAATGGCTATTGCTAGAACAGCACTCCAAACCCTAGATCTCAGATCTTTCAACCTAGAAGAACCCTTTGCCCGAACGTGCTCCCCCTCCTTTTATAGGTGTCTCAGACCTCTTTCCCCAAATATCTTGGCGGGAAGGGTTACCACATGGCAACGAAGGAGGAGGACGGGTGCACGATATAGAGGGAGTCCGTGGACGCGGTCCACGGCAGGGAGCGGCGTCACCAAAGCTGGAAAAAGCCACCGTCCAGCCAGGACGGTGGGCTGGCGCTGCTGAGGTCGGGAGGCGCCCCACGGCGACGTCGCCCTTGGAGCGTAGCGGCAGACGGTCCCCTTATCACCGAAATGGCAATTCTCGTAGCCCCTTTGCTTGGCGCAGCATTGTTGACTGCTTTATACACGAGATTGACAACTGCGGCGCTGTCGTCAGCGCGCGTAGGCGCGCCCGTGACTCTGCGGAGGGCGCAGAGCCCATGTGCGCTCTGTCGCGGAGACAGAGCTTGCTTCGTGAGGAAAAAACCCTCGCGAGGCTGGAGGCCTCGCCGAGCCTTTTTGCTTGGTCCTTGGCAGAACCGAAGGTAGCATCCAAGATGCCCTCTCGAGGAGAGGTCCCTCGCGAGGAAAAACCCTCGCGAGGCTCGCCAGGCTTGGAGAGCCTGTTCCTTAGCGAAATCTTCTGAAGAGTGTCGTGGGCCCTGCCAGGCCGGCCCGTGGTACCCTGGTTTCCACTGTGCCGACAGTTGCTAACTAGCAAGTATGGGAAATTGGAAGAAAGTCATGAAAAGCTATCTAGCTCTAATGATGATCTTCTAGCATCCCATGCTAGTCTAAAGTTAGCTCATGAGGCCATCACTACAAAGGTAACATCTTGTTAGTCTCATGTGGACAATGGCACAACTTTAACTAAAAATGCTATTTTGCCAAGTACTAGTCCTAGTAGTTTATCCATCCATAATGTTGGTACATCATGTGATGAATTACTTTCCTTGCCTTGGTGCTCTAACAATGATGCATCTACCTCCTCTAGTACTTGTGTTGTCACTAACCATGTAGAGGAAATAAATGAGCACAAGGTCCAAGCCACCTCTATGAAGAAAGGCTTGGAAAAACGTCATGAAGGGAAGAGTGCACTTGACAAATATGTTGAGTGTGCAACAATCCCCCAATGACAAGAGTGGACTTGTGTAACACCCTGGTCACTCCCGGACCAGCTCCTGTTACGCCTCGCGGCTCTCTAGGATCTCTAGACTGGCCCCACAAACCAACACTAGTCTTTTCCGCGCACTTTGTCCTCACTCGTGCACACCCGGGAAGAACTTCCCGGTCAGTCACCCATCCTCAAATTGCTCCGGGCCAAGCACGCTTAACCTCGGAGTTCTTTGTGAATGAGCTTCCGGAAAAGAAGTTGCAACTTGTTGATATGAGTATTCTATCTTTCCTATTAAGCCCTGAGCCAGGATCTCACATCCTTCCCCCCTTAGAAGACCGACGCCCTCGTCGGTCAACCCCGGTCCAGGAACGTCCCATCTTGGCACCCGTCTGTGCGTCCAGTGCCGGCACATGCTCCACATGTCCGCGCATCTGACCCGCACACGCCCGAGTTACCGCAAGGGTCGGCTCTGATACCAATTGTAACACCCCGGCCACTCCCGGACCGGCGCCTGTTGCGCCTGGCAGCTCTCTAGGATCTCTAGACTGGCCCCACAGACCAACACTAGTCTTTTCTGCGCACTTTGTCCTCACTCGTGCACACCTGGGAAGAACTTCCCGGTCGGTCACCCATCCTCAAATTGCTCCGGGCTAAGCACGCTTAACCTCGGAGTTCTTTGTGAATGAGCTTCCAGAAAAGAAGTTGCAACTTGTTGATATGAGTATTCTATCTTTCCTATTAAGCCCTGAGCCAGGATCTCACAACTTGGATTCAACTCCAACAACAAGAACAAGTCCAAGATTGATAAGAAAAACGGCCAAGTACAAGTCAAGAATCCGGCCAAGATCATTTGCTTCAAGTGCAAGCTAGAAGGGCACCATGTTATGGGTTGCCCAATGAAGAAGAAGCCTCTTAGTGAAAAGCAACTAGAGAAGCGGCCTCTTGTTCAATCTCATGCTCCACCACGAGTTGAACAAAGGCCACCTCCTAAGAAGACTCAAGTCAATGCTCCTCAAGTTGAGGAGCCTATTAAGAAGAAAGAGAAGAGTCGATGTTGCTACCTTTGCCGTGGCAAGGGTCACTTTGCTTCTTCATGCACTATCGGTAACCTATCCAACCCCATCATATTTAAACACCAGAAACCAATGTTATAGCTTGGTAATAACCGAGAGAGATATGGCCAACTTAGTTTTTAATGGGTTGAGAACGTATCTGAGGGAGAAGCTAGAAGGACACGAGTTCTCCTTTGTCGGTCAGGTTCAGGAGAGAGCTCTGGCTCATGAAAGCCGAGTTAACGAATCCAAAGATTCACATCAGATGAGCAGAGGTCGGCTTAACTGTAACAACCCTAGTTTGGTACCCTAAAATTTGAGCCAAATTTTCACTTTTTCTTTTCATTGCATCATGGCATACATATTTAAATTGCTAAGTTGATAAAGCAACAATTGGAAAACAGTAAAAAGGGAAGCAAAACCCTTCCCAAATTTCCAAATCAAATACATTGCTCAAATTGGCAAAACAAATTATTCTCGAATTTCCAATCTGTCTAGGAAGTTCCAAGAATACTTTTTATAAATATTTGTCAAAGGCAATTTCTTGCCGAGCAAAGAAATAATTTTGAAAATTCAAATTAGCTCAATTCAAATTCTATTTTTTGAATCCAAATTAAACATTTCAAAATTTCAAAATAAAATTATGGGGAGCCTAAGAATGTTTATTTTTTAAACCAAGTTCAACTTTCCAAAAATTCAAAATAAAATTATGGGGAGCTTCATAAATATATTGGGAGCCTCCATAAATAATTTCATTATTTTTGAATATGTTTAAGTGCTCTAAATAAATACAATTTGGAAATTATCAAAATGCCCCAAAATTAAAACCCGTGAAGGAATGTTGCTCAAAACTTTTTATTTTGGGGCACAAATTTTTGTGGAGCTTCTAGATGATATTGAGAGCCCACATGAATTTTTGCAGGTTTTTAGAAAATGCTTGAGCACCTCTTTTAAATCGCCAAAGTTGCTGCTGGACCTGGTTGCAAATAAAGTAATTGGAGATAGGGGGTTATGAGCAAATTTTCCTTCTCTTCTTCCTGGCGCCACAGTGATGGCACTGTGCCGCCGGCACCATGCCACCCTGTCGCCCGCGTCGTGCCCCATGCCGTGCGCTGCCCTGAGGTGGTCAAGAGGACCCCCACCTGCCCCTTGCCTGCCCCCTTCGCTCTCCTCTCTCTCTCGTCTCTCTCTCTCCTTACCTCTCCGCTTGTGCCCACGCCACGGCCGAGCTCTAGCTCGAGCTCGTCGACGCATCGCCGCCACTACGCGCCACCCCGGACGAATCTGGGCGCGCCACCTTCTTCCCCGCGTCGCCCTCTCCCCCCCCAGCTGCCCGGAGCTTGCGGGGAGGCTCGGTGTCGAGCTAATCGCGCGCTCCTTCTCCGTCGGGTGCCGCCGCTCGCCGCGCTCTTCCCCGGCAAAATACGGCCGTCGTAGTCGTCCCCGTCCACTCCGACCACGCCACTGAGCTCCAGGGTAAGCACCGCATCCCCTAGACCTCCTCCCGCTCCCCTTCTCCCTCTCGCCGCTTCTCACTGTCGCCACGGCCGCCGCCGTCACCGTGGTCACCACCGTCGCCACCACGGCCTGACCACCGGCCTGGGTCGGCCAGACGGCCGGTTGCCTCAGGCCCATGCCCGGCCTGGGCTCCGGTCTGGGCCGGCCGGGAGGCCGGCTGCCTCCGAAAGGAGCCCGGCCAGTGGGCCGGTCGCCTCAGACACAGGTCCGGCCTGGAAACTGGCCTGGGCCGATTTGGAGGCCGGCCCAACAGTAAATTGGTTTACTTAATTAAATTAAATAAAATGATAACTATTTAAATATTGGTTTAGATTTAGCAAATGATATATAAAAATGTTCAGAAAAACAAACTCCACCTGTTAGTATATTTGTAATGATCTTTTGAAACTATTATTTTTTCCTTTATTTAAGAATTCCTAAAATGGCTTAAATAATACCAAATTTGGGAAAAATCATAATTCGATAAATAATTAACGAAAAATTATGAATAAAATATCAATGTAATCAGCACTTCAAATGCTATCAAACCATGCTAATATTACATCATGATCACAAATATTTATTTGATGTTATTCTTTAAATGATTAAACGAATTAAATTCAATTAATTATTTAATTTGCTATTTAATCATCGAAACTCGGAAAATTACAAATAAGGTACCGACCTGATCGGAAGAACAAAACCTACTTAATCATGTCATGTTCATGCATATTTGAGACACTTCTTTAATAATGTAATAATTTATAAACAATGTGTCCACTAAGATAAATATGGGGTTGTTTCTAAATAATTGCACTAATTATTTGGAACTCCATTTAATTTGTTAGATAAATTAAATGATGATATTCCTGCATCAACTTTTCATGTCATCATATGATTGTGCATTGCACCTTGTCCTCGTGTGATTTATTTTGTTCTTCTATTATTTTGGGTATCGATAGATTTCGGAGTTGAGGTTAACCCTATCTACCCCGACGAGCCTTACTACACGCCCCGGCAGCAAGACAAGAGATAACCTAACCTTCTTGGCATCTAGCATCCTAGTGTTTTATAAACATATTTTTATCCACCATAATATTGTATTCGATTCTATGTCAATTTTTGATCAATACTAGAGTATCCTATGAATGCATGTTTTTCCCCGAACCAATACATGTTTCCCTACCTATGAACCATAGGCTTGATGTGTTGGCCCGAGACAAAGATATAATTGTTGTATTATATGCTTAGCTATGCTTAGCTATGCTTAGCCATGCTTAGTCAAATGTTTAGTTGTTCGTTGATTTAAATTCCATTATTATGATGTTGATGGAATGTTCGGACATGGTGGCTACTATTGGTACTTAATTAATTTGCTTAAAAGGCTTGGATGAGTTGCCATCGGGGATGGTGGGTTGCCTCATTCTTGCCCCTAGGTGCGAGTTCTTGTCTCTAGACTCAAGATCGAGCGTGCTGCCATTAGTGGGAGTATGGGCTCCTTACTAACTGAATAACTTGTGCGGGCGTATCCAAGGATCGTCTAGATTTGCGCTTTCCATTTGCGTGTGAGTTGCAGGTGGACGAGGCGTGATGAAGAGGGTGTGTGTGGTGTTAGGACGTGGCGATGGGGGCAGGGGCTGAAATAGGCTGGGTAAACTTGCCCTGTCGCCACAGATGATTCTTGGATAGTATCACGCGAGGTAAAGGTTTAACCGCGCCCACTTGCCAGCTTTCCCCGGAAGAGAGCTAACTAGGCGAGCCGGACGGTACCAATGGGTAAAGTAGTACACCCCTACAGGGTTAAATCTTTTCGAAAAGCCGTGTCCGCGGTTATGGACGACTTGGGAACGGATATACGAGACCATAGAGAATATTAACCTAATTAAAATTTGGCAGCTAAAGGTTGCATTACAACGTGTGACAAAATGTTCATTTCCTCGAGGGGGATTCGAGGGAGTGCATGTGGTGGAGATGAGTGGTTCTGGTTACAAATGGTTCGATGAGAACCAAAGAGTAAAGTTTACTCTCTTATCCCCTTTATGAAAAAAATACTCTGAGTAGTCGATGCCATGGGTCATTTTCATCTCTTTAATTGAAAACTAGATTTATGCAAATTAGCTACTATACAGCTTTAGAGCCTCCGTCATCATTGGGCCTATATCGCCCTACTAAACTTGCGAGTACGTCGTACTCAGTCTCTCTTTGCTGCCTTTATTAATTTGTTTCAGAGGAGGACGACACCAAGCACATAGGTGGGTTCTTCGTGGACGTCGATGAGTAGTTCGGGGTTCCCAGGTGGCAGCTTGGGACCGTGGAACAAGCTGGCTGGGGTTGTTTATGTATAGGCCTCTTAGGCCATATATTTGGATCTCGTTGTACTAGACAACACTACTTCGCTTCCGCATGATGTACTGATGGGTCGGTGACCCCTTTTGTGTGTAATATTTGTATCATTCTCATATATGAGTTGCTATATGAATCTTTGTGTCGTAGAGTCTATGATGTGCCAGTTGTTCCACAAGTCTTGATCTCTCTACTATACATGATAGCTATGTCTGAGCTTATGGCATGATCGAAGTGTTGCGTGCCGATGATCCATTCCGAGCATGCCTGCCAAAGGTTTTGGCTTGGGATTGGTAAACCCAGTAACCTTCGATTGTGTAGCATGACCGGTTGCACAAAGCTTCATTGTATAGTTCTGGGGTCGGGGCGCTACAGCTCCTCCTTACGGTAACTTGTATTTAATTCATATATTCATTGAAAGTTGCTAGCTCCCTTGCATGTGTTAGTTTTGTTCCTAGCATGTGCTTGCATGTGATATGCTACTTTCCTACTTGTATTGTTATTCAAGGTTGGGTATGTTAGTTGTGTATCATGTATGTGTAACTTGTGTATTGAGCTTTATTGGATCTTGTGTGGATTTCATTTGGCTCTTTGAGATATTAATGGACTATCCCATTTTGGGGGAGTGATATGCTTTGTGCACTTAAAAAACCTAAAATGTGTGTACATGAGGCACACCACCTAGTATTGATATTTCAATATTATCTAGTTACTATGTGGTATGTCATATTCATGAGAAATTCAAATTCTACAATGTCCATTAATTTCTCTAGTTGGTCTTTACTTGACTCTTGCTTAGATAAAATGGATTATCACATTATTGGGGAGTAATAAACTATGTACATATTACAATCCCACAAAGGGTGAACATTTGAGGTTTGCCACTTAGATTTGATATTGTAAATTATCTTATTCCTATGTGGCATGTTGGATCGAACAAGTTCCAATTTCCTTTTTTGTTATCCTTTGGCTCTTGTTTGTGTGAGTTTGGTTGGTGTGGTTTTTTCTCTAATATGCATTTCCATATATTATTTGAGAAACCATTTGTTCCATATTATTCTAACCATGGCCTTGCCGGTTGGTTTGAATAGTTGAAACTACCAACAAACTTTATTAAAATATGGTGTTTTATGTCTTATCTCTTGCCATATGCTTTTGTTGTGAAGTTGGTCTTGAATATCATTCCTATACCACCGAGAAATATCTCCATATACTCCTTGTCCATGACAAGTGATACTCATATTTTTGGTGGATTTTGTAGACCATCTTCATATTGGCTCTTGTGTTGAATTGCCTTATTTATTGCCAAGTGTTTTTTGTTTACTCCCATTGCCTTCCTTGCCTCTTGCATGTATCCTAATTTTCAAATGGTAGTGTTTAGTGTTGTAAATAAAATATGGAAAGTAATGATCCCTTGTGCGTGCATTTTGTATTCAAATGCAAAATATCAAAGATAATGCATGAATCTTGGGGGAGCATTCTTTTTTTTAGAACACTATCCTATCTATCAAATATTTGATCCTTTCAATTGGCATTTGATTTCTATCTTATGCGTTTATGGAAGAAAACCCTTTTTTCCTTGATGCTTTGTGCCATCATAAAAAGTGTAGTGAGTGTTTGGTTTATTTGTCGTAACCTTTCTCTCCCTTGGGAGTTTGCTTTCTCATGTCTTGATTTGTGTTGTATTTTCTTGAATGAGAAATGCCATTTGGGCATGTATCCTATATTTATCTTCTATGCCTTTTTGGCTTTGCTTTGGTACCTTCAATTGGTATTAATTGGAATTTAATATCTCCTTTATAGATATTTGTTTCAATTGATATCTCTTGTGGGAGCTTTGATACCCTATTTCTTTATTTTACTTTACTTGATTTCGATCGAGTATCATCCTTCTCTTGGTATCCTTGCTCCTAGTTGGTATCGTATTTTCAATTGGTGTCTTTTCCTTCATGTGTTGATTTGATTTGTCCTCAATCATGTGTTTTGGATTTTGATATAATTTGGACAACCTTTTCGTGTCACACATTGGTGTGTCCTCTTGGCTCACTTGGTGTTTTTGTCCAAATTGTATCTCTCTTGGTTCTCGTAAGTCTATGCATGCATATTTACTAGTATATATATTTTATGGCATGCTAGTCTTTCTTGATCCAATATATAGGGTATGCTCCACCGAATCCTAAATCGGCTAAGATGTGCATGAAATTCAATTTCATATCTATATGCACATATTTATGTGGAGTGTTTTGTATTGTAGTTTATCTAACTACTATGGGACCCAATGAGTTTGGGAACCATTTTGTACTTGAATTTTGTCTTAGGTACAATGGAGATGAATTGGATGCTTGCCTCACTCGTAAGGAAGGTGTTCTCACCGTGTGATTATTGGAGTCAAGCTTTGAAGATATACAAACTCTCATCTTCTTCATCGTCAATGTATCTCGGTAACAAGTATCGACCTCATGCATACTTTTCTAGTCTCAACCTTGTGTAGGTTGCTTCTTGGCATGAAAGCTTTTATTGTGCAATTGTTGTGGTTTTGGCTTATTTCCTTCACTTGGTATATCTTTGTGATATTTGTGTTGAAAGTGCAAAAACCTTTCTTCGATTGGTATTCCTTATTTGTGATACTTGTTGCCTATCTCAAAGCATCTCCACTATCTCTTGTTCTCTTAGTGATATGTGTGATGTCTTTGATGTGTTTGAAGTTCATCTATATACAAATGAGATAAACTTGAGCTATGTGTTATGCTTTTAAGCAATAATCCTACTTGTGTATATATGACTTCCCTTCTGGATACCTTGGTCTCTCCTTCATCAACCATTTCATATGTGCAAGTTTCTTTGTGGATGCATATCATCAACGATTTGTCTACTTAGAAACCTATACATATGAGAGAGGTCCCTTTTAGTTGGTATCCTATTTCTTTTGAGATACCTTGATTTTTATCTATAAGTCTTTGGTGGCTCCAAATTTGCTTCATGAGTGCGTATCTTAATTTTATTTGTATCTTTGCACACTCATGTGTTTGTTGATGATCTTTGTCCTCATGCTTACCTTGGTGAGTATGTTGATTCTTATTGGCTAGATGTTCTCACTAGCTTTTGGCATTTTCAATTGGTTTTAGTTTTGAATTCGTATCCCTAAGCTTGTGAACATACTCCTTTAAAGATCTTCTTTTTATCTCGGTTGGGCCTATGGCTCAACCATATCGTTGGTGCAAGTGCTATGATTTTTTTTTTGCTTTATGCACACTTGAACTTGTTGCGTGTTCTAGATGATTTTGGGGGAGCGAGGATTCCATATTTGTGCACTCCTCAATAGTGCATGAACATTGGGGAGCTTCTCCATTTTTATTTAGAACTCTCGCTTTGGATCTTTTGATTGCCTACCTCCTTTGTAGAGATGTTTAGAATGATTTCATCTTTTTGCAATCTTTGGATCCTCAATATAGTTTGATTTCCTCTAACTATTCATCATTGGATATTGATTTCTACTGATGAAGAGTTGGTGGTGCCCCAAGTGAAGGCGGAGATGTAGCAAGCAGCAGTTTTCCCTCTATAACGAACCAAGGTGTATCGAACCTGTAGGACCTTGAAATCAACAACAAAGTGAATGTTGAAGATCTCTGACGCTTAATCTTCAACAGACGTGGACCTGCACACACTCAACCAAAATACTTTGCCCCCAACGGCGGAAAGGTTGTCAATCTTTCCGGTCTCGTAGAAAACAAAGCGGTTAATTGTATAGTGAAATAGATGAATTATGAAAATGGACCAGAGGAGTAATGATGGTGAAAAGTGATGAATAAAGGTTGCAATCAATGTAAAAAGATGGACCGGGGGCCATGGGTTCACTAGTGGAGTCTCTCGAGTAAATAGAACATTCATATGATGGGTAAACAAATTACGGCTGGGCAATTGACAAGATTATAACACAAACTTAATCTAGCTATGACAAAAGAGAACATGATAATATTTAAGTAGGCATCACGACAATGAAAAAATACCGTTGAGTCCAACTGCATCTTTGTCTAAAAAGTCCACCGTGGGATCGCTATCCAACCTGTCACGCATCGGTATTAAGTTGCAAGCAACAGACATTTGCATTAAGTAAAGCGCATGAAGTAAACAATATTAAATATCAAAATAGACTTTAACACCGCTGTTTTACCCTTAGTAGAAACAGCACACCCTCGCCCTTAGACGTTTTCTGTCACTCGTGCCCAGGAACAAAAGGGGGCATGAACCCACTATCTAGCATAAATACTCTCTCTTGGAGATACACACAATCACTTGGCCAAAGTAACTACGCACATCGAAGAGCATGCAAGAACATAAATCAACATATAAGAATAATGCACAATCTGATCATAACTTTATAATCCATCGGATCCCAGCAAACACATCACATAGCATTACAATAATCGATCTTGATCATTTTAGGCAGCTCACAAGATCATAAGACATGAAGCACAAGAGAGAGAGACTACCATCTAGCTACTGCCATGGACCCAAGGTCCAAGGTGGGACTACTGACAAATCATCCCGGAGGAAGGCATGGCGATGAAGAGCCCTCCGGGATCAATCTCCCCTCCAGCAGACTGCCGGGATCTGCTTTAGAATCACCCCTGGAACTAGGGATTGAGTTGACGGCGCCTCGGGATGACTTTTCTGCAAAATAATGGCCGCCCCGTAGTTTTTAGGGTTTTAGGGATTTTATAGGCGTCGGAGGGGGCCGAGGGGACCCACCAGGAGCAGGGGCGGGTCCCACCCGCGGGCCAAGGGGGCCACGGCAGGAGGCCGTCCTTGCCCTGTGGGTGGCCCCCAGGGCTGCCCTTTGGTCTTTTGGTGTCTTCCGTCGCATAAAAATCTCCGTAAATTTTGAGCTCAATCCGACGATATTTCCTGTGGTGGATTTTCTGAAATACAAAAACAGCAAAAACAGGAAACTGGCACTGGGCATCTTGTCAATAGGTTAGTCCGACAAAATGCATAAAAATGATTAATATGATAATAAAAACATGTGACAACATTACAAAACTAGCATGGATCGATCAAAAATTATAGATACGTTTGACACGTATCAGCATCCCCAAGCTTAACTCCTACCCGTCCTCGAGTAGGTAAGTGATAACAAAATAATTTTTGATGAGACATGCAACCAACACAATCGTGATCAAGATAGTAATGCAAAGCATAGGATGTGAATAAAATGTCACAAAACAATTGTCTATAGTTGATAGCAAGAAAGCAATGAATAACCAAGTTGAATCATTCAAGCAAAACCTTTCATAAATAGTACGTTAAAGACATGAAAGCAATGTGATCCACATATTTGATTAATTCACATAGGTAACAATTCCATGACAAAAGTATTTGAGAATCAAAACAAAGAAGATGTAAGTTTTAGCAAAAAGCCTCAACTTCCAACGGTAAAGTCAATATAAAGATTCATGTTTAATCTGACAATGCAATATGATCAATGATACCCAGGGTCAATGCTAGATGTTTGCTTTGGTGGAGATAGAAGGAGGAGGAAAACTGACTCAACATTAAAAGTAAAAGAAAGGCCCTTCGCAGAGGAAAGCAGGGATTCGTCATGTGCTAGAGCTTTTTATTTTTATGAAACAGAAGTAAAACAATTTTGAGACATGCATACTTTCGTCAACGACTTCACAACAGAGAAGTTATCTAGTGCCCCATAACATGCAAGGGTTTTAGACTTGTGAGAGCAGCTGGTTTTTAGAAAAGCGAGTACGCTCCTCTTTCTCCTTGGCTTCACCACTGTCCAATGTTTAGAGCTGATTTCTCAGATTTTCATTACGCGGAGGAGAATGGTGAGTTATATTTATATTTTTGCTTAATCTGCTCTCGGGTTGATTCAAGTGAAGACGTAATCCATCGACATCGGGTGAAAGGGGGGAAATGACCTTGCTCGTTACGAGTTATATCTAGCTCTCTACTGCTCCCTCATGAGCTTAAAAACAGAGGCACAAAAAGGAATATTTTGAATTTTTTAAGATAGCACATGACAAATTTACTTGGAATGGCAAGAAATACCATGCATAGGTAGATATGGTGGACTCAGCTGGCAAGATAGTTTGGCTTTGGGATTTGGATGCACGAGTGAACCATACACTCAGTACGAATTTTTAGGCTTAGCAAAGAAGGTATTTGAAGCAAACATCTAATATTAACCGGTAACAGAGTAACATAAGACATAAGTCAATCATAACCATAAAAGCTCCACACCATCTCCCTTATTGACCAAACAATTCTTTTGATGGAAAGATTAGCTTAATTAATTAATAACTACAAAACACCACACAGTTTCAAGCTTTTAACAACATTTCTTTACTAATCAATTCCACTAAAATAACCAGCAAGTTTATGGATTCATCTTAATATCTCAAAACAAATGAGAAGTATCAAGTATCCACACAATGATTTACAATACTATGCAGGCTTTCGTTTCATTCCACTATCACATGAATAGCATTTTGTCACTTTGACAATTCAAGCAATTTATCAATAACAATTCTCCAACAAATATAAGTGAAGAACAAGAGAGTTTAACAACAACTACTAGCAGCTCTAAATAAGATAAAAGCTAAAAGCGAGAGCTTACTAGCAAACAAACAGTAGCTAAGAATACTCAACAAAATATAAGCGAAGCACAGGAGTATTCAAACGAAAAAGCGGAGCGTGTGTCTCTCCCACATAAACAAACAAAACTGAAAGTAAAAAGACGCTCCAAGTATAGCACATAATATGTAAAGTGATAAAAACTTAGTTCAACGAAGACGACCTCATGATAGTTCTTGATATTTAGAGGGGGTGCCATGGGGGCATCCCCAAGCTTGAGCTCTGATCCATCTTCAATTTCTTCATTATCCTCTTCTTTGGAACTTAAAAACTCCCTTCACACAAAACTTCTCATAAATTGATTAGAGGGTTAGTGCTCATAAATTAAAATGCACATGTGTTCAACTCAAGACAAATTGAAAAACAACTTTATTAGGCATTAGCTAATATTTACTAAGCTTCAATGTGGCACTCCACCTCTAGAGTATCACATTTGACGATAGTAAAGTGACGAATACAAAATAAAAGCAGAATCTGTCAAAATCTGAACAGTCTGTAAAGATCGAATTTTTGTAGGCACTTATGTAGCTCAAATCAGAAAACTAAAAACTAAGGAAAGATAGATAAAAATATCAGGCTTTCTTTCTAAAAATTTCAGGAAAAGATAAAATTCAGAGATTTTTTGGATTTTCGAACAGTGAAGGACAGAAATCTGTTTCTGGACAGCAAAACAACACCTCGCACTTTCAATGCATTAGAGGCTAAACTTGGCACAAAAAACCAAAATAAAAAGATACAATGAAGTTGCTACAGAGGCAACAACTTCAAGACTCAAGAAAAGTAAAAATCAAACTGAAAGTAAAAGATGGGTTGCCTCCCAACAAGCGCTTTTCTTTAACGCCTTTTAGCTAGGCACAATGCCAAATATCAAGTTTTTTCAAAATCGAGGGCATCATCATTCTTATCAAATTCATGAATTGTGGAACTTGGAAAAGGACCTCCAGAAATACTATTAGTAGCAACAATTGGTGGAGTACAAGGAGTTTTACCCACTGGGGCTCCTCCCCTTGTATCCTTGAAGGCTGGAGCTTCCTTTACCATCCTCAACTCCTCTTTTCCTGCAGACGATGTATTAACTTAGTAGTGTTCCTTGGCACAAATATGAATTTAGGCACTTTAGGAGCCAAAGCCGCTTTCTTTTTAGGTTTGAGTGAAGAAAAGGTGGTTCCCAAGGTATCAATTACTCCCTCCAATTTATCAATTCTTATAATTTGATCAATAGCTTTTGTAGGTTCAAGGGACTTAATACTTTTAGCAATATCTTTTAGACACCCATCAAGCTTGTTAATACCATCAAGAATTACCTTATCTATTTCCCTCATCATGTCCACACTTGGTACATTATCTTCTATAACTTCTAACCTTTGCATAATATGTTCCAAAGTAATTTCAATTTTGCCATCATTAGTTGGTGGAATACCCATAAGACCCTCTATAACATTAAAAGCTTACAAAGCATTAATCCCTAGGAAGTTTCCACATGTGATAGTGTCTAGGACATACCTATACCAACTTGTAGTGCCAACATAAAAATTTCTAAGGAGAATAGTGGCCAAAGGCTTTTGATGGATCTATGACGAGCATTATTAATCCTATACCAAGCATCTTTCAAACTCTCCCCACCTCTTTGTTTGAAAGTGAGGACTTCGGACTTGGGTGTCTCAACAGGAGGACAACAACTAGACATAACAATAAGATAAAATAACAAGACAGGAATAAAGATTACACTAATTTTTTGGGGTTTTAAAATTTTGCAATAGGAAAAATAAGCTAACGAGAAATAAAACAAGCAAGACAAAAACAAAGTAAAGTGATTGAGAGTGTGAGACTCCCCTTGCTGTAGCTCCAAGATCCCTAGCAACGGCGCCAGAAAAGAGCTTGATTGCTACTGATGAAGAGTTGGGTGGTGCCCCAAGCGAAGGCGGAGATGTAGCAAGCAGCATTTTTCCCTCGATAACGAACCGAGGTTTATCGAACCAGTAGGACCTTGAAATCAACAACAAAGTGAATGTTGAAGATCTCTGGCACTTAATCTTCAATAGACGTGGACCTGCACACACTCAACCAAAATACTTTGCACCCAACAGCGGAAAGGTTGTCAATCTTTCCGGTCTCGCAGAAAACAAAGCGGTTAATTGTGTAGTGAAATAGATGAAGTATGAAAATGGAACAGAGGAGTAATGATGGTGAAAAGTGATGAATAAAGGTTGCAATCAATATAAAAAGATGGACCGGGGGCCATGGGATCACTAGTGGAGTCTCTCGAGTAAATAGAACATTCATATGATGGGTAAACAAATTACAGCTGGGCAATTGACAAGATTATAACACAAACTGCAAACCAACTTCATTAGACATTAGCTACTGTTTACTAAGCCTCAATGTGGCACTCTACCCCTAGAGTATCACATATGACGATGGTAAAGAGACAAATACAAAATAAAAGCAGAATCTGTCAAAATCTGACCAGTCTGTAAAGATAGAATTTTTCGAGGCACTTCTGCAGCTCAAATCAAAAAACTTAAAACTAAAGAAAGATAGATAAAAGCATCATGCTTGCTGTCAAACATTATCAGAAAAATATAAAATTCTTGCGATTTTAGGATTTTCGTGCAACAGGCGCACAAAATCTGTTTTTGGACAGCAACACAATACCTCGCACTTTCAATGCATTAGAGGCTAAATTTGGCACAAAAAACCAAAAGAAAAAGATACAATGAAGTTGCTACAGAGGTAATAACTTCATGACTCAAGAAAAGCAAAAAGAAAACTGAAAGTAAAAGATGGGTTGCCTCCCAACAAGCGCTTTTCTTTAACGCCTTTTAGCTAGGCGCAATGCCAAATATCAAGTTTTTTCGGAGGCCTTTGCAACATCAAGAGCATAGCTTGACCTTATGATTGATTCAAAAGGAAACTTCTTTCTCTTACTAGGGAAGTGTTCCATGCCTTTTTTTAAGGGGGAACTGAAACCTTATATTTCCCTCTTTCATATCAATAATAGCACCAACAGTTCTCAAAAACGGTCTTCCCAAAATAATAGGACAAGAAGCATTGCACTCAATATCCATAACAATAAAATCAACGGGAACATAATTATCATTAACAACAATAAGGAAATCATCAACTCTACCCAAAGGTTTCTTTTTAGAAGAATCAGTAAGATGAACATTTAAATAGCACTCTTCCAAAGGATTTAAATCAAGCATATTATAGAAACTTTTAGGCATAACAGAAACACTTGCACCAAGATCACATAAAGCATTGCAATCAAAGTCATTTATTTTCATCTTAATAGTGGGTTCCCAACCATCTTCTAACTTCCTAGGGATAGAGGTTTCAAGATTTAGTTTTCTTCCCTAGCCTTGATAAGAGCATCGGTAATGTGTTTGGTAAAGGCAAGATTTATTTTACTAGCATCCGGTGTCTTAGCAAGTTTTTGTAGGAACTTAATGACTTCAGTAAGATTGCAATTATGAAAATCAATTTCATCATCTTTAAATAAACTAGGAGGATCCTCTTTAGTGGTTTGGATAGTATAAACTTTAACAGTTTTCCTATTCATTTCAGCAATTCTAGCTTCTTCAGCCTCTCTAGCCCACCTAGCTTTCAAGAGAGTCATCATCCTTTCATTTTAATTAATTTGAAGAGAGATAGCATTTAAAGTTTCAGTATGTTTGTCTTGATTTGGAGTGGTTCTAATTTTCAAAATTCCAACATCATGAGCAAGAACGTCTACTTTAGAGACTAGACTATCCAGTTTTTCCAACTTCTCTTCAACAGTTTTGTTAAAAGCTTTTTGCGAAGTGATAAATTCCTTTAAAACATTTTCAAGATCAGAGGACACATTATTATTAGGATTATAAGAATTACCATAGGAATTACCATAAAAGTTGCCATTATTGGGAGCATAAGGCTTATAGTTGTTACTACCAAAATTATTTCGATAACCATTATTGTTGAAGTTGTTTCTATTAAGAAAATTAACATCAACTTGATCCTTTTCTTGGGCAATTAATTAAGCAAGTGGAACATTATTAGGATCAATATTAGACTGATTGGTAGCAGGCATAGACATAATCATATCAACCTTATCACTCAAAGAGGAGATTTCCTCAACAGAATTTACCTTCTTACCACTTGGAATTCGTTCGGTGTGCCATTGTGAATAATTTGTCATCATCTCATCCAAGAGTTTAGTTTCTGCACCTAATGTTGTGGACATGAAGGTACCTCCCGCGGCCGAGTTCAAAAGGTTCCTTGAAGAAAAATTCAAACCTGCATAAATAGTTTGGATAACCATCCACATAGTTAATCCATGTGTGGGACAATTCTTAACCATAGATTTCATTCTCTCCCAAGCTTGAGCAACATGTTCATTATCAAATTGTCTAAAGTTCATAATGTTAATCCTTAGTTGTATGATTTTAGCAGGTGGATAATATTTTCCAATAAAAGTATCTTTGCATTTAATCCAAGAATCAATGCTATTTTTAGGCAAAGACAATAACCATTCTTTTGCTCTCCCTCTCAAAGAGAAAGGGAAAAGTTTCAGTTTTATGATGTCATTTTCTACCTCTTTATACTTTTTCATATCACATAACTCAACAAAGTTATTTAAATGAGAGGCGGCATCATCAGTACTAGCACCAGAAAATTGCTCTTTCATAACAAGATTTAGCAAGGCAGGTTTAATTTCATAAGATTCCGCTTTAGTAGCGGGTGGAGCAATTGGAGAGCATATGAAATCATTGTTATTAGTGCTAGTAAAGTCACACAACTTGGTGTTTTCAGTAGAAGACATAACGATAAGCCAAAATAACAAGACAAGAATAAAGACTACACTAATTTTTTTGGGTTTTAAAATTTTGAAACAGGAAAAATAAACTAAATGAGATATAAAGCAAGCAAGACAAAAACAAAGTAAATAGATTGAGAGTATGAGACTCTCCTTGCTGTAGCTCTAAAGTCCCCGGCAACGGTGCCAGAAAACTGCTTGATGGTAGATATTGATAAGTTGGGTGGTGCCCCAAGCGAAGGCGGAATTGTAGCTAGTAGCAGTTTTCCCTCGTTTTAACGAACCGAGGTTTATCGAACCAGTAGGACTTTGAGGTGAATGTTGAAGATCTCTGGCACTTGACCTTCAACAGACGCGGACCTGCACACACTCAACCAAAATACTTTGCCCCCAACGGCGGAAAGGTCAATATTTCCGGTCTCGCAGAAAACAAAGCGGTTAATTGTATGATGAAATAGATAAAATATGAAAAGTGACCAGAGGAGTAATGATGAATAAAAGCAAGTAAATGAGGTTGTAAACAATGTAAAAAGATGGACCAGGGGCCATGGGTTCACTAGTGGAGTCTCTCGAGTAAATAAAATATGCATGTGATGGCTGAACGAATTACAGCTAGGCAATTGACAAGATCATGACACAAACCCAATTTAGCTATGACAAAAAGGACATGATAATATTTATGGAGGCATCACGACAACGAACAAAGACCGTTGAGTCCAACTGCATCTTTATCTAAAAAGTCCACCGTGGGATCGCTCTCCAGCCTGTCACCCAAAGGTATTAAGTTGCAAGCAACAGACAATTGCATTAAGTAAAGTGCATGAAGTAAGCAATACTAATATCAAAAGAGACATTAACACCGCTGTTTTACCCTTAGTAGCAACAGCACACCCTCGCCCTTAGACGTTTCTGTCACTCGTGCCCAGGAACAAAAGGGGGCATGAACCCACTATCTAGCATAAATACCCTCTCTTGGAGATACACACAATCACTTGGCCAAAGTAACTACGCACATCGGAGAGAATGCAAGAACATAAATTACTCATATAAGAATCATGCACAATCTGAACATAACTTCATAATCCATCGGATCCCAGCAAACACATCACATAGCATTACAATAATCGATCTCGATCATGTTAGGCAGCTCACAAGATCATAAGACATGAAGCACAAGAGAGAGAGCCTACCAACTAGCTACTGCCATGGACCCGTAGTCCAAGGTGAGACTACTCACAAATCATCCCGGAGGAAGGCATGACGATGAAGAGCCCTCCGGGATCGATCTCCCCTCCGGCAGAGTGTCGGGATCAGCTTCAGATTAGACCCCGAACTAGGGTTTTCGGTGATGGCGCGTCGGGGTCGAGTTTCTGGAAAATAATCACCGCCCTCACGTTTTTAGGTTAAAAGGGATTTTATAGGCATCGGAGGGGGCCGAGGAGACGCCCCAGGAGCAGGGGCGGGTCCCACCCGCGGGTCCAGGTGGGGCCGCGGCAGCAGGCCGCCCCTGCCCTATGGGTGGCCCCCCAGGCTGCCCTTTGGTCCACAGGTGTCTTCCGTCGCATAAAAAATCTCCGTAAATTTTCGTCCAATTCCGAGAATATTTCCAGAAGTAAATTTTCTGAAATACAAAAACAGCAAAAACAGGGAACTGGCACTGGGCATCTTGTCAATAGGTTAGTCCGACAAAATGCATAAAAATTATATAAATGACAGTAAAAACATGTGACAATATCACAAAACTAGCATGGATCACTCAAAAATTATATATACGTTTGAGACGTATCAGTTTGATCCCACTATTTTGAGATTGATCGGAATTATGTGTTTGTAGATCATGAAAAACATGTTTTATGTGATAGTTATATTGTTGAGTTTGTTCATGATGCTATTTAAAATTATTATGAGATAGGAAAATATGGTTGTCGGAGTTCTCATGTTACTAAAACACCTCTCTATATGTTGAAAGTTTCGAAGTTGCACTTGCTTTGCCTTCCTATGCTAGTAGCTTTATGCTCCAATGAATTATTTTCCTACAAGATGCCTATGTATAGGTAGTGGGTTAGACTTAAATGTGTTTCTTTTGTGCTTCTTGATGCTCTCTTATTGTGTTACGATTATTATTCTTATGTGAGCATCGTTTAAATCATTACGCCTAGCTAAAAGGCGTTAGAGAAAAGCGTTTGTTGGGAGGCAACCCAATTTTTGTTTTTGCTTTCTGTTTTCTTCAGTCATGGATGTTGTTGCTTCTGTAACAACAGCATTGTATCTTCTTCTTTGGTTTTTGTACCAAGAAGTAGCCTCTAATGCATTCAGAGTGCGAAGTTTTGATTTGTTGTCCAGAAACAGATTCTATGCGCCTACTGTAGAAAATCTTGAAAAATCCCAGAACGTGATCTTTTACTGAAATATTTGACAGCAAGACTAATTCTTTTATCTATCTTTCTTAGTTTTGAGTTTTTTTATTTGAGCAACATAAGTGCTTCGTTAAATTCGATCTTTACAGACTGTTCTGGTTTTGACAGATTCTGCCTTTATTTGCATTTGTCTTTTTACTAGCGTTACTTTTGGTATGTTTTGAGGAAGAAGTGCCACAATAAGACTTAGTAACAGTAGCTAATGTTAAATCAAGTTTTTGTAATTTGTTTTTACAGAACCCAAGTGGATTTTATTAATGAGTACTAACCCCTCTAACCAGTTTATGAGAAGTTTTCTGTGAAGTGAGTTTTTAATTTCCACGAGAGAGGATGATGAAAGAGGTTGAAGAATGTACAAAAGAATAAGCTTTGGGATGCCCCCATGGCATTCCCCTGGATATTCAAAGAAGACTCAAGTGTCTAAGCTTGGGAATTCCTAAGGCATCCCCTCTTCTTCATCGTCAACCATCAGGTCGTTTCCGTTGAAACTAAGTTTTTATCACTTTATATAATATGTGCTATTCTTGCAGCGTCAGTTTGTTTTTGTTTGTTTGCTGGTCCTTTCCAATGTTGGATCTTAGCTATGTTGTGTGGGAGAGAGACACGCTCCGATTTTTCATTAGAGTGCTCATGTTTATCCTGTTTACCTGTTGAGTATTCTTAGCTGTTGTCTTGCTTATGTTCAGGTCTTGTGCTTCACTTAGATCTTGAAGAGCTATTGTTTTGTTTAAGTTCACCTCTCTTGTTTTTCACGTATACTTGTTTTAGATAGTTGTTCTTGGTTGCTTGGTTGATGGTTAGAGCAAAAGAATGCCATGCATCTGGTAGTGATATAAAGAAAAGGCATGCATAGTCTTGTAGATCTTCATGTTTGGGTAATTTGATACTTCTCGATCGTTTTGAGTTATTAAGTAAATTAATGTTTAAACTTTCTGGTTATTTAAGTTAAAGCTTATTAGTGATGAACTACCGTAAAAGTTTGAATTTATATAAGTTTTTCATACTTGTAAGTTCAATAGTCAAGTATTTTCATCAAATGACTGTTTGGTTAACAAGGAAGACAGTATGGAGTCTTGTGCTTATGCTTAATGTATGTCGTATAGTCAGTCTTGTGTCGGTTACTGTTACTTGGTTTCTTTGATATACTTTTTCTAGCCCGAAACTCCGTACTGAGCGGGAATACTTCTCGTGTATCCAAATCCTTGAGCCAAATATCTTTCCAGCAGTGTCCACCATACCTACCCATACATGGTATTTCATGCCATTCCAAGTAAATTTGTCATGTGCTATCTTTAAACCTTCAAAATATTCCTTTTTGTACCTCTGTTTTTTAGCTCATGAGGAAGTAGTAGGGAAGTTTGTTATATCCTATGTCAAGCAGATCATCCTGTTGGGAATATGCCCTAGAGGCAATAATAAAATGGTTTATTAAGCATATTCAAGTTTATGATAATATTTTATTATCCATGCTATAATTGTATTAAATGGAAACATAATACATGTGTGGAATATAAACACCCGGAGTCCCTAGTGAGCCTCTACAGGACTAGTTCGTTGATCAAGTGATAGTTAGAGTTTCCTAACTATGGACTTGTTGTAGTCACTTGATAACGGAGTCATATCATTAGGAGTAATGGTGTGATGGACATGACCCAAATAAAGAGTTGCAATTAATCGTGTCACAAAGAGTTTTGTTGTCAACACTTTTAATATGCCAAATATAGTTTCCTTAGACCATGAGATTATATCACTCCCGTTCACCGGAGGAATACTTTGTGGACATTAAACGTCACTTCGTAACTGGGTGATTATAAAGGTGGCTTTCAGGTATCTCCGATGGTGGGTTGTTGGGTGATATGAATCGAGAGTGGAATTTGTCCCTCCATGTGACGGAGAAGATATCTCCAGGCCTTCTCGGTAATATAGCATCAAAAGTCTGCAGACATGTGATTAAGTTGTAATCACCGAGATCCTATATTATGGACGAGTAAAGAGAACTTGTCGGTAACGAGATTAAACTAGACATGGGGATGTCAACGATTATATCTCGGGGAAGTAAAATATCGTGAGACAAAGGGAATCGTATATGAGATTAATTGAATCTCCGGCATCGTGGTTCAATCGAGAAAAGGTTTTCGTTGAGTGTATAGGAATTAATATGGACATCCCGGTCCCGCTATTAATTATTGATATGATCATGTCTATGCATTCTCGAACCCGTAGGGTCACACACTTAACGTTCCGATGAAATTAGGTTTTGCGATGAATTAAATGATGAAGTGAACGAATGGTGATTCGGAGTCTCGGATGGGATCCCGGACATCACGAGGAGTTCCGGAGGAGTCCGGAGAATAAGATTCATATATGGAAAGTGGTTTCCGGAGGTTTCGGAAAAGTTCCGGAAATTATTTAAAGGGTACCGGAAGGTTCCGGAGTGTTCTAGAAGGGTCTAGAAGTGGGACCATAATTTGTATGGGGCCCACATGGTGCAAAGGGGTGCAGCCACCACCTAGGTGGGGCGCACCACCTAAGCCCATGAAGGGGTGCGGCATGACTAGGAGGGGAGTCCCACTCCTAGTTGGACTAGGATGTGGGCTCCCACCCCTTTAGGAAAGGGGCCCAAGGAGGAGTCCTTGTTGGACTCCAACTTGGGGGGCAAGCAAGGAGGGGCCGGCCGGCCCCCCTCCCCTTGACCTAGCCGCCACCTATATAAGGAGGGGAGGGGGGGTGCGCAATAGACACCCCTTGGAGGCTGCCGCACCACCCCCCTAGCCGCACCCCTCTCTCCCATCTACCCTAGCCGCACCCCTTACCCGAAGGGCTGCCGCCATCCAACCTCCACACCTAGCCGCACCCCCCTTGCCCTAGGGGCTGCGCCACCTTGTCCTCTCCCTCTCCTCTTGCTTGGCTTGGCGAAGCACTGCTCGCGGAGATCGTCATCATCACCGGCACTACCGTCGTGCTGCTGAGATCATCAAGGCCACGTCGTCTCGCTTGCGGGATCAAGGAGTCGACGTCTTCATCGAGCTGTACGTGTGGACGCCGCGGAGGTGCTGCCCGTTGCTGCACTTCACCGGATTGGATCTCGAGGATAATACATCTCCTCGCGACTAGACGAGTCTAGTTGCGGGGATCGACTAGCCAACCCCTGCACCGACAAAACGCGTTTGTTGATCTTCGAGGGTAAGAGATTGGATCTCATCTTCGCTATCTTCATCTCGTAGATCTAGATCCTTGGGGTATATTCCGCTTTGCCGCGTAGAAAATTTTTGTTTTCCATGCTGCGACCCCTTCAGTGGTATCAGAGCCAGGTTTCTACGTAGGTGTTGATGCGATTAGAACACAAGGAGTTGTGGGCGTTGATATTTTATGTTGCTACCTTCTCGCGTGCACTTTGCATCTTTGCGGTATTGTGAGATTGAAGCGGCCCGGACCAACCTTACTCGTCCACGCACGAGAGACCGGTTCCACGACTGACATGCAACTTGTTTTGCATAAGTGGCTGGCGGGTGTCTGTTTCTCTTGCTTTAGTGAGGATGCAATTTTCAATGGAAGGCCTTTCAAAAGGATGAGTAAATAAGCAACTATTATATCACCGTTGTGGTTTTTGCGTAGATTAGAACGGTTCTAACTCGTTGACCCAAGCCACGTAAAATTTGCATAAACAAAGTAGAGGCGTCTAACTTGTTTTTGCAGAGGGGGTCAAGTGATGTGATATGGCCAATGTGATTTGTGATAATGTATGCAATGATCATGTTTGTAATATTTCGCGACTTGCATGTCGACGAGTACGGCAACCGGCAGGAGCCATATGGTTGTCTATTATTTTATGTGACCTGCGTGTCAATGAATCACCATGTAATTGCTTTACTTTATTGCTAAGAGTAGCATTAGTTGTAGTTGCAATAGTTGGTGGACAACCATGGTGATGGCGCCAAGATGATGGAGATCATGCCGGAGATGGAGATCTTGCCGGTGCTTTGAAGATGGAGATCTAAGAGCATATGAAGAAAGGCCATATCATATCACAATTTTGAATTGCATGTGATGTTAATCCCTTTTATGCACCTTATTGTTTTGCTTAGATGTGATCGCGACGGTAGCATGATAAGGTGATCTCTCATGTTAATATCAAGATAATTAAGTGTTCTCCCCTAGTATGCGCCGTTGCGAAAGTTCGTCGTTTCGAAGCATCACGTGATGATCGGGTGTGATAGATTCAACGTTCACATACAACGGGTGCAAGCCAGTTTGCACAAGCGGAAATACTACGGTTGTCTTGACGAGCCTAGCATGTACAGACATGGCCTCGGGAACACGGAACCGAAAGGTTAAACACGAGTCATATAAATGATATGATCAACACTGAGTTGTTCACCATTGAAACTACATCATCTCACGTGATGATCGGTGGTGGTGTAGTGGATTTGGATCGTGTGTCACTAATCAACCAGAGAGATGTTGAGTTTAGTGGGAGTTCGTTAATTTGATTAAATTGAACTAAAATTGTCATAAACAAGTGTCCTAAAGATGTCTTTGCAAAATCCTTGTAGATCATGGGAGACTACAGTAGTATGTTTCTTGCTGAGGAGCTGCGTCTCGATGGGTCAAACTTTGCTGAGTGGTACATGCGTCTGAGAGAAGCCCTATTCGCCAATGATGAGCTCTACGTGATAGATGAAGCTTTAGAAAAACGCCCTGATGTTACTGTTGACTACGAAGGGTATATGGAGTGGTACGATCAAAAGACCACCTACTTGAGAGTCGAGTGGCTGATATGCACCTTCATGGATTCTAACCTTGGTAGGCAATTTGGAAACTTGAGCGCAATGGAGATTGTCGATGAGCTGAAACAAAGGTTCATAGCACAAGTTAGAGTTGCAAGGTTTGAATGCCTGGATGAATTTCTTTCAACTAAGATGGAAGAAAACACTTGCTTGGAACAGCACCTAAGTAAGATGCACCGGCTGTATTATACTATGGTGGATGTTTGGAACCATGAAATAACTGACGAGATGGCAATAGATGGGGTGCTGCGCTCGCTTCCCCCCAGCTATAAGGATTATGTCAGGGAGTATGTCATGGGAAGGGATTCGATCACTTTCTGTGAGTTTATTTCCCAGCTGCGTCAAGTTAAAGTGGAACCCATAGCAGGAGAGGTAGTCAACGCAGAAGGTATATTTTGATATACTAGTTATAAATGTTTAAATGTCCCATTTACACTTATGGTGAGCTAAGTATTTGATACTTGTGCTGTTTTATGAAAACAGGGCCTGCCGTTTGAGAAGTGCATGGAGGGACTGAGTGGATTTCGCGGGAAGATGGCAATCAAGGAGTTGATGCTGGCGATGTTTCACTTCTACATTTATCGTTTTAACTTAGAGGATTTGAATGAGTTTTTGTAATCGAATTAAGTGTGATCTTAAATTAGTGTGTCTCGGTTTGTGAGACGGTCATTCATGTTAAAGACAAGTGGTTGTTCTATTTTCATGAGTAATCCTTTTTGGAGATCACGTTTCGATTATGAGATTATTGTCCTTTGCTAGATTTAAACGATAATTAGTTAAACACTTATAAAATAAAGACATACTAAAATATCCAATACTTAATGATGAGAATTGTTTTAATTGTACTATTAGTGCTGAAGAGCATGTTGATGCGCATCACTAAGTAGTATGATTAAAAATGCCATTTTCTGAAAATGCCATGAGTTGCTGAAAATAAACACAAGTGTTGGTTGTATTTTTCAGTAAATAAAAGACATCATTATTTTATCATGGATGAGTGAATAGGAGTATTTATTCATGTCATGATGAGATTTTGGAAGTAGAGGATATTAAGTTAACAAGATAATTGAGTCTTTTCGATTTGATCAAAAGAGACAAAATATTTGAGTTATTGTTTTAGTATGGTGACTTGTGACAAGTGTTATCACAAATTACAATATTTAGAGATTATTCAAAAGTGTTTTGATAAACCTAAAGTATTGTAGTCACATTGTATTTGATATCGTGTGGTCATAAACAAAGGGTTCTTGGTTTTAAGGTTTCATTAGTATCATTTAGATTTATTTTGATAACACTCTGGTTTTAAATAAAGGATCTATTTAATGATTTGCATTTCGCATATGAGTTATGTGAAATAGTGGTTTTAATAATTATGAGATAATTAAAAGCCAAAGCAAATAAAGTTTTGTAGAATGTTCATATGTGATTATGAATAGAGATTCCACAATGTGAGACTAAAAGGAACAAACCAATGTGTTTGGTTGTGTTATGTATTTTAGTGGTTTTATCGTGAAATTGTTTCATGGATAAAAAGAATTGTTGGAATAAGTTTAGAAAGATTAAACCTTTCATGTTTATGTATCAAGTGGCACATATGAAAAGTGCTATGTTGGTTAAAACTTGACACATAAAGGTTTTGATGATGGTGATCATTGAATTATGGTTTAACTTGTCTAAAGAGATGTAGGATTCAAGAATATGAATTTTGTCAAAAGTTGCAAAATAATATTCATAATTTACTTGTCATGTTTGATAAACAAGACATACCTACAAAACTACAAAAGAAGAAATAGAAACTTTAAATACGAAAGTGACTAAGAGTCATTCTACTTTAAGTTTAAATCATAAAGTAATTGTTACTTGATTTTGTGAAAAGAATGTTTCACATATTTATTTGGCAAAAGAGTTTGCGTGGAATAAATAAAACTTAGAGCTAGCAAAGTGCTGGTGTTTCGTATATGAGTTCTCGAATCTTAAGAGTTAAGAGTTTTGGAGGAGTCCAAAGTGTCGAGAAAGTGCATAAGGAACTGAGTGAGATCTAATTAAGATATGTGGTGACATATATTAAGTTAGAGCAGAAATTAATTTCCATAATCAAAATATGTAGTGACATATGTTTGAGTGGGAGCTAATTAATCATGGTCAAATATAAAGATAACATATTTCTGAGTGGGAACCAATGTGGCTTCACAATTTAATATGTGTATGAGGTATATTTGAGTGGGAGTTTACAACATAGTGTTTGAGTGAAATGGAGATTTCATAAATGTTGTAAATGTTGTCATGGACCAATGCATAACTTATGAAGTTAGTTTGAAAGTCAAATATTCATGTAGATGAATGTATCTATGGAGGATAGATAAGTTTGATAAACATTAAAGTCAGGGTGTTTTACCTATACAAGTTTTTGAAGGAGTTCAAAATGGAAACAAGAGAAGAATGGTTCATCTCATTGTGATATATAGGTGAAGCATTGAGTTGGAGAACTCAGTACAAAATTGATGGTTAGAGGATATGTTGGAATTCAATATGAATTGTTCATAGATCTCAACATATAAATACCATATGTTTGTATATGACGATATGTGACCCAAGTTCTTAATTGTAAGAACATGTTGGATGAGGAGTCATTTTTCATGAGATTGAGATAAATTTAGAAAATGGTGGACTTGGTTGAAGTCATAAAGCCAGACTAAATTAGGGATCTCTCTATATCGGAGTAACACAGCGAAAGCATGATCGGAAATATCAAAGTGACAAGACTCACTGTTGATTTGTTAAGTCTACAACATATAGGAGTATATGATTAATTCAAGGATTGAAATAAGATATAATATTTTGGTTTGAGAAAGGTGTTTCAAGATTGAGTGAGTTCCAGATGCATATGTTGTGGGAAAGTCTTTTTGACTGAACATACATATAGGCATGAAAGGATATGAGTGCCTCACTCTATAACCAAACATATTATATACATTATATGATAATGGTTTTATCATGGGATGATAAGAAGTTTATCATGTGATGATAAAGTAATGTCAAATTAGGTGACAGTTACAATTTTTGCAAAGGACATAAAGAACTGTAAAGGTACAGAGTACGGACGGAACCTCTTCCACAAGCAAACATGATCAGCACTGAGACTTCATGAGTGAGACTTCATGGGTGTTGGATCGAGGAAATGTAAACTAGATTATTGACTCTAGTGCAAGTGGGAGACTGTTGGGAATATGCCCTAGAGGCAATAATAAAATGGTTTATTAAGCATATTCAAGTTTATGATAATAGTTTATTATCCATGCTATAATTGTATTAAATGGAAACATAATACATGTGTGGAATATAAACACCCGGAGTCCCTAGTGAGCCTCTACAGGACTAGTTCGTTGATCAAGTGATAGTTAGAGTTTCCTAACTATGGACTTGTTGTAGTCACTTGATAACGGAGTCATATCATTAGGAGTAATGGTGTGATGGACATGACCCAAATAAAGAGTTGCAATTAATCGTGTCACAAAGAGTTTTGTTGTCAACACTTTTAATATGCCAAATATAGTTTCCTTAGACCATGAGATTATATCACTCCCGTTCACCGGAGGAATACTTTGTGGACATCAAACGTCACTTCGTAACTGGGTGATTATAAAGGTGGCTTTCAGGTATCTCGATGGTGGGTTGTTGGGTGATATGAATCGAGAGTGGAATTTGTCCCTCCATGTGACGGAGAAGATATCTCCAGGCCTTCTCGGTAATATAGCATCAAAAGTCTGCAGACATGTGATTAAGTTGTAATCACCGGGATCCTATATTATGGACGAGTAAAGAGAACTTGTCGGTAACGAGATTAAACTAGAAATGGGGATGTCAACGATTATATCTCGGGCAAGTAAAATATCGTGAGACAAAGGGAATCGTATATGAGATTAATTGAATCTCCGGCATCGTGGTTCAATCGAGAAAAGGTTTTCGTTGAGTGTATAGGAATTAATATGGACATCCCGGTCCCGCTATTAATTATTGATATGATCATGTCTATGCATTCTCGAACCCGTAGGGTCACACACTTAACGTTCCGATGAAATTAGGTTTTGCGATGAATTAAATGATGAAGTGAACGAATGGTGATTCGGAGTCTCGGATGGGATCCCGGACATCACGAGGAGTTCCGGAGGAGTCCGGAGAATAAGATTCATATATGGAAAGTGGTTTCCGGAGGTTTCGGAAAAGTTCCGGAAATTATTTAAAGGGTACCGGAAGGTTCCGGAGTGTTCTAGAAGGGTCTAGAAGTGGGACCATAATTTGTATGGGGCCCACATGGTGCAAAGGGGTGCAGCCACCACCTAGGTGGGGCGCACCACCTAAGCCCATGAAGGGGTGCGGCATGACTAGGAGGGGAGTCCCACTCCTAGTTGGACTAGGATGTGGGCTCCCACCCCTTTAGGAAAGGGGCCCAAGGAGGAGTCCTTGTTGGACTCCAACTTGGGGGGCAAGCAAGGAGGGGCCGGCCGGCCCCCCTCCCCTTGACCTAGCCGCCACCTATATAAGGAGGGGAGGGGGGGTGCGCAACAGACACCCCTTGGAGGCTGCCGCACCACCCCCCTAGCCGCACCCCTCTCTCCCATCTACCCTAGCCGCACCCCTTACCCCGAAGGGCTGCCGCCATCCTACCTCCACACCTAGCCGCACCCCCCTTGCCCTAGGGGCTGCGCCACCTTGTCCTCTCCCTCTCCTCTTGCTTGGCTTGGCGAAGCCCTGCTCGCGGAGATCGTCATCATCACCGGCACTACCGTCGTGCTGCTGAGATCATCAAGGCCACGTCGTCTCGCTTGCGGGATCAAGGAGTCGACGTCTTCATCGAGCTGTACGTGTGGACGCCGCGGAGGTGCTGCCCGTTGCTGCACTTCACCGGATTGGATCTCGAGGATAATACATCTCCTCGCGACTAGACAAGTCTAGTTGCGGGGATCGACTAGCCAACCCCTGCACCGACAAAACGCGTTTGTTGATCTTTGAGGGTAAGAGATTGGATCTCATCTTCGCTATCTTCATCTCGTAGATCTAGATCCTTGGGGTTTATTCCGCTTTGCCGCGTAGAAAATTTTTGTTTTCCATGCTGCGACCCCTTCACATCCCCCCCCCCCCCTTTCACTTGATGAGTTTGGAATCTGTGCTCATTTAAATTTGCAAGAGAGCTGGCAAGAGACCCTGTGTCTCATATGAAAATGTAAATATAACCCACTTCATCTCCTTCACACATAATACTCGATAAATCGATAACCTATGGCTAGTGAAACAAATGGATAACGGGGAGTGTTATCATTCCTCTAATTATTCAGCCGCTCTCAAAAGTCTAAAGGCTTTGCTTGGCATGGGCTACTAATGGATTTTTCTGGTAAAGATTCGTTGACGAAAGCGTATATCTCTCAAAAATGTTTTACTTCTATTTTTAAAACTTAATAAACTATAGCACATGACTAATCCCTGCTTCCCTATGCGAAGGGTCTTTCTCTTACTATTCATGTTGAGTCAGTTCCTTTACATGCTCTCAATAGTATCTCTCCATCGTCAGAGGAGAAAATTTCAATCTCGAACTATCAAGTCATATACATGCTTTTCTAATATACTTGGAAACTACAGTTATGATCATCATGTTAGGGATGACGTTTGACAGCAACCAAAGTACAACATCAACATGAAGGAACATGATACCTTCATGGTCTAAGGACATGTATGCACGATAACCTTATTATTATATTACGAACAACGGTTTGACGATGTAATCCCGTAGTAAATCAATAATTGGGTTTGTCCATCATTCGTTGTTCTGCTAATAATGTGCTCGTTTTGTTGACGGCATCCTTGTTACTATAGCAATTGCCCATGTTGATGAAAACAATATCAACATATGTGTTAGTCTTATAGGCTATATTAGGAAACTAGTTTGCATTTATGTTTACATACATGCATATGATTTTTCCTCTGAATTTCACATTTAAGAACCACAACAATTATAGCATAGAAATATTAATATTAATTATGAACTCATATATAAATAATAATATTTATTATCACTGTCGTGGTGTTTCACATGGCATGGCCATACGGGATGGCGAAGATAGAGGTGTGGGAGCAAGTACGACGATGGCGTTCGCGACGGGTTTGGGCACACACACGATCACAAAGTCCAGGGCCCTCGCTAGGAGGTAAAATCCCTACGTCCTGCTTGTTTCTCCTTATAGATGATCACAAAGTGTTTACAGAATTGCTCCATGAGAGATTTCGTGGTATGGCCGGTGATGACCCACAAGTGTAGGGGATCTATCGGAGTCTTTCCGATAAGTAGGAGTGTCGATCCCAATGAGGAGCAGAAGGTGTTGACAAATGGATTTCAGCAAGGATTTACTGCAAGCACTAAATGAGAAATGTTTTTGGAGTTTTGATATAAAGAGTAAATAAATAACAAGTAAATAAAAGAGTGCCACAATAATTGCAGCAAATAGCCACATCCTTTTAAGCTTAAACGACAGGCCAGTTGTGTTACTTATGACGATTAAAATGTTCTCGAGGACACATAGGAGTTTCTGCCTAGGCATTTTCATTGCGCGCCGTTGGTTAATCCTCAACGTTTTGATAAGGTATTGTGTGGGTGAACCTATGCTAATGCACCGCCCATGCTTGGACAAGTACATACTTGTGATTAAACCCCTTGCATGCTTCCGCAACTACAAGAAAGTAATTAAGATAAAAACCTAACCACAGCCTTAAAATCTGAGATCCTACACTCCCTAGTGCACTAGTTTGCGAATTGGGGTTTAGGTTTCTGTCACTCCGGCAACCCTACCATAAGCAAACTAAATACACAATGCATTCCCCTAGGCCCTTTAAAGGTGAAGTATCAGGTAGTCGACGTTCACACGATACCACTAGAGGAATAACACCACAACATTTATCAAACCATTAAATATTACTCAACATTATGCAATTACTAGCAACTAGGCTTTCCCCATGTCCTCAAGAACCAAACGAACTACTCACAAGACATCATATAGATCATGATCAGAGGTGATATGAATATGGGCAACAATCTGATTGTAACAATAATTCACCGATAAAACTCACAAGCATCAACTACAAGAGGTAATCAACACCCTAGAAATGATTCCAATGAACTAATCAAGATACAACGACGAATGCTACATCGAGATGAGATGGGATGGTGATGGAGATGATGGTCCTGGTGATGGAGATGATGTTGATGATGATCCCGATGATGCCCGACGTGATGGTGATGATGGCGGCGATTCCCGACAGATTTCTCCCTGCCGGAGCTCTTCTTCTCTCTGTCTGTTTTCCGCCTCGTGGAGGCAGCGGAAAAATTAACCCTCGATGCCCGCCGATGTTTTTAGGCCAGAGGGAAGAAGTACCTCGAAGGGGAGCCGGAGAGGGGCCACAGGTGCCAGGGGCGGGCCCCACCCGCGGCCAGGGGTGGGCCCGCGGCTGCTGGCCGCCCTGCTCCCTGGGGCTTGCCTCTGTGCGCCCTTTTGGCTCTGTGACTTATTCCCCAAAATAATTATCTCTGAATTTTTCTGGAATTTTTGGGGCTTCCGAAGTCAGGTGTCTTGACAGGTACTTTTCACCTGATTCCGGGCTCCGGCAGATGAATCCCCAATAATTGCAAAACATGCAAAATAGGATAAAATAACATAATTATTGCGTTATAATATGAAATATATCAATGAATAAAGATAAATTATGATGTAAAATAGTGATGCAAAATGGACGTATCAACTCCCCCAAGCTTAGACTCCGCTTGTCCCCAAGCGAAAACTGAGCTCGGTAAACATGACCACAGGTTTATGGAGTGAAGTGTCGATAAATAAAGAATACGAACATGAAGTATCAGTATTTACTCACCAGACACAAATATATTTTAAACAGCAATCATCTCTCATAGAGCTTCTCGAAGACAAGTAATGCATCAATAACGTGTTAAGGTGAAATAGAACAAAAACTTATTGAGCAATGGTGTAGTGACCTTGCCTTTTAAAATAGACAAGATCCCTGTGTTCTGTGCTAGTCCCTGGATCGAATAGCTAGCACCACAGTTCAAGATGTAATATCATGCAAATGCGTCAAATATCTATTACATCGAAGATCCAGAAAAGTAATTCATTACAACTTGCATAGCCAAAGGCTAGCATTTTACAAAGTTCAGCAGCGGAAAACATAAATAGCATGGAGCCTCATCATCTTCATGTGCCACAGGCAGACATGTTGGTTGCAGACTCGAAACCTCTAACGTTCCTTACTCTTCGGCAGAACAACCTGCAACGCGCAGGTTACAGCCAAAAGTTGGTCAGAACCATTGGAATGGATCTGGCAAGTGACACTTGTGGACTCAAATGGCGAACCTTAACTTCTACATGCTTATTTGGCTAAGTGGAGTTCAAGGCTATTTGCATAAAGCCAATTTTATCCTATATTTTCAAAATTATTTTTCTTTCCAACAACTTATGAGACAATTCCTGGTGTATAATCCAGTGCCAACAATGAGGCAATTCCTGGTACGTATCCAGTGCCACAATTGAGGCAATTCCTGGCTTATATCCAGTGTCCCTTCTACCCTTGTTCACCCATCAAAATTTTATTTAAGAAATTGGAATGGTGAGATTCTCCATCGACATCCTTGTCCAGCTGCTCAAAATTGTCCGTAACCGGGGACACGGCTATGATCATAGTTTTATTACTCTCGAGAGTTTGTGGCACTTTCCCCACTAGACTCAACTAACCCAAACTTCCTAATCACTCAATTAGTGAGAAGGAAAGGAGAGAGTTGAGACGAGATCTTTCAGAAGAGCTTTCCCGTACACCTGTCCGAACAATACCCACCTATAACCCCTACATCTGCTTGTTCGTCCGGTCGGGTCCACTCAACTTAGTCAATCAAGACAGAGCCCATATGACTAGTGGCTGCACTGGAAGCAAACAAAAGCATGGAGTGACATCGAATCTCTTTGTTCCTGGGTGGCCGTTCCCAAGTGAACATCTCGAGTATAACCATGGAAATGGCCTCGAGAAGACACTCAACTCTGTCCGCCAAGCAATACCAATTGCCACCCAGGTGGTTCATTAACTTAGTAGAGTTTTTATCCTTTCATACTACAATAAAACCTTTTGCATTGCAGTTCTAACATCTACCAAGTTAATGGGTACCTAGACCAACAGGAATATAGGGTGGTATACTAAACAGGTCTGCATAGCATAATAGTAATACTCCTATCATGCATACTACTGAAATAGCTAAAGTGCAGATATTAAAATAGTAGGACTTTTATGCTGGAGTATCACTTGCCTTTGATAGAAGTCGTTGCTCACACACTCTTTTCAACGTAACTCGTAGCACTCCGTTCAAACTATAAAATAAAATAACACCACATAAACATACCATTCATAGCAACAAAATAAGCAATGCAAACAATTAGAAATATTTGTTGTTCTTTTTATTTTAGTCTTTTCTATCTAACGGATCATTAGGCAAAAAGTATTAAGGCTTGAGGATGTCTCTCAAGATATGGTCTTGAGGTGTTGGATGACAAATTCATCGAGTCAAATAATTAGAAAGAAATGTATCATTTAGATATATCGGAATGAATTGATATGCTGCACAAAAGATAGATAGAATTTGGAATGGCTCATGTGAATAGAATTACATGAGTCGCAAATTGTGTAACTAGAATACTATTTCATAGAGTGTGACAACACTTATCAAAATAGTATAAGTTACACATGGGTTTGGGTAGGCATGAATTATATTGGGGATGATGATGGGTGCATGGTCACAATAATTTCTTAGAGGAAAATAAATAACAATACTTGGTTTAGGGTTTGATTTGTAGGAGATGAAGGGACTAAAGTTGATTTGTGATAGATAGTGCATCTATGATAATGACGAATGCGTATGATCAATAAGCTTACAGGAAAAAGGAATTGAACAAATATGGTTGATAGGTTGTGGTATATGGCATAGAAAGATTTAATTTGTAAATTTTGAAGAAATCTTTAGTAAATGAGTTCAAACAATTTGAACATGGGTACTAGTGGATATACAACTCCATTATATTCCATTAGCAAAAGGAATCACTTGAAAGGAAAATGGGAATTTTAAGTTATGACAAAAATACTCAATATCTCTCATTTCGAAATATGAATATTTTATCATTGTCAAAACTTGAAACAAATGACAGAAGTATATTATATATATGTTCTAAGGATTTTAATGATATATTATTTGCTAAATTTGGATGAGCAGATCAAAAGATATGAATTTTGGAAGATGGATACAAATTCTGTCTAGAATGGACGGAAAAGAAAAGATATGACACATGATAGATTCCGATTGGATGATAAGGATTCAGTTTAGTGGTTGAATTGGAGCCTTTAGGTTCGGATCTAATAGCTGGGAGTAAACACATCATACCTACCACGGTGTGGATGTCATCGAAACAAAATGACAATGGGGTGACGAACTGCTCGAGATCTTGATGTTGTCCAACCTCTGATTGTCGTAGAACTTGCGGAAGACGTCCAGGAGATGCGTATCGGCACGCGTTCACTTCTGCGTTCTCGGTGGTGGCCCTCAAAGCTCCAGCCCGCAGCGGTACGCGTTCCCGTGGCGGTCGGCTCCGGTGACGGCGCGGACAACTCGATTGGTTCGATGCACGACCATGTCCAAGAGGTAGCCAGTAATTAGTAGACCACACTAGTAAAAGGAATCGAAAAAAATTTAACCGTACGTGACGTACCGGTCCGATGAACTGACCAAGATGTAGAATAAGGACGGTGATGATGCGGACAGTACAGAGCTCCTTTTCAGAAAGTTTGAGAACGAGAATGATGGAGGAGAAAGAGGGACACGAAGTGACGCGATCACCTCGTGTTAGTATGGTCCGAGGAGAGAGATCGGGAGATGGATGGTGACGAGTGGCGTTCGGTTCACCGGGTCGATCTGGATGTTTAGCACATGAAAATGGGAAATACATTCCCTGAATGAGATCTCCATCCAATTCTGAGTAAGTCTCATGTTGAAGTCGAAGAGAGATAGTCACTAGACTAGGTGGGGTAGGGAGGGGAAGAGATACAGCCATGGGTGGAAGTAACGTACAAACCTGTACGTGAAGGAAGAAGAAGAAGGAGCGTTCGCTCCGTCCGTTCGGCTGGATGGGCTTCGGCCCAGTTGGTTCGGTCCTTTTTTTTTGTTCTTCTCTTTTTCTTTTCTGTTTTCTTTTATACTTTTTGATTTAGGCCTCCAAATCAATTCTAATAATTTTGTAAAAATTTGTAAAATTCCAGATATTCAAAATAGACATTTAGAAACTATTTTTGGTTAAAACAAAGTTACCAAAATACCCTTTTGTCCAAATTTGTCTTATATGACTATTTGAGAATTTTCCAAATTAGGGATGATAAATATCCCAAAATATTTAAATAAAAACCAGAGAAATAAGATGAGTAGTATCATTTAAAATGTTAACTCATTTTCATTTTAAAAATAATTTAAGATAAAACATTTTATAAAACAAAGATTGGAAAGGTGTTTAAATCATTTTCTAAAATAATTTAGGGTTTATAATATCCCCATATTATTTATTCGAAAACCAAATATCCAAGTGGAAAGTACTACTTGAAAACTCATTTAAATATTTTATTTCGAAAACTTTAAAGTTGAGATTGAAGATAAAGGAATATTTTATTTAAAATATGACTTTGAAGATGTCAAAACAACCTTCTATAAAAACTTTTCTTGATTTTTGGAGACTTTATTTAATTGTTAATAAAAGTTTTAAAATTTTGTGATTTTTAAAACATTCCAAAATTTGGGATGTTACAAATGGCAAACTATGACTTCAGCTAAGAAACAATTAGACTTGTCAACTCTTGTTTCAAGAAATATCCATTTAAATGCTTCAACTATCGAGTCATCTTTCCATGAGTTGCAAATCATCGGGGCTGTATTCTCATGATAAAAGCGTTAGAACCGACATAGGGAAAAATGGTCAACTATTTGAAACATAATAGACATAATGCAAATATCATTAATGATAACATCATAGATGAACACTTTAAGTTTTCTTGTGGAGGATAGAGGAAGTGGGTAAACTGACTCAACAATAAGTAAAAGAAAGGTCCTTCGCAGAGGGAAGCAGGGATTAATCATGTGCTAGAGCTTTTTGATTTGTAAAGACAGAATTAAAACAATTTTGAGATATGCATGCTTCCGTCAATGATTCCACAGCAAAGAAACTAGCTAGTCCCCCATAACAAGCAAGGCTTTTAGACTTTTGAGAGCGGCTGGTTTTTTAGAGGAATGATGTCACTCCTCTTTCTCCTTTGTTTCACCACTAACCAATGTTCGACTGATTTCTCAGGTTTGCATTGTGCGGAGGAGAATGGAGGGTTATATTTATATTTTGCTTAACCCATCTCTCGGGTCAAATTCAAGTGAGGACGTGAACCATCAACACCGGGTGAAAGGGGGGAAATGACCTTGCTTGTCACAGGTTATATCTAGAGTCTCACTACTTCCTCATGAGCTTGAAAACAGAGACACAAAAAGGAATATTTTGAAGTTTTAAAGGTACCACATGACAAATTTACTTGGAATGGTAGGAAATACCATGCATAGGTAGATATGATGGACACTCATGGCGGGTAATTTGGCTCAAGGATTGGATGCACGAGCAGTCAGTCCGATCAGTACAAAGCTTTAGGCTAGCAAAGGCTTTATAGCAAATATAAAGTGTTGAGAGATGTAAACCAAATATGTTATCTAAAACAATACATCAAATATACAACATAAAGCTTATGATCACTGTCAGAAATAAGTCTTTTACAAAAGGGCATAAGCTAGAGGGCTTACAAGCATGTAAGACATAAAGGATAATATATTTGCAAGTAAATTCCTTTTCTCTACTCAAGCATCAAAGCATTATTGCAAGTTAATCAAAGTCATGCTTGCCAAAACCGAATAAATTTCTACTCACACACCCAATGTTAAATCACCACTTACCACAAGACCAGCGGATGAGAGAGATTGCCATAATAAAATATAAAGTGCAGAAGAATAAAAAGATACTTCTCATTTATATTCCATTATAGAAAACCACACACCAATGGATACATATGACTCTCAAGGAGTGATAAGACACACTGCATACCATACTACACAATAACTTCTCTACTCATGATACGACTCACATGACTATAATAATAAAAGATAAAAAGTAAAGATACCGGGGCACTCCCTCAAGCTTGAAACAAGCCAAGGGAGTGCCATTACCCATGAGATGAATTACTCCCTCGGTGGCGATGGGTCGATGATCCTTATGAGCCTCTCAGTGGTTTCTTTTAACTCCTCGAGCTGGTGTCCAAGGTTGCGGATCATCTCCGTGTTGCTCTCAATTCGGCTTCTCAACAGCCTGATGGGTGTATCCCAGTCATCCAGAGCTCTCCCCCAACTATCCTTGTTCTCTGGCCCAAAGCTTCCACTTCCTGCATGAGTACGATCTATATCCCAAGAAGAGGGTAATTCTCCAAATGAAATATTCTCAAGTTGATGGTTATGGATCAAAGTACGAAAAGGATTTCTAGTGCGAGAGAAAGGAGACCTCCCCGCTGAGTTTCTACGAGGTCCTTTATCAGCCGGCTCCAGCCATTCTCTTTTCTCAAAAAATAGAGGGGTTCTTGGATACCCCAATCTTTGCTATGGTGGCGTAAGGGTATTGACGTTGGTCTTCTTCAACCTCCTCTCCATCATCCTCGGATATCCTCGAACACTTCTTACTTCCCTTTAGTTACTCGGAAGTCCGTGTCTTGATCATCGTCGCCGGTGTTGTTGAGGTTGGAAGAAGATGCCATGATTTAGAACTTCGAGATCCTGACAGAAACAACCAGAAAAAAAAACACGACGGAACCACAAGATACACTCCTCGAAAAATTCGTGAAAATATATAGTCGGGGGTTTTACAATAAAAGGAAGAAAACGGCTGCGGCCAGAGGAAGGGTTGCGGCCGCTGGCTACCTCTGCCTCCTGGGCGCCGTCTCGGGCTCCGTTCGGTCTCCTAATTTTCCTAATTTTCTAAAAATAAATAATATAAGTTTTCTAGAATTTTCCGAGGTACTTTCCTTACTGAAACAGTTACCTATACGTTTTCTAGTTCTGGAGTCTTCCGGTATTTGGTTTCGATAAATTCTTCCGGAGGGACCACTTGAATAACGTCGGCATCTTTTTCCAATGGATTTCCAGAAATATAGTGCTTGAGTCGCTGGCCATTCACCACTTGAGGCTTGTCTCCATCAAGATTGTTAATTTTGATAGCACCGGAACGATAAATCTCCTCAACAATGAATGGTCCTTCCCATTTAGAGAGCAGTTTTCCTGCAAAAAAATTTGAGACGAGACCTATACAAAAGCACTTTATCACCAACATTAAATTCTCTTTTTCAGATTCTCTTATCATGCCATCTTTTTTACTTTTTCCTTAAATAAGAGGGCATTTTCATAAGCTTCAATTCTCCACTCATCCAAAGAACTCAATTTAAGCAATCTTGTTTCACCGGCAAGAGTAGGATCAGAATTAAGTTGTCTAACAGCCCAATAAGCTTTATGTTCTAATTCAAGGGGAAAATGGCATGCCTTCCCATAAACCATCTTATAAGGAGACATGCCCATAGGATTTTTATAAGCAGTTCTATAAGCCCACAAAGCATCATTAAGTTTTTTAGACCAATTCTTCCTGGACTTGTTAACGGTCTTTTGCAAGATTAGTTTAATTTCTCTATTAGTTAACTCAACTTGCCCACTAGATTGAGGATGATACGGTGAAGAAACTCTATGATTAACATCATATTTAGCTAGAACCTTCCTAAAAGCACCATGAATAAAATGAGACCCTCCATCAGTCATAAGATATCTAGGTACTCCAAACCTAGGAAAGATAACTTCTTTAAGCATTTTTAGAGAGGTCTTATGATCAGCACTTTTAGTTGGTATAGCTTCCACCCATTTAGTGACATAGTCTACAGCAACAAGGATGTGAGTATTACCATGTGAAGTAGGAAAAGGACCCATAAAATCAAATCCCCAACAGTCAAAAGGCTCAATAACAAGAGAGTAATTCATAGGCATTTCATTACATCTACTAATATTACCAACCCTTTTACACTCATCACAAGATGAAACAAACCTTTTAGCATCCTTAAATAAAGTAGGCCAATAAAAACCTGATTGAAGAACCTTATGTGCGGTCCTTTCTTGTGCATGATGTCCACCATAATCACTATTATGACACTTCCTCAATATTTCATCTTGTTCATGCTCAGGAATACATCTCCTCATAACTCCATCAACTCCTTCCTTGTATAGATGTGGGTCGTCCCAAAAGTAGTGCCTCAAATCATAGAAGAATCTCTTTCTCTGCTGATAAGTAAAATTTGGAGGCAAAAATTTCGAGACAATAAAATTAGCGTAATCAGCATACCATGGAGCATCATGAGAGCTTACCTTGACAACACCAAGTTGTGCATCAGGGAAACTATCATTTAAAGGAATTGGATCATGAGGTATATTTTCCATTCTAGACAAATTATCAGCTACAAGATTATCTGCACCTTTTCTATCAACAATATGCAAATCAAATTCTTGCAGCAAAAGCACCCATCTAATAAGCCTCAGCTTAGCATCTTTCTTTTCCATAAGGTACTTAATTGCGGCATGATCAGTATGAATAGTTACTTTAGAATCCACAATGTATTGTGTAAATTTATCACAAGAAAAGACAACCGCTAAAAATTCCTTTTCAGTAGTTGCATAATCTTTTGCGCACTATCCAAAGTTTTGCTAGCATAGTTAATAACATTTAACTTTTTATCAATCCTTTGGCCAAGAACAGCCCAACAGCATAATCACTAGCATCACACATAATCTCAAAGGGTAAATTACAATCAGGCGGTTGCACTATAGGAGCAGTGATTAAAGCTTTCTTAAGTACCTCAAAGGCTTCCTTACAATCTTCATCAAAAACAAACGGAACATCTTTTTGAAGAAGATTAGTAAGAGGTCTCGAAGTCTTTGAAAAGTCTTTAATAAATATCCTATAAAAACCAGCATGACCAAGAAAACTACGTATACCTTTAATGTCTCTTGGATAGGGCATCTTCTCAATTGCTTCAATTTTGGCTCTATCGACTTCAATTCCTCTCTCGGAAATTTTATGCCCAAGGACAATGCCTTCATTTACCATGAAGTGACACTTCTCCCAACTGAGAACAAGATTCGTCTCTTCACATCTTTGCAAAACTTTGTCAATATTATAGAGGCAATTGTCGAAAGAAGTTCCATAGATAGAGAAATCGTCCATGAATACTTCCACAATTTCCTCACAAAATCCATGGAAAATAGCAGACATGCATCTTTGAAAAGTAGCAGGAGAATTACACAAAACAAAAGGCATACGTCTATAAGCATAAGTTCCACAAAGACAAGTAAAAGTGGTTTTCTCTTGATCTTCATATTTAACAACAATTTGAGAGAAACCAGAATAACCATCAAGGAAACAAAAGTGAGTATTCTTTGATAATATTTCAAGAATTTGATCAATAAATGGCAAAGGATAATGATCTTTTCGAGTAGCTTTATTAAGCTTCCTATAATCAATGCACATTCTAGATCCTACAACCGTTCTTTAGGGAATGAGTTCATTATTATCATTAGCAACAACAGTCATACCTCCCTTTTTAGGAACACAATGGACAGGACTAATCCATCTACTATCAGCAATAGGATAGATTATACCTGCATCGAGAAGCTTGAGTATCTCATTTCTTACCACATCCTTCATATTTGGATTTAATCTTCGTTGATGGTCAACAACGGGCTTCGCATCAAGCTCAAGATTAATTGTATGTTGACAGATAGATGGAGAAATCCCTTGAACATCATCCAAAGTATAACCCATTGCTGCTCGATGTTTCCTAAGAACTTCCAATAATCGCTCCTCTTCTCTTCCCGAAAGGTTAGAATTGATAATAACAGGATAAATTTTCTTCTTATCTAAATATGCATATTTAAGAGTATCGGGAAGAGCTTTTAATTCAAAAATAGGATCTCCCTTTGGAGGCGTGGGCGTACTCAACGAATCCACAGGTAAATCATGCTTTAGAATAGCTGACTGTCTAAAGAAGACTTCATCAATTTCCTCCCTTTCCTGCATAAACATGTCATTCTCGTGCTCCTCCATGAATTGCTGCAAGGGATCATTAGGAGGCACAGCAATAGAAGCAATTCTTTCTATAATAAGATCCTCATTAGGCAACTCTTTCTCATAACGATGTCTAGCAAACTTAGAAAAATTAAATTCATATGGTTCTCGAGCAAATTGAACAGAAACTCTTTATTTCTTAAAATCTATGACAACACTACAAGTATTTAAGACGGCCTACCAAATATGATAGGACAAAATTTATCTTTAACTGATACTAAAACAAGGAAATCCGTGGGATATTTTACCTTACCACATAGAACTTCAACGTCTCTGACAATTACCACTGGGTGAATGACATCTCTATTAGCCAATTTAATTTCCAAGTCAATGTCTTCAATCTCACATCACGCAATCTCGCGCATTACTTCTTGATAGAGAGTACCAACAACTTTTGCACTCTTATCTTGCCTAACAATATTAGTAGCAGCTTCACAAAAATAAATATAACCTCCATCGACGTTCTCAACTACAAGATCTTTAACCAAAGCTACTGGAGAGGCAATTTCAAGTTGTTCATCGGGTTCATAAACTTTTCTATCACTTTTATTAACCACACTAGCAACAATGGAGTGTTCTTTAATTCTTATAGGAAAGGGTGGTTTTTCGAAGTGAACAACAGGTAAGACAGATTGAACTGTATGAACTGGCATATCATTTCTAGCAAGCACATCCTTTTTACCAGCATCTTTAAAAGGTTCATGATACTTATTCCACTTTTCTTTAGGGATATTAATATGGTCAGCAAAGGATTTGTAAAGATCAACAACAATTTGAGAATCAAGCCCAAACTTAGTGCTAAGCATATTAAAATGTTCAGTCTCCATAAAAGATATAATGCAATCATACTCATAATTTATACCTGGTTCTTTACCTTTGTCGATCTCCCAATCCTCAGCATTGCGATAAATTCTTTCAATGAGATCCCATTTAGCATTCACCTTTTTGCTTCTAAAAGAACCAAGAGAAGAAGCATCAAGCATATCCTTATCATGACGTGATAGCCTTGCATAAAAATTGTTAACAATTATCTCATTAGAAAGCTCATGATTGGGGCATTTGAGCATTAGAGATTTTAACCTCCCCCAAGCTTGAGCGATGCTCTCTGCATCACGTGGCCAAAAATTATAAATATAATTTCTATCTTGATGAATTTCATGAAGAGGATAAAATTTAGAATAGAAGAGAGACATAAGCTCTTTCCAATCCATCAAATGAGAATTATCCAGAAGCCTATACCAATCTATAGCTTTATCTTTCAATGATAATGAGAATAATTTCCTCATGATTACTTCTCTTGACATACCTGCAATCTTAAATAGCTCACACAATTCTTTAATATAAAGCAAATGATAACCCGGATGGATAGTCCCATCTCCTGCATAACTATTACTCGTAACACGATCAATTATACCCATAGGTATTTTAAATGGAGTAATTTCAGAGGGTGGAGGACTCTTATCCACCATAGGTATGATGGTAGAGTCACTCCCAAACAGCAAGCTAAGCGAAGAGCGCTCCATAATAAAGCAAAAATAAAAACAACACCTACAATAAAAACGTTCCTTATCAATTCCACTTACCAATAGCGCTTCATTCCCCGGCAACGGCGTCAGAAAAGAGTCTTGATGACCCACAAGTGTAGGGGATCTATCGTAGTCTTTTCGATAAGTAGGAGTGTCGATCCCAACGAGGAGTAGAATGTGTTGACAAATGGATTTCAGCAAGGATTTACTGCAAGCACTAAAAGAGAAATGTTTTTGGAGTTTTGATATAAAGAGCAAATAAATAACAAGTAAATAAAAGAGTGCCACCATAATTGCAGCAAATATCCCAATCCTTTTAAGCTCAAAGGACAGGTCGGTTGTGTTACTTATGACGATTAAAATGTTCTCGAGGACACATGGGAGTTTCTGCCTAGCCATTTTCATTACGCGTCGTTGGTTAATCTTCAACGTTTTGATAAGGTGTTGTGTGGGTGAACCTATGCTAATGCACCGCCCTTGCTTGGACAAGTACATACTTGTGATTAAACCCCTTGCAAGCTTCCGCAACTACAAGAAAGTAATTAAGATAAAAACCTAACCACAACCTTAAACTCCGAGATCCTACACTCCCTAGTGCACTAGTTTGCGAATTGGGGTTTAGGTTTCTGTCACTCCGACAACCCTACCATAAGCAAACTAATTACACCATGCATTCCCCTAGGCCCTTTAAAGTTGAAGTATCATGTAGTCGACGTTCACACGATACCACTAGAGGAATAACACCACAACATTTATCGAACCATTAAATATTACTCAACATTATGCAATTACTAGCAACTAGGCTTTCCCCATGTCCTCAAGAACCAAACAAACTACTCACAAGACATCATATAGATCATGATAAGAGGTGATATGAATATGGGCAACAATCTGATTGTAACAATAATTCACCGATAAAACTCACAAGCATCAACTACAAGAGGTAATCAACACCCGGGGAATGATTCCAATGAACTAATCAAGATACAACGACGAATGCTACAGCGAGATGAGATGGGATGGTGATGGAGTTGATGGTCTTGGTGATGGAGATGATGTTGATGATGATCCCGATGATGCCCGGCGTGATGGTGATGACGATGGCGGCGATTCCCCCTCCGGGAGGGAAATTCCCCGGCAGATTTCTCCCTGTCGGAGCTCTTCTTCTCTTTGTCTGTTTTCCGCCTCGTGGAGGTGGCGGAAAAATTAACCCTCGATGCCCCCGATGTTTTTAGGTCAGAGGGAAGAAGTACGTCGAAGGGGAGCCGGAGAGGGGCCACAGGGCCAGGGGTGGGCCCGCGGCTGCTGCCCGCCCCTGCTCCCTAGGGCTCGCCTCTGTGCGCCCTTTTGGCTCCATGACTTTCTCCCGAAAATAATTATCTCTGAATTTTTCTGGAATTTTCGGGGCTTCCGAAGTCAGGTGTCTTGACAGGTACTTTTCCAACTGATTTCGGGCTCCGGCAGATGAATCCACAATAATTGCAAAACATGCAAAATATGATAAAATAACATAAGTATTACATTATAATATGAAATATATCAATGAATAAAGATAAATTATGATGTAAAATAGTGATGCAAAATGGACGTATCAGCCGGCTACGCTAGGAGGCCAGCTGGAGGAGGAAGAAGGTGGAGCTCTCTCTCTCTCTTCTTCTCTCTCGCACATTCTGGAATAAAAAAAGCTCTCTCCCCTCTGTGGCTCAGGCCGCCTTATAAAGGCAGCAGGCCGGCCACCTAGGGTTTACAAGGGTGCGAGTGACGTCAGCTGCGACCTCACCTATGACGTGTGCGGGCCACAGCTGGCCACTCCTGGCGTGTAGGCGAAACGGCCGACTAGAGGTCCGGGTGATTTCGCCCAGTCGGCATTGTCCGGGTACAGCTAGGTGGGCAGGCTTGTTTGCTGATTCTTGTATCTTGTATTGTACGGGAGTGCCTGAAGGTATCCGGGGGTGACCCCCCCCCCCCCCCCCCCCCCCGACAATCACCTATAGGACATATCTCCTTTAATAAAATTATGAGAAAACATATTAAAATAATATAATAATAAAAAGATATCAATAAAAAATTATAAATAGATTTGGAACGTATTAATTTATTGTGGAGTCAGCTATGCCAAGTCTAACTCTAAGACGTAACTCCAACATCATGGTGGGTGATCGTCGAACTAGGACCTGATATGGCGCTATCAAGCCGGGTCGGCATCCCCGGATGGCGTTTTCTTCTATCGCAGTGAGCTAGGAGATAGCTCGACGCAAGGTGGACTTGGTCCTCATGCCCAGTTCCGTTGATGGCCACAAACCGTCGGGCGCATGTGGTTAGAGAGACCCGTGGTGGGAGTTGGTGTTCATTAGTGGCAAGTTGCACTACAACCTTTGCTATGTCGTACACGGGGACGCGACTTAGGGATCTATGAGCTATGTGTGAAAAATCCTGCACCAACCTCAGTTGATGCTGGCGATGGCGACGCTCTTGAACGCCGCTCCCCTCATCCGAGGCATCGTTGAGGAGGTCCTTCACCATTCTTGTTGGTTATTCCATTCGTGTAGTGGGTGTTATCTTGCTCTCTTCGTCGGCTAGATGGTGCGCGACCCTAAACTCAGCGTGGACGTCGGAATGGCGGTTTCATGCATTTTCGCCTCCGCCGCGTTTCTTTGAGGTATTTTGGTGTCGATTTTGATCGCTTGGACGATTTGATTGTCGACTTGTGTGGGGGTGCAGCCACGGGGCGTGTGTTAGGATATAGCGTGTTGTATCGGCAGTTTTTTTTAATAAACCGACCAACTTATTTATCTATGAGAAGGCAATTTTTTGCGTCGGTTAAATAACACCGACCAACTCTAGTAGTCCATTTTTTTTTTTTGGCATGCATGCCGTGGAATTGTCGAACGCACTCAAGCACGCAAGTACAAGGTTTGGAACTTGCGAGAAAATTTACCTCCAACTTTACGGTGAAGAGAAAGAAAAAAAATCCGTTTTGGTTTTGTGAAACGCGTTCCTAAATTATCGTGGTTTACTACACGCAAAAATATCTCGGTGCCCGCCACAACATTAGCATGGATGTACATGGACTCCATAGAAAAATTGGAAACTTTCTCCGTAAAAAAGGTACTACGTAAAAGAAATCGTGAAGATGGAAACGAAATCGTAAAAATGGAAAAGAAACCGTAAAAATGGAATCGAAATAGTAAAAAAGCAAAAGAAGTCGTAAAAATGGAAACGAAATCGCATATCTTACGGACGGAGTCTTTGACAGAATCGAAGACGAAGCGGCGGCATGTGATTTTGATTTCCATATTATCGTTCCTTAACCTCTATATATAGCCGCGACGCGATACAAGATTTTCGCAATGCATTGATCTTCTCTTCTGGGATTGTTAAGCTCAGATCTCGTGGATCGTGGCGGAGACGACAGCAGAGCTAGCTGGAGCTCTGGATCATGGCGTCGCCGCCGGTGAAACTACCGGACAAGATCGTGTACGACAACATCCTCGCCCGCCTCCCCTTCCGAGCCCTGAGGCGTTTCACCGCCGTCTGCAAGGCGTGGCGCCACACCATCTGCCACGACGACGCCTTCGCCGCCGCGCAGGCGCGGACCCCCTCGTCGTCCTCCGTTGCCATCGCCAGGTTCGTTGAGGGCAGCCTGGAGCTGCAGATCCTACCCCCCTGGGCCGCGGACGTCGTGCCACTGGACCCCTACCTCTCGTTCGTGGAAGTCGACCGCGGCAGGCTCTCCTTCTGCGCGTGCACCGGCGGCGTCGTCTGCCTCAAGGAACGTCCTGACCCGGCGGGGAACCCCAACCCCAAGCAGCACGTCTGCAACTTCTACGTCGTCAATCCGAACCAGAAGTCAGTCCGCCGCGTGCCGTACGACTACGACGGCGAGGTCGTGACGGCCGGCCTCGCGTACGACCCAGAGGGATTCCAGCTTGTCGTCCCGGTCGCAGAGGACGGCGGGCGCTGCAGGTTCAGGCGGTTCTCGTCTCGGCTTGCCGAGTGGAGCGCGTCGCGGGAAGCCTTCGCCCTGCCTCCTCCGGAGGAGTTCAAGCCGAAGCCGGTGTACGCCAGTGGGCACCTGTACTGGCTCGCCGGACACGACGTCGTGTGGTACGATCTGGTCGGTGACCGCGCCGGGACGATGGAGCTGCTGGCAGCCGGGAAAGAGAGGGTGTACGACGACAGGCTCGACATCGGCGCGTGGAGGGGCCGGCTCCGGGTGGCGCTCGTGAACACCGTCGGCCTTTCTGTGCACGAGCTCGCCGCCGGCGGGCTTGGCGCGGGACCGGAGCGGTGGGAGGTGCTGCACTCGAGGCGGTGGGAGAAGGTACCCGGCCTGATTTGCCCGGAGAGCGACTGGACGCATGCCCGCTGGAAGCTGGGGGCGGTGGAGATGGAGGCCGGCGGGGAGGAGGCCGTGTGTGTGGAGGTGACAACGGAGCGTGAGGACCCCGGCTCAACACGCCCGCCATCGCCGTGGCGGGAATTGCTGCGCTACGATGTGAAGACAGGAACGGCGCTGTCCGTGTTGCGGCTCGGCGAGGACAAGAAGATTGGACCGCTGCTGGACTACCACTCCAGCATGGCGAAACTGCCGGACATCATGTAGAACCGTCGCAACTCGCAAGCATCCACAAATAGGACGTAAATCCTTTTATGTTTGGTTTATTGTTTGGGGTTTCGAAACAAATTAGGTTTGTTTCTAAGTCGAATTAGTATTGTTTTTATGTTTGGTTTGATCAGAAGTTGGTCCTAGATCGGTTTGAGGTCTGTCTCAGCCGAAATAGGTTCAGAGTCACCCATATAAAGGGTTCGGCCCGTCGGCCATGTATCTTAGACTTGGTTTTGAGATTTATAATAGAGTTTTTGTTTCCGATGGGAACACCATATCCTGGTCGTTTGCTTGTTCTTGCTTACTGATCTTGTTGATTTGCTAGGTGTGGGGGTTGAATCCATCTACTCCAATGTTTGATCTAAGGTTTATACAATCTACTATCTTGTTAGATCGGGTTTTTTGTTTGTCGTTGTTATTGTTAGTCGTGAAAGATTGGGCAAAAATCCTAGCATCATCTCCTTTATCCTTATCATGACATGTTTTCACTGAGACGTTTTCTATTTTACATACATTGATTTAGGCTTTGTAGTATGTTTAAACACAATTCTTCCGCGATGTAGTAGAAAAGTATGCTTTTACGGATGTCATGTGATCTAATACACGCCACGTCAAACCATCAAAGAGATGGCAGATGATAGCTTTTAACCAATAGTGGCGGGTTGTGAAGAACGTTGTCAGATTAAACAAGAAATTTGCCATGGTACCTTTCAAATACCAATATATCTTTTCGAAAACCTGCTTGTGTGAAGTTAGCATGCTACCTAGGTATAAATGTTTACTTCCTAAAAAAAAGGGATAAATGTTTACATTTTTCTATTTGATTCACGTAAAAGTTTTCTCGAAGGAAAATGATGGTTTTTTAAAACCGGTTTTGCTAATTCTCCAGCTGAGAATTAAGTTAGTGCTCAGTCAACTTCTAGACCGTCGGATTTGCATCGCAATTCATGCGCATGTGAGTTGCAAGTTGAGTTGCAAATCAGATTTTTCAGTTTTAAGTGGGGTTGCACTGAAAAAAAATACATCGGACAGTCGTATTTGCTTTGTGATTCGAGCTAATCATGAATTTAGTCACACCCTTTTTAAACAAAAACAGTTGTACAATTTTGCTAGATTCTATGTATTCTATGTTACTACTACATAGCAAATCAAAGCATGGCATTCTTAAGCAGAACGTAAGAATAATAAAACACAATGCTTTCCCGGGGGCAATTTTGGTTTTGCTTCATGTCAAGCTTCCCAATACAAAAGATTAGTTTACATCAAAGCTTTCAATTTCAGGTGCTGGTATTTGTTTGTCCGCAGCTGCGATGGATCTTTAGTTTTGATGAAACTACTGCTTCACTCTGCCATGATCCTTATTCCTGATGTTCACCGTTCCCTCTTCCTGCAAATAGTAACCAAGAATTGGAAAATCACCTAACTGTTCGACTAGTTAAATACAATATAATGTCAATGAAGTTTGACAGCAAACAGGCTGGTCCTCCGGAAACAAGACATTATGGAATCTTTTCTGGGAAGCTTGTGTTCATGTTTGCAATCGTTCCACAATTTGCTAAATTGCGAGAATGGTTCTACATCATACTGAAAAATTTACAGCTTGGTGTACATTGACCATTTTTCATATCATCTATATAAATAAAAATTGATCAAGTAGGATGCTTACAGAGCTGACTGGATGGGTTTTGTAGGTCTGCTAAACAGATAGAGGCACTCAAGGGCAGATAAGGCCACTAGAACCCCACACAAGAAAATTTAGGAGAAAGACATTGCAATCTTGCTCAACTGGAAAATCAAATCATAAACATTAAGCTGGGAAAATTACGGCAAATAGCATGGCCATTAGGTTTACAGTATAGCTTAGCATAGAAGTCTTAAAAGCAATGGTGAAGCCACAACGTGGCTGTGGTGTGAAGCAACTTCACATGTTTCTGGTGACCATATGTTGTGTTTACAAGGATGTCTCTTGGTTAATGTGTTCAAATTGATGTTTCTTATATGAAGCTTGACCTCGCACAACCAGTCCACCAGTGATTAAAAGAACCAGAAATGAAAGAGAAATCCCTTAGAGCTTGTTTGGTAGCCATCATTTCGGGCCGGAATCATGGAATTCAATCAAGATTCCATGCTCAACATATTTGGCTGCCATGGAATTGGAAACTCAATTTCAATTGCAATTCTAGCAAATGCCTATGGTGTGTCAAGCCAATTCCTGCCCCAAACCTTGTCGTTCTTCTAGAAATCATTTCATTTCAACCAAATGAAATGGTTGAAATGAAATGAGGGGTGCCAAACGAGCTCTTATGACAATCACATATCCAGATGTCCTTGCACTATGTACAAGATAAAAGCAGAGGGGAGTTCTTGTAAATGATAGGAGTGTGAAGTTCTGGGTCCAAAAGTACTTGGGGTTGGCACCAAAAGGCAATAATGCGCAAGGGTAAAGGAAATGGTGAATTTTAGAACTCAGGTGGACGGCAAGTTAATGCAAGAAGTTATACTCCATAACTTTTTTTTATGATGCTATTCAATCAAGTCTGCTTGTAATGTTGCCCTCTTACGATTTGCTTCTTCGGAGTATCATTGGCAAATTATATTCATTTTATACAAGACAGACGGTACCTACAAGGCTACAACCCCACAAATTGGCTCAATTTTCTGAACTCAACTTCACCAAAAAATGTTGGATTCTGTACTTGAAAAAATTACTTCAAAATGAATCAGAAGTTGTTGCTCAGGAAATGCAATGAATCAGAAGTTGTTGCTCAAGAAATAAGAATTTGTTGCTCAGGGTGGGTAAGGATTGAACTTTATTTGTCAGTTTCATTAGTCATTCAGGATGCACTTCTCTGGAGTCCTGTTTATTAGCTAAAACTTAGTGTCCCACTGTCCCTTACGTGTTCCACATATAAGGAGTCTACGAGAAGAATATGTTTCTCCTCACACATTGCATGCAACCACAGCACATAACAGTCTACGCAGTTTCGAATGATTAACTTACCAAAGCTTTTCATGAGAGAAAAATTCGAGAATGTTTCATGAGAATTGCAAGAATGAAAAATGCATTGTGTTAGAATTAGCACGTCATGCTTAATTCAGATATATGTACGAACAACAACTAATGACCAATTTACAAGGATGTCTCTTGTTTAATGTGTTCAAATTGATGTTTCGTATGCAATTTATAACTTTCACATCATTTTATTTTGTTCTGTGAATTCTAAGAAATAAGAAGTTGTTGCTCAGGATGGGTACGGATTGATCTTTAGTTGTCAATTTCAATAGTCCTTCAGGATGCACTTCTCAAGAACACGAAAAAGTCTGCTTGGTGTTTTAGACATACCTCATTTGCATTCACCGGCTGCTCAAGCTCAAGCCTGTGGGCCGACATTCGAGCAATCTCGGAGATGGCCGCGTCACGGACCTGCATATCGTCACCGGCAAGCTCCTCGTACGCAGCCTCGAATGCTTCCTGCCAGAAGCGTGGGAGCCGTACCTCGTCGCTGGTGCGCGTGTACATGTCCCACATCCGACCAACCAATTTCTCCCTCTCCTCCATCTCCTGCTCAATCATCAAATTATAACGAGATAAACCTCAGATGCCTATTTTCACGGTTGATTCTCCACGGAGGCTCATTGTTTTGAAGACCTCGACACACATATTTGCGCTTGCGCGTACAAACAGACCATTCAGCAAGCAGTTGGCAAGTAGTGGGTGCGAAAGGAATGTAAGGGAAAAGGGGCGTACGAGGGAGTCGAGGTCGTCGCGGAGCGGCGCGTCTAGGTCCCCTGATCCGAAGGCGGCGAGGTCGCCGGCGGACCAGCGTAGGGAGACGGAGGCGGCGGACATGGACCAGAGCGCGAGGAGCGCGATGGCGGCGAGGGCCCACACCTTGTAGCGCCCCTTGCCGAGGAGCGCGGCCTCCGCGCCTCCGCCCACGGAGGAGGCGGGGATGGTGATCTTGGCCGCCTGCAGAAGCGGCGCGGAGGTGGCGCTGTCGCCGGCGAGTTGGGCCTTCATGCTGCCCTGCGTCGGTGGTGGTGGTGTGGGGCGGGAGGGTGGTGTTTAGTGAGCCGGTGATGATGGGGTTGGTTTTTGTAGCTAGTGAGGTTGGCCGTGTGGGCCCCCGTTCCGATCCGGTGCCACTGGCCAACGGTGCGACTAGTGGAGAAATACTGACCCACTAGCGGCTCGGTTCAGTCGATTGAGCCTGCCTGTCTTGTGTACTCGGCAACACCATACTGCTACTGCAACAAGAACGTGCTCTCAGCACTGCTAAAACATTTGCCAAAAAAGAAACATGGTTCAAACACAAACAAGACCTCTCGACGAAATGGCACCACATGTGGCACAGAGGAACAGCTCTCAGGATTCAGCAAATCGTCATACAACAGATATGAATAATTGTCCTGGTTTCCAGTCGCCGGGACACGACGTGGCGAAAAGCGCGCTTTGTTTTGGGCTCAATCTAACTGACCCCACACCCTCAAGGATCGTCTAGGTCTATGCTAAACACATTCCTTAGCTGACATTACCGGCGCAAGCATGTTCGGCACCATGGCGACGGTGTGGCGATGACTCACTCACAGCCAGTCCCCCTCAACAAAATTCACAAGAGGCAAATGGCATCCCATCTTCTTGTCATCCCCACTAAACTGGCAACCGTCTATGAATCTAACTTGAGCTCCAGTTTGCGGTGGGGTTTGTTCTAGCATCTTGTTTCCAGCAGTGCGTCGAGAAGTCCGAAATCCATGGCCTGGGTAAAACCCAAACATGAGTTCATAGTTCGACATGACAGGTTGCTTTCTTGTGATGCATAAAGGAGAGGTTACCTCGGAGGAAGACATGAAGCGATCCCTCTCCGTCCACTGCTGCACCATATCGACGGGTTGCCCCGTGAAAGCAGCAAACATTTTGTCAACTTTCTGCACGCACAGGTTTTCAGGAGCTTTAATTTAATCGCACGCAAAATTAACACTACTTCCTCGAGAATCTGAAGGGGGGAAGCATGCTAAATAAGGTATAGACTTGTCGGTGGTCGCAAAATGTCTTACATCTCGAGCATAGATGGTTTCCCCAACTTGTCGCCTCACCTCCTCCGTGTTACCCTGCAGGTGACCTAATCATTAGCATCACAACAAGCTTCAACTCGATGGTAACTATCAAATTAGTCACGCAGGATTGAATATCCATCCTGCTACAAGCGTACCTCCGATCCACCTTGAGGTTGATGAATCATTACTCTGGCATTGGGCATTGCATAGCGCATTCCCTTCTCACCACCAGCGAGAAGGATCGCTGCTTGGCTAGCAACAACACCAAAGCACACTGTCCCAACTTTCGGTTTGATCTGTTTGTGTTAATAACACAAACATATATTTCAGGCGTTGGCACAGAGCATAAAAAATGACACTAATTCTCTAGGTCTACTTATCATACATATTATTAACGATGCAAGTCTTTGGTAATCAGCAAACAAAAACACCCAGGAAAGAAACACAGCTAATTTACATCATCACGAAATCCATTCAGAAGAACTAAACAATGGAACTTCCTAATAAACAAGTCAAGCGCATGTGAATGATTCATAGCAAACAAAATGTTGTTTATATCAGCATTAAGTTTGGGACTGCAAACCAAAGCTTCAAAAAAGTATTTCTCACAGTATTTAAGGCAATATAAGAGTGTTATGTAATGTCATGGAGCATGTAAACGCAATTATAGGAGCCTATCCTGGCAAAATAATACTCCCTCCGTACGGAAATAAATGTCGCTAAAACAGATGTATCTAGCACTGAAATACCGTTTTAGCGACACTTATTTCCGTATGGAGGGAATATAATTTTAGATTTAGACAGTGGAAAGCCAATTGTAGCATGTAGCATTTGACTATGTTGTCAGAAATAGGAATGCCTAACAGTAGATATTGAACCAGCTGTAATGCCCCGGGGTTTTTCCCCAAATTAGAATTGCCTGTTTTTTTTATTTTTGCATCATCATGACATCAGCATCATGGCATCGCATGTTTTTGACCGCAAAAACTATTTTTATTAAACCCTATTTTATTTTTCTAAAATTGTCGGAAAAGATCTTATCGAGACAGTCGTCTCCGTTTTCTAAAATTATTTGCCGAAATTATTTTGCAAAAGAAAAATATTTTTTTTAGATGCGAGAGAGAGTAGCCCAGCTAGCTAGGCCCAAAAGCCCAGCAAAGCAAACCCTAGACCAAACCCTAATCCTGCCCCTGCCTTTTTCCTTTCCCACCCCCTGTGTTTTTGCAGCCACCCTCTCCCTCTTTTTCCTTTTCGCAGTTGTGCCCTTCCACCCCCTGCCCTTTTTCCTTTTTCCCCTCCTCTCTCTTTTTCTCTCTCTCCCCCTTTTCTTTTCCTTCCTTCTTTTTTTTCCCTTGCTCTCCCGTGCTCTTCTTCCTCCCCCGCACCCGATCCCTTCTCCCACCACCCGCACGTCCGCCACTCCCCCGGCCGACCGTGCCCTCCACCTCTAGCTCCCCGCGTCTGCCTCGCCCCGATCCATCCCCTGGACCCGTCCTCCTCTCGATCCCGAGCCGCCCCTCCATGCCATCCCGGCCGTGCTCCGCCCGCACGCGCACCTCCTCCGGTTCTTCTCCTCCCTCGGCCGCCTCCCTCTGCTGCGCCTCCAGCTCGCGCGCGCCGCCTCCCGGCCGCCGCCGTCCGCTTCTCCGCCTCGCCCCCACTCGCCATGGCCGCCCTTCGCCTCGGCCGCTTCCGCCGGCGTCGTCCCCTCCGGCGCCCGCCTCCACCTGTCCTCCTTGCTGGCCCCAAGCTCCGGCCCTCCCCTGCGCCTGCAGCACGCCACAGCCCGGCCTGCTCCCCTCCTCGCCTCCTGCTCGTCCGGCCTTCTCTCCGCTCCGGACGCCATCGCCCCTCTGCTCCTCCCGGTCCAGCACGACCCGTGTGTGTTGCCCGACGTCCTGCCTCTGTTTCCCGCTGCCGTGCCCGTGGCTGCTGCTCTGCGAGTTCTCCGTTCCCGATGCCTCCGTGTCGCGTGTGTCCGCACGTCTCCGCGCGTGCACGTTCCGTCGTGAACCGGAGCCTCCCCGACGTGAGTTCTTTGTTTCCGTTCCCGACGTGAAGCCGATCCCCGATGGTTTCCCGATCCCGTTCCCGACGTGTTCCCCGGTGCTTCCTGACGTTGTTTCCCGTCGTGAAGTGTTTTCCCATCTCCGTTTCCCGATGTTCCCCGATGTTTTCCCGACGGGAACCCGCAATTTTCCCGTGTGCGTCCCCGTCGTGAAGCCCGAAGGCCGAGTTTCCCCGTTTCCGTCTCCGGTGCCGTGCTACGACAAGGACGACGACCGTGGATGCGCCAAGTTCTCCGCTCCGTGAATCTGAGTTCTCCGACCGATGACCGAAGACGGATACGCCAAGGTCTACCCCGACCGGAACCCGCCAAGTTCCCCGATGCTGTGAACCCCGTTGACCCCGAAGACCGGAACGCCAAGGTCTGCCACGACGACGACCCGAGTACGACTACTTCCCCGACGTCGACTACCTCGACTACTCCGACTCCGGAACGACTACTTTGACAACTTCGGCTACTTCGACTACATCGACCACTTCCTCTCCGAATCCGAAGATCCCCGAATCCGATGTGTGACCCCAACCCTAACCCTTATACCATATATGTGTATCTTATAAAATCATGCATCATTAATTAACATCGAATCTTTATCCATTTAGTCAAATTAAATCAATTTAATTATGGGGTTTGTCCGGTGCATCTATATTGTGCACCGATCCCATTAAAACTGCTTTGCCATGTGTTAGCGAATAAAATTGAATCACATTTAATTTGTCATGCATCATGTCATCAACATGCCGCTTCTTTTGCCGTAGTAGTAAAATGCATATTTGCGCTTTCCAGTGTTTGTTGCTTCTTCGGGAATAGGACGATGAGTTGATGTGAGCAACGACAGGTTCTGCTACGTCTACCGGATTGCAGGCAAGTGATACTCCCTTGCTATCTCTGCTTGTTTTCTGTCTCTTACTCTTCCTATCTTTGTTCCTTGCTAGCCATATGTATCGATGCTTGTGTCTCGACCCTATATGCATGTTTCCCTTGCAGCCATGATATGCCACCTCCCCACATCCTATCACCCTGTTGTTTGTTTACCTTGTTGGCCTTGCGAGTCCTAGTGCATGCTTAGGTGCTTTGCTTGAGTCCTGTTCTCTTTATCTAGTCTTGTTGGTAACATGATAGCTAGGCTCAAACTAAAATGGTAATCTTTATTTTTTCTGTTGCGATGGGAATAACTTAATAAAGTTAAGGCACCGGCGGAAGGCCAATCGTGGTGATTTGTTCTGCTAGTGTCGCCTAGGACCCGAGTTCTTTTCCGCTGATCCAAGACTGAGCGCACTAACCACATGTGGGAGTTCTATGGGCCTCCCCGCAATCTATTACCGGATCCTCAAACTTGTCCAGGATGCCACAAGTAGTTCGGGTGTTTCGATAGTTGTTGCGGGATGGGCGTTAACCGCATGTGGAAGGAGGGGCAATCGTATGAGTGTTCCCTCCCGAAGCCGTTCACGCAACGGTTAGGCCCACCTCGAAGCTTCGGCCGGACTCTCAAGGTGGATCAGTCCTAGCTAGGTGGCTCCCTGGACTTGTTTGTATTGAAGGGAAGTATTGCGTCGAAACCTCCACCGGTACACCTCTAAGCGAGTGTTTCGATGCGTGTGGGTTCATTGGTGCATCCCTGCAGGGTGAAATCTTTTCGAAAAGCCGTGTCCGCGGTTATGGACGACTTGGTGAAATGCGCTGGCTAAAAAGATCATAGACAACTTGCACCTAATGATGATAATAACTTGACTAGTAAGATAGATTACTTGTATAATAACCCATAAAACTTGTCCACCGTGTGAGTGCCCGGACTTCTTCCTCGTGGGCTGAGGATACGAGGGAGTCGTTTTAGGGCGGGTTTTGTTTGGTGAGTAGTATAGTTGTTTTTCTTATGCGCTCTCTTACCTTGTCTCTGGTAGACGAAAGTTGTAGCGTGTCTCTATAAGTTGTCAGTGCTGCTTGCCGCCTCAATCGCTAACCCCTTTTCCCCGGAATTCCAGCTTTGATATCTTGTGAGTATTACTTGCCAGTACTTCTACTAGTACTGACCCCTTCGGGGCTGCTATTCCAATGCAGCCAACAGGTTTGAAGTCTGACGACGTTAGCTTGGGAATCCCTCCGGCTTGGCCTGGGCAGGGATATGGTGCCTTTGCTTATCTTCAGGACTCTTAGTCCAATTTCTTTCTTGTCCGTAGCCTGACGCTACCCGCTTCCGCGTTGTTATTTGGATCTTTGTATTGTATCTTTGGCTCTTGACTCGGTGAGTCGTTGTTGTATATATGTTGTTTTCTGGGTTCCATCGAGAACTGTTGTAATGTTATCACAATTCCACCCGCATAACGTGTGTGTTGCGGCGTGCACGTTATGCCTGGTGGGCGTCCTTTAGGATCGTTATTATGCGGATTTGGATGGAACGCTAAAATCTGCATAGTACCGATCTTGGGGCGTTACACCAGCACAATGTTCGGCCCTGCTTGGAATATGCTGTTTTTTCTTGTTTTGGGCTAAAGTTCACAGTTCATCATTTCACAACATTAATGCATTCTCCTTGTTACTTTCCCATGATATATGCGATGACACTGCACTAAAAGCCTCAGATGTTACAACATATAATATCAAAGGAATGTGCCCTAAGAAGAGGCTAAATAAAATAAAAGAAAGCAAGAGAAATAATGGTGAAGTGCCATGTGTGATGTATGTACAAGACATAAGCATTTTTGGCCTGGCCAGCCCAAAAGACAGTTTAAGGCTAGACCGGGTTTGTGAACTGAGGCATGTGGCCAGCAGGACCATAGCAAGCCTGCTTGGAGCCAGCCCAGACAGGGAATGCTCAGGTCTATGTACCAATACAGGGATACAACACTTGTGAACAATACCACGGATATAGAAGTAGCTTTTGCAATACATAATGACTTCCTGTTAATACTAAATGTAAACTGCACTTTACATGTAAGCTCCTACTCACTAGCTAAGGAGATCTACAAAAAAAACAACACAAAATGTTTTGTGCTGTATGTGCAATGATTCTAGTGCCAAAAATCTTAATCATATGGAAGAATTATTTTGATGCATTACCAAGAACCAAAATATATAATGGAACTAAAAATATAAAGAATTTAGCTATAGATGACATACCCAGGACATGCAATCATAAATTGCTAAGATGGAATAGAGACTTCCGCCAGGACAGTTAAGATAGATCTGATGAAGCAGAGAAATAATTTGAGTGGAGCAAAAAATCAAGGGGCCAGCAACATACATTAAGGAAAATGTTAAATTATGAAGCGAAATGTTGAACCTCCAACAACAACAAAATGTACACTAACCAGAATATCACCATCTTCATCAATAGCAGAAAGTGTGACAAGCTGTGATATTACACGCTGTGCCACTTGTGAGTTAATATATTGACCAATGAAGATTATACGATTCCCCAACAGTACCGTTGCCAGATCAAGAGGGCCACCAGGAGTCATGATAGCAGGCATTAAAGGTGGATTTTCATTCGCTGATGCCACGATTGTATTTTGCCTACAGATAATAATTTACAATGTTATAGGTGCACTTCAGTACACTGGCTGGAGAAACCAAGCTTCTTATACACAACCGAAATGAAAAATAGACAAGATCAACAATCATAACTTCAAATATATCACCTCAGATAAGATTGACAGACTATCCTCTCATCCAACTGTGCACAAACACCAGGTGTTACAACTTGCAGTCCTATATGTATAATTTGAGTGAGACGGCAACACGATACATTGACAATAATACCATGAAGACGAAAAAACAATGAACAGAAAAATAGAGTGAAAGAATGTATAATACAAGATATTCTCCATTCTTATGTCTTCGTTTACAAAATTGCAGGAGGGATGGCAGGCAATGATATTGGGATTTGGGAGCCAGGGTTATAGGACAAGGGATAACTTAGGGGCGGCAAATCACCCTCCTGGCATTTGGCAACCTAGCCGATTCATGTCGGTTAAGCTGTCGGCATATACTGTTTTGGTGCAAAGGCTGCAAGAACAGCCTCGAAACGAGCCATAACATCCATATTACCATGTTAGTCATCACGCTAAAGACAGATTTCCTCTTCAAACCATGTTGATGCGTGCTATAACACACTGCTGTGTCTAATATATACTTAATGCAGATGGAATCTTACACATTTTAGTTCGACATGCAACAAGGCCATAAACCAAGTTCAAAATCGGACCGAACTGAAGAAATATGGACTACCGCTGATATTCATTTTTCCTACATATTATTTCATCCATGCGCCCTTGTTGATGCATTATGAAATTTAGGCCCAAACAGTAATGTATAATGACCTCAAACTGTTGAGGTTGGGAATAAATTCAGCATTTTAGGGCTGCAGACCCTCAAGGTAATCCTAGCACTCTAGTTATCTGTTCTCTATGAGGGACCTGACGATCAAGATCTCATCCCAAATAACCAGAGCAAAAAACAACTCAAAAGTTATCAGCATAACTATTAATCAGCAAAGCTAAATGATTGCACGCTGTATAGGACTGAACTACACAATTTAATCCTCAACTTATGCAATGCACAGTCAATTTATTCAAGGATACAATCTACCACATCTTACTGAACCCAGATCAAATCAACGATTCAATTCCAAACAGTGCTCGCCTACACTAAATATTCCGTTGACCGTTGGTCCACCACCAATCCGTGGAAGAAGAAAGAGAAACGAAATTTCTAAATCAACAGATGCCAGAAAAAAAAATACAGAAAGAAGCTCACCTCGGAGGCCCGGGCAGGCACTGCTTCCACTACGCCTAAACAAAGGAGAGCGGTCAAAGAATGGGGTGAAGACGAGCAGTCGATGATTAGAAAAGAGGGAGGAGGTAGAGAGGGGCTGTGCACCTGTGCAAGAATATGCGGGAGGGAGAGGCGCGGACGGCGAGAGGGGTGGAGATGGTCATGGGCGCCATTGGAGGCGGAGGCCGGAGGTGTCTGAGTGCGGTGGCGAACTGACGCCTGACGAGGAGATGAGGTTGGACTCACACTCACACGGCTTGGGTTGGGTTGCTGGGCTGGGCTTCTGTACGATGCTGGGTTGTCAATCAGGTCCAGATTTACACAGGACTGTGCTGGGTTGCTGGGCTGGTTCTTCCGGGTATTTTTTTTCCAAAACTGGCCATGTGCCGAACTAAAGACATACGTGACCTCTTTGAAAAACTAATTTCAAATATGGCCTCTGTACTCGGCGCCAAATGGGCTGGCGTCAAACTTGGTATGCTCGGCGCCAGGATGGGCCAGCGTCGAACCTGGGTCGGCGCCAGTTGGGCCGGCGCCGAACCCTTCGGCCCATCTAGTGGCAAAATTGCTTGGCGCCGAGCAGCCCAACTTCGGCGCCAGCCCATTTGGCGCTGAGCCCAAAGGTCAGATTTGAACAATAGTTTCATAAATAGGTCACATGTGTAGTTAGTTGGGCTAAAAGGCCATTTCTAGAAAAAAAATACTTCTTCCGGGTTGGAAGCTTTCAGCCCCGTTGTCCTTGCCAAGAGGCGAAAACCTCGTATTACTATTCAGCGTGTAGTTAGGGTTCTTCATGTCAAGATTATGTTCTAGTGGTTGTCGCAACCGACCAGGGAGCCGTGGTGCGTGCTTGCTCCTTGCAAATATTGTAATGGTTTGAATAATAGTACTATCAGCAAGCTATCTGCAACTAGGTTCACTTTCACATTATGCAAAACTACAACTAGGGAAATATAAAGATGAATGCAATCCTGATAGCGCAACTGTTTTGCTGCAGGCATTTTAAGGTATGGATTTTTCTGAAGTTGTTGACTGCTGTAGCTTTGGGCAAAAAGTAGCGATGCAAGAAACCATAGCTGTTATCTGGTTCATGACTGGTATTGTAATTTGCTGTTTCGAGAACATCTGTCTAATCTTTTATTTTCGTGGGAATAATCAAATGAATTGCTCTGACTTCCTAAATAATGTTTTGGCTTGACAAGATATATGAATCAGTGACATTGTATTCACTCACGTGGGAATTTATCATCAACCCTAGCATTTTCAGATTCTGTTTGTGTCAGTACTGTTAGATTATAGAGTTAGTCTCCTATACGAATTGTACTCTGAATAGACTTGTAGTCCAAGTTAGGGTTTTAGCCAAAATCGGTTGACTCTTGTACTATAAAAGCCTATGTATTACGGCTGAACCAAATCAATCAATTGTGAGTTTATCTCAATCTTTCATGGTATCAGATTTTCGTTCCTAGGGCATGGCTCCGCCACCCAAACCCCCACCACCGCCGCCGCCAGGCTACTTCGACTGGCGCGCCGCCCTTGCCGCCACCAAATCCGCCGCTACCACCATGCAATCCTCCCAACTCTCTCTTGCTCCCAACCCTAATCCCTCCTCTACCTTCATTGCCACTGCGCCAATCTCCCTCGCGGACACCATAGTAGATGTTAGCCCGTTCATCCCTATTGTTCTTGATCTCGCCGCCCACAATTACTACCACTAGAGGCACCTCTTCGATCTTCATCTTGGCCGCTGCAGCCTTCACTCCCATGTTGCCGCCACCAGCATCCCTCGTCCCGACGATCCCCAATGGGTCAAGGACGATCTCGCGATCGTCCAATGGTTCTACACCCGGATCTCCACCGAAATCTTCAACACCCTCGACCACGAAGACGCCACCGCTGCCAAGATCTGGGCTTCCTTACGCCAGCTTTTCCAGAGCAACAGCGACGCCAGGAAGAACGTCCTTCACACCGAGCTGCGCAACATGACCCAAGGCGACACCCCGGTCAACCTCTACTACCAACGCATCAAGGCCATCGGCGACGAGCTCCGTGAACTTGGCGACATCGTCAGCGACTCGCAACTCATCAACATCGTCATCGTCGGCCTTAGCGACAAATTCAACAAACAGGCCTTGTTCATCCCCATGATGCGGCCTCCACCAACCTTCGCCGAGGTACGATCCATGTTGCAGCTCGCCACGGACACTCAGGCTCGCAAGGACTCTCGCCCTCGGGTGTTTCATGCTGCGGCGCGTCCATCGACATCTTCACCAGCACCGCCAGTTCCTGCTGCTCTGCCTCCCACGCCAACGGTACAACCTCCTCCTGGCTGGCGTCCAAGCCCCAATTATCGAGGCAAAAACCCTATTTACAGGTCGTCGCGATCTCCTACAACGTCGTCTTCATCAGCCGCGCCACCAAGCACTCCTTCCGCGGCACCACCTGCTCCACCGGCCTCCCCAAGCTGGCGTCCTCCTCATGATCCATGGACAGGGATGGTACATGCCTGGTGAAAGAGCATGGTTGCCCCCATGTGTGGTTTTGGTAATTGATGACAATCCTTAAGGACTAATGTGTGCTTTGAGATATACTTGTAGGTTTGGTCCATAGCAATGCTTGTACTCCATATGTTGGAGTCAAGGCTAAAAGAAGAAGATTACATGTTGATCAAGGCTATGTGCAAGTTGATCAACACACAAGGCTAGGCATTTCTCCATGAGCATGCAACGAAAGGGATATCCTATGAAGCCCATGGAGGATGGCGTCACGTGGTGTTCGTCATCAAGATAAAGGCCAAGTGAAGATTTGTCGAGGAGTGTCTCTCCCATCTTGGTGTATGGGGGAGCACGTTGCGAGTCTTCACCGAGCAGAGCGCAATCAAGAAAGGTGGTCCAACTTGAGAAGGTCAAGATCGTCATCATCAAGCTCAAGTGGATTATGCGCAAGGCAAATGTATGATCTTGATAGGTTTTCTATTTTACCGGTCTCATGATGTTAGTTGAGAGACCGGGTTATAGGATAGATAGCCGTACTATCAAGAGGGGCTCTCGAGCGAGTATCGTGATCGTATCGTCGTAGAGAGCTCAAACCTTTGCATCCTTGGCATCATCTTTATTGGTTCTTATTTGGCTCTTATCATGGCGTGGTCTTCGTGCTTGTCGTGCTTGTCATGACAAGGCTAAGTTCACCGAAAACGGGTTTCGTTTGCGTCTTCTCTTGCGTTTTCGGTTTTGGAGATTTTTCCGGTCCATTCGGGCGGAAGGTTTCACTCTTCCATTTATTAGCAAAATCTCCCTTTCTTGGTTTCAATATTTATGCTTTTTTTTAGTAGCTCTTGTCGTCCTCTTTCCAACAAAATTGGATTCACCTCGATCGGAGTTTCCTAGCAAAAGTTATTCAGTTTCTGATTCTGCTGTTTTCTAGTAACCGGTAGTACCGGGGTACTAGCCGGTAGTACCGGCCGGCCCATGGCCGGTAGTAGCGGGCCTAGTACCGAGGTCACTTCCGCTTAAGTTTTTAAGCTTCTGTCTTTTTCCGGAAGTGGCCCGGAAGTTCTGCCGGTAGTACCGGGCCTTTTACCGGAAGTACCGGGCCTTTTCCCGGCAGTTCCGCCCTCGCGGGTTTCTTGGCTTCTAGCCGTTGGGCGGTAGTACCACTGTACTCGCCGGTAGTACCGGCCGGACAATGGCCGGTAGTACCGGGCCTAGTACCGAGGCCACTTCCGCTTAAGTTTTTGAGCCTCTGTCTTTTTCTGGAAGTGGCCCGGAAGTTCTTCCGGTACCGGGTCTTTTACCGGAAGTACCGGGATTTTTCCCGGTAGTACCAGCCCTGCGGGTTTTCGCTGCTAGCCGTTGGCAGGCTGGTTTGGGTAGGGGCGGAAGTACCGGCCCTTGGGGCGGTACTACCGGCCCTGCGGGTTTTCTCTGCAGTGTGCCGTTGGTGGGCTGTTTCGCGTAGGGCGGTAGTACCGCCCTTTGGGCCGGTACTAACGGCCCTGCGCGAATCTGTGCCCAACGGCCATTTTTCAGGGCACCTATTTAAGGGCCTTCTTCCCCAATAGGTACCCAACCTTTTGCTCTCTCTCTCCTCCATTGTTGCACATCTTGAGAGCTTGATTCCTCTACTTCCCTCCAATGATTCTTGCCCATCTTTAGGGAAACAAGAGAGGAGATCTAGATCTACCATTTCACCAATCAATTCCTCCTATAAGTGAGGGGAACTTAGTAGATCTAGATTTTGGAGTTCTTAGTGTTTCTCCTTTGTTCTTCCTCTCAAATCCCTCCATAGCATTAGTTGCTTTGGTTGGATTTCGGAGAGAAGGACTTGACCACTTAGTGTGTTCTTGCCATTGCATTTGGTGCATCGGTTTGAGTTCCCCACGGTGATACGTGGGATTGAAGTTCGAGAAGCTTATTACTCTTAGGTGCATAGGGCTCCCAAGAGCTTGTGCCTCTTGGGTGCATTGTGCATCCTAGACGGTTGTGTGTGCTACGGGAGCCTCCTATTGTGTGGAGGTAGGCTCGGGCAAATTGTACGGGTTTGGTCAACGCCCTCAAGAAGACCTCATTGTACGGGTTTGGTCAACGCCCTCAAGACGACCTCATAGTGGATGAGCAAATCCCCCATCGGGTATTCCCCACGGGAGGAGATCACGGAGAATAGGGTGAGCACGGACGTGCTTGTAGGAAGGCCAAGGGGCCTCCACACCTCTCCAACGTAGATGTACTTCCATTGGGAAGGAACTACGGGAAACAAACCTCCGTCTCCACTTGTTTCGGTTATCTCTATAACCAAACTACTTTACTTATGTATTTACCTTTTGATAGCCATCGAGCTTGAAGTACTATATCTTGCTATCCTAGTTGTTTAACTTTCCTAGCATAAGTTGTTGGTGCACATAGGTGAACCTAGTGTATTAGGTTTTGTGCTTGATAAATTAAACGCTAGTTTTATTCCGCATTTATCAAGCCTAAACGTAAAAGTTTTAAATCGCCTATTCACCCCCCCCCTCTAGGCGACATCTCGTTCTTTCAATTGGTATCAGAGCAAGGTCTCTCCTTGTCGGGCTTCACCGCCTAGAGAGCAAAGATGTCGTTTAGTAAATTAGTGCATGATCCCACTTTTATATTCGATGGCACAAATTATGTTACTTGGAAAATTCGCATGCTTAATCTTTTTAGGGACATAAGTCCAAATATAGAGAGAATCCTAGATATGGGATTTCCTCCTCCAAAGGACTCTCAAAAGTTGTCTTTAGAGGATGAGGAAATCTCTTATCTTGATTCTCTAGTATCTAATGCAATTGTCCATGTTTTGAGTGACATAGTTCTCGGGTCAATCATGCCTTATGGAAATGCTCATGAGCTATGGACGAAGCTTCAAGATAAATATGGCTAGTCCAAAATTATTGAGGATGATTGTTCTCCCTCCACCTCCGGTCGTGATGAGTTCTCGACTTCATCTACTTCACCTACATGTGGTAAGCCACAAACTAATGACATGGTGAGTAGTGATGGTCATTGCAATGTTTATAGTGGGTCCACTATTAATGATCATTTGTCTCTATCTCATTGCAATGCTTCATCTAAGGACTTAAACACCTCTAGCACTATAAATGCTTTACATGCTTGTGTTGATAGTCCTTGCATATCATGTAGAAATTGCATGAATAAATCTCATGATGATATGCTAGCTATATCTTGTTGCCATGATCAAAATGCGTGTGTTTCCTCTAGTCCTTGTGTTCCTAACAATGTTGAGGAAACCCAACTCTTTATAAAACAAGATATTAATCTAAGTGATGCATCAACTAATGATTCATCTTCATCAACTATCTTTTGTCTTATGACTAAACCTACAAACCTCTGTGCTTGGAGGCCCAACAAGTCTACAAGAATAGAAGTGTGTAGTAGACATCAGCTTCCTCTACTTTCTTAAACATCATGTCTATTTTTGATGAAAGTAAAAATATTATTGATGAGTATGAAGACACCATTGATAAAATGGAATCTCGTGAGCGTGATTATGCCAATGAGATTGCGGACATCTCTATTGCTCTTGAAGAAGAGCAAGGTCGTAGGTCGACTCTTGAGGAAACTCTTGTTAATCTTGAGGAGACTAATAATCTAGATATGTCCAAACTAAGAAAATAACATGATCATGCTCAAGCTCTTGCTAAAATATTAAAAACTAAAAATGGTGAGCTTGTGGTTGAAAATGTTAGACTTCTTGAGGCTAATGAAAAGCTTGAAAAGGAATTCAAGTCCTTGGAAGGTTCTCTCGCTAATCTCACTAAGTCTCATGATCAACTCCAAGCTCAAATGCTAAAAGAGCTTCCTACTTGTTCTCCTATTGCTATTAATGATGATGCTTGTGCTACTAACTCTACTTCTTGTGAAGAATCCATTTTAAAGGAGAATGTTGAGCTAAGGGCTCAACTTGAGTTGCTAACTAGCAATTATGGGAAATTGGAAGAAAGTCATAAAAATCTATCTAGCTCTCATGATGATCTTCTAGTGTCCCATGATAGGCTAAAGCTAGCTCATGAGGCTATCACTACCAAGGTAACATCTAGTGAGCCTCGTGTGGACATTGGCACATCCCCTACTAATAATTCTATATTGTCATGTGCTAGTCCTAGTAGTTCATCCACTCACAATGTTGGCACATCTTGTGATGAATTACTTTCCATGCCTTGTTGCTCTAACAATGATGCATCTACTTCCTCTAGTGCTTGTGTTGTCACTAACCATGTAGGGGAAAGAAATGAGCCCAAGGCCCAAGCCACTTCTTTGAAGAAAGGCTTGGTAAAACGTCATGAAGGGAAGACCACACTTGACAACTTGTTGAGTGTGCAACAATCCCCCAATGACAAGAGTGGACTTGGATTCAACTCCAATGCCAAGATCAAGTCCAAGATCGACAAGAAGAAGGGCCAAGAACAAGTCAAGAATCCGGCCAAGATTACTTGCTTCAAGTGCAAGATTGAAGGGCACCATGTTAGAGATTGTCCTATGAAGAAGAAGCCTCTCAATGAGAAGCAACTAGGGAAGCGGCCTCTTGTTCAATCTCATGCTCAACCACATGTTGAACAAAGGCCACCTCCTAAGAAGACTCGTGCTATTGCTCCTCAAGTTGAGGAGCCTATTAAGAAGAAAGGGAAGAGTCGGTGTTGCTACCTATGCCGTGAGAAGGGTCACATGGCTTCTTCATGCACTAACGGTACCCTATCCAACCCAATTATCATTGACGATGTTTACTCTCTTAGGAAGGATAGGGTTGGCAATGTGTTTGCCAAATATGTGGGTGCTCAAAGTGGTGTCAAGAAAAGAACCATTTGGGTACCCAAACCTATTGTGACTAACATCTTAGGACCCAACTTTGTTGGGGACCAACAAGCTCAAACTTGATCAATAGGTTGTGTTGGAGGACATTGGAGACTTGGCTATCTTTTGAAGAAGTAAGGGATTTTCATGGTTATATTTCCTCAAGCCGAGTCATTTGGATTATCACATATCTATCTTATACCCAATGGTCCTCCTTGCGGTAACGTGTACTTAACTCATTTACATTGAAAGTTACTTGCCCCTTGCATGTGTTAGTTTTGTTCCTAGCATGTGTGTGTATATGATGTGCTTCCTTCTTACTTATCTTGAGAAATCAAGTATGTGTTCGTTAGTTGTGTATCATGTATGTGCAAACTTAGTGTTGAGCCTTTTATTGGATCTTGTGTGGATTTTATTTGGCTCTTTTGGGAGATTAATGGTCTATACCAATTTTGGGTGAGTGACTTGCTTTGTGCACTTCACAATCCCAAAAATGTGTATTCATGATGTACACCACATAGTATTGATATAGCAAGATTATCTAGTCTCTATGTGGTATGTATCATTCATGAGAAATTCAAATTCGATAATGTCCATTAATTTCTCTAGTTGGTTTTTAGTTGCCTCTTGTTAGAAAGAAATGGATCATCACGTTATGGGGGAGTAATAAGCTATGTGCCTATTACAATTCTAGAAAACGTGAACATTTGAGGTTTTGACTTGGATTTGATATTGTAAATTATCCTATTCCTATGTGGCATGTATGCTCGAACAAGTTCCAATTTTATTGAGTGCTTCTATTTGGTTTTCTTTTGGGTCTTGTTTGCTTGAGTTTTGCTTGGTGTGGTTTTCCTCAAATATGTATTTCCATATGCTATTTGAGAAATCATTCGCTCCATATTATTTTAACCATGGCTTTGCCGGTTGGTTCGAATAGTTGGAGCTACCAACAAACTCTATCAAATATGGCATTGCTTTAATTCTTATCTTTTGCCATATGATTTATCTTGCGAGGATATTCTTGGATATCTCTATCACCGGGAAAATATTTCCTTTTACTCATTGTCCTTGGATAATTGATATTCATGTTCGTGGTAGAATATTTGTGATTATCCTTCGTTGGCCTTTGCTCTTATTTGCCTTATCTTTTGCCAAGTTTTTATTTTACGGTGACTCCCTTTGTCTTCCTTGCCTCTTGTGGATCTTTATGTCTTATTGATCTTGATAGTGTTTTAAATGGCATATGAAGAGTAATGATTCCTTGTGTGTGCGTTTTGTATTCAAATGCAAATCCTAAAGATAATGCACGAATCTTGGGGGAGCTTTTCTTTATTATTTAGAACACTATCTTATCAATTGACACTTGATCCTTTTAATTGACATTTAATTTCTTTCCTTGGTGTTTATGGAAGACAAACCTTTTCCTTTTGTGCTTTGTGCCATCATGAAAAGTGTAGAGAGTGTTTGATTTGTTTGTTGTAACCTTGCTCTCTCTAGGGAGTTGCTTTCTCATTTCTCGATTTGAGTCCTATCTTCTTAAATGAGAAAACCCAATGAGCATTTATCTTTTTATCTTATCTTCTATGCTCATTGATCTTGCTTAGGTACCTTCAATTGTATCTATTGAAATTTTATATCTCATCCATAGATATTTGTTTCAATTGGTATCTCTTATGGGAGCTTTGATACCTTGGTTCTTGATTTTATGTTACTTGATGTCTTTCAGGTAATACTCTTCTCTTTGGTATCTTTGCCTCTTGCGGGTATCTTATTTTCAATTGGCGTCTTATCTCTCATGTGTTGTTTGTTTTGATTCCTATTGATATCTCACTTCATGTGGTGATGCGTTGGAATCAATCATTGGTTGTTTTGATTCTTCCTTGATCATGTGTTGATTTGGATTTTGATATAATTTGGACAACCTTTTCGTGTCACACCTTGGTGTGCCTACTTTTGGTTTACTTGGTGTTTGTGTCCAAATTGTATCTTTTTGGTTCTAGAAAGTCTTTGCATACTTTTTTATTAATATGTATATCTTATGGCATGCTTGTCTTTTTGTTCCAATGTATAGGGTATACTCCACCAAATCCTATTCGGCTAAGATGTGCATGGAATTCAATTTCATATCTATATGCACATATTTATGTGGAGTGTGTCCTATATATTGTAGTGTATCTAACTACTATGGGACCCAATGAGTTTGGGAACCATTTTGTACTTGAATTGTGTTTTAGGTACAATGGAGATGCATGGGATGCTTGCCTCATTCATAAGGAAGGTGTTCTCACCATGTGATTATAGGAGTCAAGCTACGATGATTAACGAACTCTCATCTTCTTCTTCAGCACCAATGACATTTCGGTAACAAGTGTCTACCTCATGCATACTTTTCTAGTTTCAACCTTGTGTAGGTTGCTTCTTGGCATGAAATGCTTTTATATGCAATTGTTGTGGTTTTGGCTTATTTCCTTCACTTGGTATATCTTTGTGATATTTGTGTTGAAATTGCAAAAACCTTTCCTTAAATTGATATCCTCTTTGTGATACTTGTTGCCTTATCTCAAAGCGTCTTGTCGGAGAACTGTCCCAGGAACTGGGTGTTTCTCACTAGGTAAGGAATCGAGTAAGGGGCTGAACACGGAATCAAACAACCCTCAACGTGCCTCGGCGACGGTGCTCGTCAAGATCGCTGTGGGACGGCACTTCAGAGATGAACACACGATGTTACCCAGGTTCTCGATTACAAGGCTCCGGCTCCTATCTGGGGAGTCGGCGACTATTGATCTCTTGGGCTTCTTGATTGCTTATCGATCTAAGATCCAGGACCCCGCTTATAAGGTGGCCGGGTCTCTGGATTTACAACTTTACACCGAGTCACAGTTGGACACGGAGTCCTACTCTAGGTCTTGGCCTTCCAAGTTAGAACTTCGGGTTGTACTTGGACTCCTTCCTGGCGGGTCCCTTCTTCGTCATGGGCCTTGGTCGGCTTGTCTCCAGCCCAGCCCATGTGTCTTGATGCGTGACTCGGCTTTGGCCTTCTTGGTATTGGCGGGTCTACTTTCCGGGTCCATGGGCCTACCTATAAAGTATCCCCCCATCAGTAGCCCCCGAATTTATCTTGGGCGCAGCTTTGGCGGTTTCCTCCGACTCCTTGGTTCGACTCCTTGATTCGACTTTCTCCAATTTGAGTCATCAACTCAGAAGTCGCTTGCTGCTAGCTCCGAGATGAATTCCTGCATAAAAACATAACACACACATAAAATGAGTCTATCCTCACCCCTTGTTCAAGTCCACCACTCTTGCCTTTTCATTTGCTGGCCGAGTCTGTTATGGCTCTTGTGAACAAGTTCTGAGGAACTTGACTCCTTTCAATTCTCAGTGTCACAGGACTCGCCTTTCTGAGACAAGCCGGCTCCTTCCACTTCTGTGACTTGTCTTTCTCTTATCATTTCCTGTACGACTCTTAAACCACTGAACCGTTATCCACAGTTTGACCGTGGACCGTTACTGCAACTTTGTAGGGTTTTTCTCTCCTTATAAGTTGCGAAGGGTAGGGCCCAGAACCCTCACTTGTCCCTTTCGCCTCCAAATTCTTCTTTTCTCCTTGCTCCTCTATTCCCGCGCGCAGCACACCCCGCACGCTCGCCATGGCTCCCAAGCGCGCCAAGACAGCTTCCAAGGGCAAGGCCTCCGCGTCCAGCAGGACGATTGACATCGCCGCCGCGGCGGCCGCCGCCGCCGCTAGAGCTCCATCATCGAAGCGCTCGATCTCCGCCGATTGGGGCGGATCTACTGTTACTGCCGAGCAACTCAAGGCGCATCGGCTCGCTGGCCTGCTTCCCTCCAACGTCAAGGCTCGAGCCCCAGGGGACGAGGTGGTGCCCTCTCCCGCGAAGGATGAGGTCGTGATCTTTTCTAAACATCTATTCCGCGGATTCACGCCTCCGGGTAATCTTTTCTTCCGCCAGCTTCTAGGCTTCTACAAGTTGCGCATCCATGATTTAGCTCGCAATTCTGTCTTGACCTTGTCCAATTTTGTCACCCTCTGTGAGGATTACCTCCAAATCGAGCCAGACCTAGATCTCTGGCTCGAACTCTTCTACTGCAACCCCCAGCCTGAGACCTCTGGAGGCCCTCTCCTTCAATGCGGCGCTGTTGCTCTTCAGCGTCGCCTCCATTCTGTCTTCCCAAAACCTGTTTTCCCTAACCGTGTCAAGGACTGGCACAAAACTTTCTTCTACTGCAAGGACACTTTCCCTGCAGATGAACCTCGACTCCCTCTGTTCTCTGAGGACCGCTTAGAGGCGACTCCTCTTATGAAGGCTAGGTGCTCAGAGGTAGCCCGGCCAAAGGTTGAGTCTTTGATCCTCCGAGTTCAGGCTCTTCTGTCCCATAACTTGGAAAACATGGACCTCGTACGTTGCTGGACGACCTGGAGAATTCAGCCGCTGAGTCCTAGGACACGGCTTATCTGCCAGTACACCCGCTGCGTGACCAATGACCTCCGGACAACAGATAAATTATTAGATGGTCCTGAACTTGGTCGGCTAATCAATAAGCTGACTGGGAAGCCAGTGAAGGACCAAGCACACTTTGGTCTCCAGCCCTTCTGCTGCACCAATCCAGCTCCTGACGTAAGCTTTTTACCTTGTTGCATTTTTAACTTGCTTTTCTCTGTCTCGTTTGCTAACTCATTCTCTCTGACTCTTTTGCAGCTAACCGACTCCTTCTGGAAGCCAGCCTCTGAAGCTGGAACCAGAGCTGAAACTGAAGCTGAGGCTGAGGTTGAAGAGGAGACTCCTGTCACAGAACAAACTACTGTGGCAGAAGACACTGATGATGATGACGAGGACTCCTCTCAGGAGGCTCCCGTTGAGGATGATGTTGGTGATGAGGAGTCCTCTCCAGAGGCTCCTACCGAAAATGTTGTTGAAGAGGAGTCCTCTCAAGAGGCTCCTGTCTCCGAGCAGGAACACATGGCATCAAGTCCGGCAACTCTCCAGCCGACTTCGTCTGAAGAGTCCTCAGGCGCGAAGAGTCGTTCCTCATCTCCCCCAGCTCCTGCTAGGAATGAATCTCGGGCAGCCGTCCCCAAGGTACCCCACTCTCGAGTCTTTGGGTCAAGCGGCTCCATTTCTAAACTTCAAGAATCTACGCAGAGCGTCATTGCTGCCAGGAAGAGGAAGCTACGTTCTGATGAACCAGCAGATACTCCAGATCCATTGCCAACTTCCCACCAAAGGAAGTCAACCTCCCCTCCTGAGAAGGCTGACTCCTATCACTCTGGCATGTCCATGCCATCTTCTGACTCTTAGGCCTCCTTGGACCTTGAGACCAACGTTGGGTATGAACTTTCTACTTACTCGTATTCATATGACTTCTACATTTCCCGTTACTGAAATTTCTGCTGACTTCTGACTTTGTCTATTTCAGGGCTCGGCCTTGTTTGAAGGTCAACAAGCTCCAAAATATGACTGATGTCACCTCATCGCGTGGAACTTTCCCTCCGTCGACTTCCCAGACGACGAGCACAAAGACTGCTTCTTCAACACCTGCATCCGCAGGCGTCGCAGTTACTACTACAGCTCCCACTATTCCCGAGTCCCCTTCAAGGACTCGGGAGGCGACTCCACTGGTGTTCCAACCTTCCTCTGGGACTGGGATTCCTGTTGCTGTGCCTCAAGCTCCTCCGGTTCCTCCGAAGGCGGCTCCTGTAGTTCAACCGAACGACAAGCCGGCCAAGTCTTCTATTGACTACAGTCGACTTCGAGTGGCTGATAATTTGTCTTTCTCTGAAGCTTGGGCAGAGGCTGTCGACTTAAATGATCAATCAGCCAGGCTAAAGGATGACGAGCAAGCATCCCTTAGGTCTCTTCAGATGATCCATAATGTAAGCCTTACGACTTCTACTCTTTATGCTTTCTGGTAGCCTCCTGTTGCAGTAGCCCCCAAGCACCTGTCTGCGGTGACTTGTGACTAAGATAGGTGCTTTGCTCTGAATCTTAACTCAATTGCTGTGTAGAAAAACTTGCACACTGTAGCCCCCAAGCACTGAGTCCTTAGCTCTACTAGGACTCGGGGCTGTTGACTTACTGACGGTTAGGTTCTTGAACCAAAAAATTTCCACGAGTAGCCCCCAAGCGCCGAGTTGTCAGCCTGCGACTACTTGGAGTTACAAATCCATGTAGTTAATTGGAACTTAACTTGTAGAAAAAAATTCTTCTCTGCGAGTAGCCCCCAAGCGCCAAGTTGTTAACTTGTGACGACTTGGAGCTGATGACTTGTTGACTAGGACTCATACCATCTGGGCTTAAAGAAAAACTGACTCCTGAGTAGCCCCCAAGCGCCAAGTTGTTAACTTGTGACGACTTGGAGCTCATGGGTTCTCTATTTGACTTGTAGATCCTGACTTGTGAATTCTGACTTGTCAATTCTGACTTGTAATATCTGACTTGTCAATTCTGACTTGTAATATCTGACTTATCAATTCTGACTTGTGCCTGNAGGACGAAGTTGTGATTTTCTCAGAACACATGTTCCGCAGATTCACGCCCCCGGGTAATCTCTTCTTCCGACAGCTTCTTGCCTTCTACAAGTGCGCATCCACGATTTAGCACCCAACTCTGTCTTGACCTTGTCCAATTTTGTCACCCTCTGTGAGGATTACCTCCAAATCAAGCCAGACCTTGACCTCTGGCTTGAACTTTTCTACTGCAACCCCAAACCCGAAACCTCTGGGGGCCCTCTTCTGCTGCGCCGAGTTGGACGACTTGGAGCTCATGAGTTCTCTATTTGACTTGTAAATCCTGACTTGTAGTATCTGACTTGTCAATTCTGACTTGTAATATCTGACTTGTCAATTTTGACTTGTAATATCTGACTTGTCATTTCTGACTTGTGCCTGCAGAACCTTATTGCCAAGATGAAGAGGGATATGAAGGAGCTAGAGGACCAGGCAGCTACTAGTGCCAGGTCTGCTCAGGCTGAAAAAGAGCACTCCCTTCAACTTGAAAAGGATCTGAAGATTCTATCTGCTGAGCTGGAGCAGGTCAAAAAACAGTCTGCAGATGCCAAGAGAGTTGCCCAGAAAGCACATAATGATCTGAAAGCGGTCTTTGACACCTGCCGCAAAGGCATTGGAGCAATGTGCCAACATATATTTGGTAAGTTTGTGTCTTTGCTTGCTCCTTCTTTGCACTTTGTGAAGTATTTTTCAACTGATAATGACTGATTTCCTTCTGTAGGGGATGACTCCCAAAAACTCAAGCTGCCTGTTAGCAAGCAACTCCATGAGATGCTAGACCACTGTCATGGGCTGCAAGAGGGAGCTCGTGCTGTGGTGAAGTACTTGAACACCAAGGGCAAGTGCCCAAAGAGCCTGAACGTCTGGTGGATGAGTTGTCCAGGGCACCAGGGTACATGCGCCTTGGAAGCAATCCTCCTTGAGGAGAGCCTCCATCAGGATCCTTGCCTTAGCCCACAGCTACTACCCAACTGTCTTGGAGCCAGCATTGCTTACCATGGGGAAACCAGAGCAGCATGAAGATGGTACTCCATTCACCCAAGATGACTTCAAGGCTGAGGAGAAGTTGGTGCGCCCCTATGCTTGTGAGATTCCCAACAAGATGGACCCTGAGGTATGGGTTCATCATTATGACTTGGAGAACAAAAGGGTTGCTCCTGAGATCGTAAACTTTGGCCGTCCCTCACAGGACTCAGCTCGTGCCCCTCCTTCTGCTGCGCCGAGTTCTTCTACCCTGGCGGCTCCTGTTCTTGGCAACCCAGCTGGTGCCGAGCCTGTGCTGAAGACTCCTGCTGCGCCCACTCCCTCAAGAGCTATCTCTGGTGACTCCGCGCTCAAGAAGAAGGGCTGGCTCAACATATGAGGAGTCCTCGAGGCACTGGTTTCCAAAACAAAGAAAGTTGCCACCAAGCCTCCTGTGAAGCCGGCTCCTGCCTCAGCTGCTCAAGTTAAGGACAAATCTCCAAGCCAAGGACTCATCAGCTCCAGCCAAGAAGTCGACTCCTGCAAAGGATAATTCCCTTGATGATTATTGATCATTGTGTAATGATGTACTACTGGTGTTAAAACTTTTAGCTTTTTAGCTATTTTTAATTTGTGCCAATCGGCTTGTAATGACTTGCTTAACTTGCTGTGACATTGATATGTCTTATCTATGCAAGTCATTGGTTGGTTCTTATAACCCGTCTAATTGTACACTGATGAATAAGTAGGCCCTGCATGACTTCTCTTACAGCTTGTGCTGACAAGCCCCCAACTTCTTATGTCCTTTAGCATTCATGAGAGCCGGAGATGAGTCATGCCTGTAGATTAGCCATATTATGCAGGATGCATCTGACTTACCAGCGAGAAAATTAGGAAAAGTTCGGCTACTGAGCCAGGTCCAAAGGTCTAAGCTTGACTTTTTTTCTGAAAAGCAAGCCCCCAAGAACCTTGATGATCAAATTTAAAGAACAAAGCGCACTCACTGGGTGACTCGACTAATGCTCATATTCACTGAAGCCGGCTTTATTTCCTTTGATCATAATAATTTGATTACATCTAAGCATGGCTCACTGGGCTCTTTGCCTTTCAACTCATAAAACTATTACAATTTAGGTATAGTAAGGACGTAACTGAGCTATGTTCCATGGCCTCTTTGCCTCTGCATATGGATCTAGCGTATGAGCTGTGTCAGCTCCTTTAATTTCACTTGCCGGCTCTCGTACATCCATTAGATAGTACGACCCATTTTGCAAGTTCTTGCTTATGACGAACGGTCCTTCCCATGGTGGAGATAACTTGTGCATCCCTTCCCTGTTTTGGACGAGGCGAAGCACTAAGTCACCTTCCTGGAAAGTCCGAGTCTTGATTCTACGTGCGTGATACCGCCGCAAGTCCTGCTGATAAACTGCTGATCTCTCAAGGGCTAACTCCCTTGCTTCCTCGAGTGCGTCCACCGAGTCCTGGCGAGCGAGTTCATTCTCTGTCTCGACATAATTGGCGACTCGTGGCGAGTCATGCAGCAAGTCGCTAGGCAAGACGACTTCTGCTCCATACACCATGAAGAAAGGTGTGAAACCAGTAGATCTGTTAGGAGTCGTTCTGATACTCCAAAGTACTGCTGGCAACTCCTCAACCCAACTTCCAGCGGCTCTTAACAAGGGGACTGTAGCGCCCCGACCCCAAAACTATACAGTGAAGCGTTGTGCAACAGACATCGCTACCCCATATAGTAGAGAGATCAAGACTTGTGGAACAAACTGGCACATTGCATGACTCTACGACACAAAACATATAGCAACTCATATAATGAGAAGAATACAAATATTACACATCAAAGGATCACGGATCCAACAATTCATCAAGCGGAAGCGGGTAGTGTTGTCTAACAACAAGAAGCAAATATATGGCCTAAGAGGCCTACAATAAACATCACCCAAGCCAGCTTGTTCCACGGTCCCAAGCTGCCACCTGGGAACCCCAGACTAGTAGTCGATGTCAATGAAGAACCCACCTAGCTGCTCGGTGTCGTCCTCCTCTGAAATACAAATATAGAGGCAGCAAAGAGAGACTGAGTACGATGTACTCGCAAGTTTAGTAGGGCGATATAGGCCCAATGACTGACGGAGGCTCTAAAGCTTTATATGTATTTCCTTTTGCATAAAGCTGATTTTCATAAACCGAAACATAAATGACACATGGCACCGTCTAATCCGAATAGTTTTCATAAAAGGGGATAAGAGAATAACACTTTCCTCTTCGGTTCTAGGCGAACCTACTTGTAACCAAACCACTCATTTCCACCAAAGGCACTCCCTCGAATCACACTCGAGGAAATGAACCTTTATCACAATGTGATTATGCAACCTTTAGCTGCCATATCAATTAGGTTAAAAATTATCTATGGTCTCATTATCCATTCCCAAGTCATCCATAACCGCGGACACGACTTTTCGAAAAGATTAACCCTGCAGGGGTGTACTATTTTACCATTGGCCGGCGAGCGGGGCGCGGTTAGACCTTACAATGCATGAGGCTTACTCAAGGACCATCAGTGGCGGAAGGACAGGTTCAGCGCTCCAGCGCCCTGCCCCACCGTCACATCCTACACACCACCATTCTCATCAATTCTTTTTCCCGCTCACACACACGGCAAATGGAAACTCGAACTAGAGGACCCTTGACAAGCCCCTCACAAATTATTCGGTCAGTAAGGCGCCCATACACCCACCAATGGAAGCACGCTCGATCTTGAGTCTAGAGACAAGAACTCGCACCTAGGGGCTAGAGTGAGGCAAAACACCATCCCCGATGGCAACTCACCCAAGCCGTCTTAGCATTTTAATTAAGCATCACCATTATCCACCATGCCCGAGTCATTCCATCAACATCAAATATTTATGGAATTCAACAACGGATAAACTAGTATTTCAATTAAGCATTTCTAAGCATGGCTAAGCATATAACCAACAATTATGTTTGTATCCGGCCAACACATCAACACTAGGGTTCATAGGTAGGGATACATGGAATTGGCTCGGGAAGAAACATGCAATCATAGGATTCTCTATATATAGAAATAAAAGAGACATTTGGAACCGCATGCAATATTATGGTGGATAAAATAATTTGATAAAATCATAGGATGCTAGAATGCCAAGAAGGTTAGGTTATCTCTTGCCTTGCTGCCCGGGCGTGAAGTACAGCTCGTCGGGGTAAGTAGCGTTAGCCTCGACTCCGGAATCTATCGATACCCAAAGGAAAGGCAAAGAACAAATAAATCACAAGAAGCACAAGGTGCAATGCTCAATCACATGATGACATGTCAAGTTGATGCATTGATATTATTATATAACTTAAATCGCAACATTAAATGGGGAGCCAAATAATTAGTGCAATTATTTGGAACCAACCCCATATTTATCTTAGTGGCAACATTCTTTATAAATTATCAAATTATTAGAGAGGTGGCTCAAATATGCATGACCATGACATGAATGGATAGGGTTCGTTCTTCCGATCATTTTGGTAATTTATTTGTAATTTTCGGAGCACCGATGAATAAATAGCAGTTTAATTAAATAATTAATTGAATTTAATCAAATTATGAATAACATCAAATAAGAATTTGTGCTCATGATGTGATAAGTGCATGGTTTGATAGCATTTGACATGTTGATCACTTTGATATTTAATTCATAATTTTTGGACAAATATTTAATAAGTTATGAATTTCCTTAATTTGGTAATATTTAACCCATTTTAGAAATTCTTAAATAACAGCAAATTTATTTAAACAAAAGGGCAAAACAATGTTTCCAACAGATACCAAATAGTTTTTCTAAACACTTTGATATTTGATTTGCCAAAATTGGTGCATTTTTCCAATAGATATGAATTATTTAAAATTCCATTTTATTTTCCAATTTTACAGATTTTACTGTTGGGCCGGCCCACAGGTTGGCCCAGGCCAGTTTTGAGCCGGGGTGGAGGCAAAAACGGCCGGCCTCAGAGCCGGCCCAGACCGGGGCCAGGCCGGGGCACTGCCCGAACAGGCCGGCCTAGTGGCCGGCCCAGGCCGGGGTGAAGGCCGGGCGACCACGCGCGTAAGCGGTCGGTCAAGGCCGCGACCGGCGCGTGCCGGCGCGGTGACCACGGCACGGCCGACGGAGAGCGCGCACCGTCCAGGCGCGGACGCGCACGCTCAGGGACGGTAGGGGCGGCAAAAGCACGCAGCGCACCTCGGCGTGCTAGAAACGAGCGGCGCCGACAGGTGTTGGTCGCCGGAGCGACGGGCCAGACGGCGATAGCGGCGACCGTGTCGGCCTTCGGCGCTATGACGAACGAGAGGGAGAGGGAGAGCACAAGGAGGACGGGAAGCACCGCGAGCTCACCCTGAGCGTGTTGGAGTGGTCGGCGGAGGCTGGGGTGGCCGGTCGGCGACGTGAGGGTGCTCGGACACCGGCGGCCGGAGCGGAAGAGCGACGGGCCAGACGGCGACAGCGCGACCGGTGTCGGCCTTCGGCGCTATGACGAACGAGAGGGAGAGGGAGAGCACAAGGAGGACGGGAAGCACCGCGAGCTCACCCTGAGCGTGTTGGAGTGGTCGGCGGAGGCTGGGGTGGCCGGTCGGCGACGTGAGGGTGCTCGGACACCGGCGGCCGGAGCGGAAGGGATCGGCGGCATGCTTGAGGTAGAGGGCGTCCCGGCCCGATTCAATCGGCGGGGAGGATGAGGAGAGCGAGGCGAAGCTCGTGGCGGCGTCGGCGTGGCTAGGAACGGCTGGGGTCGACGGCGCCCATGACGGCGGCGTCGGCGGCAACAGAAACTCGGAAATGCCTAAGTCTAGGGTTTCCGGTTGGGGGGGGAGGGAGCAGGTGAGGGGGGCGAGTGAGAGGACGGGCAGGGCACGGGGTCCTCTTGTCCTCCAGGGAGCTGGTCGAGCAGGGGGACAGGGCGGCATGGGAGGGCGCGGCCACGGCCTGGCGCCAGTGACGGCCATGGAGGCCACGGTGAGGAAAAAAAAGAAAAAGTGAGAATTGTGAATAACCCCCTGGCCGATTTAATTTAATTAATAAGAGGTCCTGCAGCAACTTTAACAATTTAATTGGGGCCTTTATACAATTTTATAAAATGTGCAAAAAATGTACATAGGCTCCATTTAACCCTTAGATTCTCCCCAAAATTTGGTGGTCCAAGATAAAATGTTTTGGGCTACATTTGTTCACAACTTTTAATTTAAGGCATTTTTGCCAATTCACAAATTGTAATTAGTTGGAGCATTTAAACAATTTCAAAAATAGTGAAATGATTCATGGAGGCTCCTACTATCTCAATGAAGCTCCCCAAAATTTTATTTTGAATTTATGGAAAGTTGAACTTGGTTCCAAAAATATAATTTGAATTGAACCAAATTGAATTCCCAAATTTATTTAATTGATTTTAAGGACTTAGCCTTTGGCAATTATTTACAAAATATATCCTTGAGTTTCCTAAACAATTTGGAGACTCAAGAGCAATTGGTTTTACCAAATTGAGTATTGTATTTGGTTTGGAAAATTTAGGAAGGGTTTTGCTTCCCTAGTTTTTAATTTCAATGTGTTGTTTATTTAGATTTGCAATTTTAAATGGATGCCATGATGCAATGCAAAACAAAAAGCGAAAATTTGGCCCATATTTTAGGGTACTAATCTGGGGCTGTTACAATTCTACCCCCCTTACAGTAATCTCGTCCCGAGATTCTAGAGTAGAAGTAGGGATGAAGGAAACATGACAACACACATTTTCCACGCTCTTCTCGATCTCACGAAGATCTTCCTTGGTGTATAACTTGGATCTAGGAAGCTTGACGCGTCAATGGGGCGGAAAGAACAGAAGATAGCTTTTGGTGACGGACAAAAGTGGTCTTTGCCCACAACCATAAGCCACTGGGGAAAACTAGGAACGACTTGACCATACAAAGGTCGAGCCGAGGGTAGGACAACCAATCACTCGTTCAAGGCCACGACAAATACTTCAACCACTCCGAGGCGTAGACCGTAGAGATTTTAAGCACCACGAGGAGAAAAGACACCTTGTGGACTACACGTTGTTAACATACCAAAAGTTTCCATAAGGTTGGAATCTCGGTCCTAACGGAACTGATGAATTGACCCCACGTCCATGCGATAGGGAAAAGCTTTGAGTTCACCTAGGAAGGATAGATATAGCATTTGATCCACAAGTAGATAGAGAGGTAAAACCTGATAACGAGCTATTCCTAGGATACAGGGAGTAGGGGAAAGACCATACGGAAAACTACCAGGGTAAATTACACATTACCCTCAGGGATAGTGGTTGAGGTCAAAGATTTGAGAGATCTCGTCAATAGGCCTTCCGGTGAGGTGAATGAGCCACAACATCGGACTTGTCGGGGTTGCTAGTAAGGTTAGGTCAGGCTCTTCCTAAACCACCCAGCATCATTTCTGCTTGAGGTTCCGAGTTGGTTAGGCATGTGGGTAATTCAGACTTGACATGTCTGAGGGAGGAGTTTGCTAAAGCTAGCCGATAGGTAGGATAACTAGATTCCCAAGACAAGGGCTACTGGGCCAAGCTCTAGAACACGAGCTAGATTGGGAGTTCCATTGGGTCACAATTATGAAGCGGAGATTGAACCAGCATGAACTCCAAACAATGAAACCCAGCTGATTCATGATGGGGAAACACCGGTAAGCTGAGGAGATTTGACAAATTCTCCTTATTTAGGAACGACTCGGTTAGGGATTTGGTGTGCACACATGGCTTAATCAGAGGATGGGAGGTAACAACCTACCAGCTCCATGATGCACATATACATAACCAACCTGTGATTTAACCCGAGGGGACAAAGTGTACTTCACTCGGATCCATAGCTAAAAATGTCACTAGTTGCGAGAGAAAACTTGCTTTTCAAGAAAAAGATGTGTTCTTGAGAGTTTCGACATGAATCTAACTCGTTGACCGAAGGTACACCTGAACGAAAGGACTTGGCAACACAGACAACTCAGCCCGGTGATACGATTACCAACCAGGCTAAGAGTGTCACCAAAGTCTTTGGATTTCAAAACAATATCAATTGCTAAGAGTATCCGATTACCACGACGAGATCCATCCTCAACATTCTCAAGCCCGAGTAGCTCAGAGGTAGATGGATAGGGAAAGGTAAGAGTATCACTTCATCAAGTTCGTCAGGAGACTAAGCATGACCTCTTGATATGAAAGAGTGTGACACCCCAAGGTGGAACGGAACAAAAGCTAGACAAGCTCTTACTCCGCGAATTACAAAACTTTGACCTTTTTCCGGGAAAATGGAAAAGGTACCGGAGTTTGTTTCTCCTGACACCCCAAGGTGGAATGCCTTGACGAACCACAAGAATAACATGCATCAGAACACCCCAATGCACGATAAAACTTGACTATCCGTAGACAGATAAAGGACGGACGACAGATTTAGATTAAGGAACGGGCTAACAACAATTGCAAGCTATTGCAGAAGCCCTTGTAGCACTCTTCCGACAACTAGTGCCGAAAGGGTTTCAGGAACGGGTGTTACCGGAGGGATCACAATTATTGATGGAAGACTCGCTAAGAGCAATCCCGTCGTGATTCAGATGACTCCATAACAGAGAGCCTAGCTAAAGCTAGTGACGAAGAAGAGCATTGTCGAGGAAACCAATTACGGCTGCGACCTCTAGCTTGAAGACTAACTTCGATTGCCAACCTGAGGTAGGGTTCAACCATTAGCACCAGGGTTCAACGGAAAAGATCTTGGGTTAAAGATCAGCTTCATGCACCGGGACTCACAATAGCATAATGCTCACAAGGGCGACAACCCTCATAAATCATTACACCAGAGCCCTAGCACAATCCGGGACCTTCGGTTCAAGATCTTAGACTAAAGCAAAGGAATATCTTGATGATCCACAGCACTTCCTTTCTTCGGCTTCAGAATTGTCAGACGAGCAAAGTTAACCACTACTAAAGGTAGAACCCAACCCCGTGATCCTAAAGATTTAGAATTTGCCGACGATCAGAAAACCGTTAAAATCAAATAGAGGTAAGATGGCACCGAGATCAGAGTGAATTGGATAAGGAGTAAAAAGAATCCAAGGAGGGTTTTCACAACTCATTTTTAGGTTAAAAATAATTTTCACGAACTAGACTTGACATCGACCAATAGAACGGGTTTCCTATAGGCAGTCCTGCTCTGATACCAACTTGTAGCGCCCCGACCCCAAAACTATACAGTGAAGCATTGTGCAACAGACATCGCTACCCCGTATAGTAGAGAGATCAAGACTTGTGGAACAAACTGGCACATTGCATGACTCTACGACACAAAACATATAGCAACTCATATAATGAGAAGAATACAAATATTACACATCAAAAGGATCACGGATCCAACAATTCATCAAGCGGAAGCGGGTAGTGTTGTCTAACAACAAGAAGCAAATATATGGCCTAAGAGGCCTACAATAAACATCACCCAAGCCAGCTTGTTCCACGGTCCCAAGCTGCCACCTGGGAACCCCAGACTAGTAGTCGATGTCAACGAAGAACCCACCTAGCTGCTCGGTGTCGTCCTCCTCTGAAATACAAATATAGAGGCAGCAAAGAGAGACTGAGTACGATGTACTCGCAAGTTTAGTAGGGCGATATAGGCCCAATGACTGATGGATGCTCTAAAGCTTTATATGTATTTCCTTTTGCATAAAGCTGATTTTCATAAACCGAAACATAAATGACACATGGCACCGTCTAATCAGAATAGTTTTCATAAAAGGGGATAAGAGAATAACACTTTCCTCTTCGGTTCTAGGCGAACCTACTTGTAACCAAACCACTCATCTCCACCAAAGGCACTCCCTCGAATCACCCTCGAGGAAATGAACCTTTATCACAATGTGATTATGCAACCTTTAGCTGCCATATCAATTAGGTTAAAAATTATCTATGGTCTCGTATATCCGTTCCCAAGTCGTCCATAACCGCGGACACGGCTTTTCGAAAAGATTAACCCTGCAGGGGTGTACTATTTTACCCATTGGTACCGTCCGGCTCACCTAGTTGACCCTCTTCCTGGGAAGGCCGGCGAGCGGGTGCAGTTAGACCTTTACAATGCATGAGGCTTGCTCAAGGACCATCAGTGGCGGAAGGACAGGTTCAGCGCTCCCAGCGCCCTGCCCCACCGTCACATCCTACACACCACCATCCTCATCAATTCTTTTTCCCGCTCACACACACGGCAAATGGAAAACTCGAACTAGAGGACCCTTGACAAGCCCCTCACAAATTATTCGGTCAGTAAGGCGCCCATACACCCACCAATGGAAGCACGCTCGATCTTGAGTCTAGAGACAAGAACTCGCACCTAGGGGCTAGAGTAAGGCAAAACACCATCCCCGATGGCAACTCACCCAAGCCGTCTTAGCATTTTAATTAAGCATCACCATTATCCACCATGCCCGAGTCATTCCATCAACATCAAATATTTATGGAATTCAACAACGGATAAACTAGTATTTCAATTAAGCATTTCTAAGCATGGCTAAGCATATAACCAACAATTATGTTTGTATCCGGCCAACACATCAACATTAGGGTTCATAGGTAGGGATACATGGAATTGGCTCGGGAAGAAACATGCAATCATAGGATTCTCTATATATAGAAATAAAAGAGACATTTGGAACCGCATGCAATATTATGGTGGATAAAATAATTTGATAAAATCATAGGATGCTAGAATGCCAAGAAGGTTAGGTTATCTCTTGCCTTGCTGCCCGGGCGTGAAGTACGGCTCGTCGGGGTAAGTAGCGTTAGCCTCGACTCCGGAATCTATCGATACCCAAAGGAAAGGCAAAGAACAAATAAATCACAAGAAGCACAAGGTGCAATGATCAATCACATGATGACATGTCAAGTTGATGCATTGATATTATTATATAACTTAAATCGCAACATTAAATGGGGAGCCAAATAATTAGTGCAATTATTTGGAACCCACCCCATATTTATCTTAGTGGCCACATTCTTTATAAATTATCAAATTATTAGAGAGGTGGCTCAAATATGCATGACCATGACATGAATGGATAGGGTTCGTTCTTCCGATCATTTTGGTAATTTATTTGTAATTTTCGGAGCACCGATGAATAAATAGCAGTTTAATTAAATAATTAATTGAATTTAATCAAATTATGAATAACATCAAATAAGAATTTGTGCTCATGATGTGATAAGTGCATGGTTTGAAAGCATTTGACATGTTGATCACTTTGATATTTAATTCATAATTTTTGGACAAATATTTAATAAGTTATGAATTTTCCTAATTTGGTAATATTTAACCTATTTTAGAAATTCTTAAATAACAGCAAATTTATTTAAACAAAATGGCAAAACAATGTTTCCAACAGATAGCAAATGTTTTTCTAAACACTTTGGTATTTGATTTGCCAAAATTGGTGCATTTTTCCAATAGATATGAATTATTTAAAATTCCATTTTATTTTCCAATTTTACAGATTTTACTGTTGGGCCGGCCCACAGGTCGGCCCAGGCCGGTTTTGAGCCAGGGTGGAGGCAGAAACGGTCGGCCTCAGAGCCGGCCCAGACCGGGGCCAGACTGGGGCACGGCCGACGGAGAGCGCGCACCGTCCAGGCGCGGACGCGCACGCTCAGGGACGGTAGGGGCGGCAAAAGCACGCAGCACACCTCGGTGTGCTAGAAACGAGCGGCGCCGATAGGTGTTGGTCGCCGGAGCGATGGGCCAGACAGCGACAGCGGCGACCGGTGTCGGCCTTCGGCGCTATGATGAACGAGAGGGAGAGGGAGAGCACAAGGAGGACGGGAAGCACCGCGGGCTCACCCTGAGCATGTTGGAGTGGTCGGCGGAGGCTGGGGTGGCCGGTCAGCGACGTGAGGGTGCTCGGACGCCGGCGGCCGGAGCGGAAGGGATCGGCGGCATGCTTGAGGTAGAGGGCGTCCCGGCCCGATTCAATCGGCGGGGAGGATGAGGAGAGCGAGGCGAAGCTCGTGGCGGCGTCGGCGTGGCCAGGAACGGCTAGGGTCGACGGCGTCGGCGGCAACAGAAACTCGGAAATGCCTAAGTCTAGGGTTTCCGGTTGGGGGGGGGAGGGAGCAGGTGAGGGGGGCGAGTGAGAGGACGGGCAGGGCACGGGGTCCTCTTGTCCTCCAGGGAGTTGGTCGAGCAGGGGGACAGGGCGGCATGGGAGGGCGCGGCCACGGCCTGGCGCCAGTGACGGCCATGGAGGCCACAGTGAGGAAAAAAAGAAAAAGGGAGAATTGTGAATAACCCCTGGCCGATTTAATTTAATTAATAAGAGGTCCTGCAGCAACTTTTAACAATTTAATTGGGGCCTTTATACAATTTTATAAAATGTGCAAAAAATGTACATAGGCTCCATTTAACCCTTAGATTCTCCCCAAAATTTGGTGGTCCAAGATAAAATGTTTTGGGCTACATTTGTTCACAACTTTTAATTTAAGGCATTTTTACCAATTCACAAATTGTAATTAGTTGGAGCATTTAAACAATTTCAAAAATAGTGAAATGATTCATGGAGGCTCCTACTATCTCAATGAAGCTCCCCAAAATTTTATTTTGAATTTATGGAAAGTTGAACTTGGTTCCAAAAATATAATTTGAATTGAACCAAATTGAATTCCCAAATTTATTTAATTGATTTTAAGGACTTAGCCTTTGGCAATTATTTACAAAATATATCCTTGAGTTTCCTAAACAATTTGGAGACTCAAGAGCAATTGGTTTTACCAAATTGAGTATTGTATTTGGTTTGGAAAATTTAGGAAGGGTTTTACTTCCCTAGTTTTTAATTTCAAAGTGTTGTTTTATTTAGATTTGAAAATTTTAAATGGATGCCATGATGCAATGCAAAACAAAAAGCGAAAATTTGGCCCATATTTTAGGGTACTAATCTGGGGCTGTTACAGGGACCCGGAGCCGAGGCTTAATTCCCTTCAGCAACTCCTGATTTGCCCTCTCTGCCTGTCCATTGGACTGTGGATGTGCTACTGAAGCTAGGTCGAGTCTGATGTTGTTCTCACAGCAGAACTTGGCCATCTCTCCAACTAATAAGTTGGTCCCATTATCTGTAATGATGCTGTGAGGATATCCAAAGCGTGTTGCTATCTTCTTGAAAAATCTCACTTCTGATGCTCCGTCGACTCTGCTGACGGGTTCGACTTCCACCCACTTGGTGAACTTGTCAACTGCTACTAGCAGATGGGTCTTCTGACAGGGCGACTTTGAGAAAGGACCCACCATGTCAAGCCCCCAAACTGCAAATGGCCAAGTGATAGGAATAGTTCTGAGTTCTTGGGCTGGCACGTGGTCTTGCCTTGCGTACCTTTGGCACCCGTCACAGGCTCGCACTATCTTTTCTGCGTCCAGATGTGCTGTTAACCAAAAGAACCCGTGCCTGAAAGCTTTTGACACCAAGGATCTAGTGGATGCATGATGACCACAATCTCCTGCATGAATCTCTTGCAGTATTTGCCTGCCTTCTTCTGGAGACACACATCTTTGGTAGACTCCAGTGAGACTCCTTCTATACAACTCGCCATTAATGACTATGTAGGACTTGCATCGTCTAATGAGCTGTCTCTGTTTGACTTCATCCTGTGGGAGTTCACCCCTAAGGAGATATGCAAGGTAGGGCTCTGTCCATGCTGGTATTGCCCATGCTGCTACCACCAATGCCGACTTTGGATCTGGGAAGGCTAACTCCTCCTCTGAAGGCAACTTGACTGATGGGTGGTGAAGTTCATCCACAAATACGTTTGGGGGGTACTTTCTCTTGTCGAGAGCCGAGTCGTGATAACGCATCTGCGGCCTTGTTCTTGCGCCTGTCAATATGCTCCACTTGATAACCAGAAAATAACCCGGCTATCTGTTTGACTGCTCTTCTGTAAGCCGCCATGTTTGCATCCTTCGAGTCCCAGGTTCCAGATACTTGCTGAGCTACAAGATCCGAGTCTCCAAAGCACCTGATACGCTTGATGTTCATCTCCTTGGCTAAACGCAAGCCATGTAGCAAGGCTTCGTACGCTGCCATGTTGTTTGTACAATCAAAGTGCAACTGGAGGACATATTCCAACTTATCTCCTTTAGGCGAAGTCAAAACCACGCCGGCTCCTGAGCCTTCTAACTGCCTGGATCCATCGAAGTGCATTATCCAATATTTGGTGCAGGGTGAGCTTGGTGAGGATGTGAAATCTGTCCAGTCATTGACGAAGTCGACCAAAGCTTGAGACTTGATTGCTGTTCTAGGCTCATATGTGATATGGTAAGGACCCAACTCGATTGCCCACTTAGCAACTCGACATGTTGCATCTCTGTTGCGTATGCTGTCAGCTAGCGGTGCTGAACTCACCATTTTGATTGGATGCTCTTGAAAATAATGCTTAAGCTTCCTACTTGCGAGGAAAACTCCATAAACTAACTTCTGCCATTGAGGGTACCTTTGCTTTGAATCTGTGAGGACTTCACTAATGTAGTAAACAGGCCTCTGTACTGGGTACTCTTTACCTTCCTCTGCACGCTCCACAACTACTACTGCGCTGACAACTCTCTCATTGGCAGCCACATATAATAGCATGGGCTCCTTATCTGTAGGAGCTGCAAGTACTGGTGCTAATGATAGGGTTTTCTTCAAGCCCTCAAAAGCATCGTCAGCTTCTTTGTCCCATAGAAATTTGTCTGACTTCTTCAGGAGTCGGTAGAGAGGACCCGCCTTCTCTCCGAGTCTTGAGATGAATCTGCTTAAAGCTGCCACACAACCAGTGAGTTTCTGAACGTCCTTTAGACAAGTTGGCTTCTGCAAGTTTTGAATGGCCTTGATTTTCTCTAGATTAGCTTCAATGCCTCTCTTTGAAACAATGAAGCCTAGGAGTTTGCCTGCAGGGACTCCAAAAACACACTTGGCAGGATTGAGTTTCATCTTGTACTTGCGCAGATTATTAAAGGTTTCTGTCAGGTCTGCTATCAAAGAGTCGGCTTTCTGAGACTTGACAACCACATCATCCACATAAGAATGAACGTTCCTCCCAATCTGTTCCTTGAAACAGTTCTGGATGCATCTCTGATATGTAGCTCCTGCATTCTTGAGCCCAAAAGGCATTGTCGTATAACAAAATGCTCCAAAGGGCGTAATGAAAGATGTCTTCAGCTCATCCTCGATCTTGTGTCTGATCTGGTGGTACCCTGAATAAGCATCCAGGAAACAAAGTAACTCTGACCCTGTTGTGGAGTCAATGATCTGGTCAATACGAGGCAAAGCAAACGGGTCCTTAGGGCAATGCTTGTTAAGACCCGTGAAGTCGATGCACATCCGTAGCTCTCCTGTTTTCTTTGGCACTAGTACTAGATTGGCCACCCACTCTGGGTGAAAAACTTCCTTGATGAACTCAGCTGCCAGGAGCCGAGCCACCTCTTCTCCAATGGCTTTTCTTCTGTCGTCATGAAACTTGCGCAGACCCTGTTTTACAGGTCTTGCATTAGGGTTAACATGTAAGCTGTGCTCGGCGAGTTCTCTCAGGACACCTGGCATGTCAGATGGCTTCCATGCGAAGACGTCCCGATTCTCACAGATGAACTCGACGAGCGCGCTTTCCTATTTGTCAGATAGATGTGCCCCAATGACGAACTGCTTGGAGGAGTCGCCTGGGGTGAAATCCACTGATTTGGTATCCTGAGCTGATTTAAACTTCATCTTCTCCTCTGTGGCCAGCTTCTTGAGAACTGAGTTGTTCTCCGGCTCCATATTTGCTTTATATAATTTGAGCTCCTCTTGGGCACAAGCTGTCTCGGCCATAGCTGCATCTCCTAGTTCACACTCCAATGCCATTTGTCTGCTGCCATTAACTGTAATGACTCCTGCTGGACCTGGCATCTTGAGCTTCAAGTAAACATAACATGGTCTGGCCATAAACTTAAAGTATGCTGGTCGACCAAAGAGAGCATGGTATGGACTCTTGAGATCCACTACCTCAAAAGGCATAATCTCTGACCGAAAATTCTCCACTGTGCCAAAAGCAACCTCAAGATAAATCTTACCAATGGGCTTGGCTGACTTCCCTGGTACGATTCCATGAAAAACTGTCTCAGTGGGTATTAACTGTCTATCTTGCAGCTGAATCCTCTTGAACGTGTCATAATATAAGATGTTGATACTGCTTCCACCATCCATGAGCACTTTGTTCAGTGTGTAGCCCCCAACTTGAGGTGCTACCACCAAGGCTAGCTGCCCTGGGTCGTCGACTCTTCGTGGATGATCTGCCCGACTCCATGTGATGGTTTGCTCTGACCACCTGAGCCACTGTGGGATTGCCGGCTCCACTGCATTAACAGCTCTAACTTTCAATTTCTTGGCACGCTTGGATGTGCTTGTTGTAAAGACGTGATAATTGCCACGACTCGTGTTCTGTGGCCGAGTTGTGACATAGTATTGCCCATTGTCATTGTGAAGCTGCTTCGGGTTCTGCTGGAACCCGCCCTGCTGATTACCTCCTCCCTGGGGTAGGTTAGGGTTATTGCCGGCTCCTCCACCGTGGTTGCCGGGTCCTCCATCACCATTGTTTCCTCTATATCCATTATTGTTGCCTCTATTTCCTGGTCCTGGAACCTGTCACGCTGCAGATCCACACACTGTCCCAAGGTATGACCACACTTCCCGTTTCTGGCGTGTTTAGGGCATGGACTCGCCAAAACCTCCTATGTGGTTGGCCTTCGCCCTTGATACCCTTGAGAATTGTTGTCCTTGCGTCTAACCCCAGTATTTGTGTTAGCTACTAGGTCAGAGTTGTCACCATATGGCCGTTTGTTACCTCCCTGGTTCTGATTCTGATTTTGGTTCTGGTTTTGACTGTTGCCACCATGTCCTTTATTCCCCTCCTCTTGATCCTTTGTTTTGTCTGTGGCAGCGTGCTTATTAGCACCCGCCATGATTTCGCCAATCATAAGAGGAATACCTTGATTCAGGCTCTCCTTCATACGACCCAGCTTCCAACTCAAGGGATTGTAGCTGCAATTTCTCTCCATTGCCATTAGCACTGAAATTGGTGGGAGTCCTTGGGAGGAGTTGATGATCTCCGACACCCGCTTCATCCAATGCCTTGCAGACTCGCCCTTCTTCTGAACACACCGCTCCAAGTCCTCTATGGTACAAAGCTTCTTGCATGTTCCTTGGAAGTTCTGGATAAAAGCCGCCTTCAACTGCTCCCAAGAATTGATTGATCTAGGAGGCAAGTTACGCATCCAAACTTTGGCTGCTCCCTCCATCATAAGGTACATAAACTTGGCGCACAAACTACCTGTGACATTGCGGATACTCATTGCCATCTCGTATGTGCCCAACCAAGAGGTCGGGTCCATGTTGGGCTCGTAATTGGGAACTTTGCGCGGCTCCTTGAAGTCACTGGGGGAAGGACTCGGACCTGATGGCATCTGACAGGCACTCTGGTCCTGTTAGTGTAGGAGAAGCACCAAGAAAAGTCACCTTTGTGTGCGCCCGGGTTGGCTGAGGCTGGTTAACTGCACCAGCTAGGGCTCTGTCCCTCTCAGCCTCCCGAGCCCTGGCTGCCTCCCTCTCTCGTCGTTGTCTCGCTTCGTCAACCACCATCTGAGCTCGTGAGGCAGTTGGTATGTTTGCCCTGTTCCTCTCTTGCTCGCGGCGCCTTGCGCTTGTGGAGTTGGCTGGGTGAGACTCGTCGTGTCGACTCCTTGTGCCAGAATTGAACGGTGTCGAGTGCAGCCTACTAGCATCTGGAAACGCTGGATAAAGAGCTTGCTGAGTCCTTGCTGTCTTCAGCATCTCAATAGCACGGCGGGTCTCCTGTCCCGCTGGTCCTTCTGGTATCTCGATGTTCTCCAGTCTCATAGTTGCCGCATGAACGTTGTCCATTGGGTTAGAGTAATGCCCTTCTGGAGTAAGAAACCTGCCAGGTGGAGGTCCCATACCACCTGCTGATCCTCCTCCGACTCCTCCTTCAGGTGGTGGTCCGTTGGTACCGTTGCCGCCGGGTCCTTCTGGAGGTGGTGGTGGTGGCGGTGGTGGCGGAGGTGTTGCTCCTCCTCCTGCAGCGCCTCCTGCAGCTGCTGAACTTCCTAACCCGGCTCCTGCGCCTGGACCGTTGGGTGTGCTGAACAAAGCAGTTGGATTTACAATGACTCCATCACGCAGGCGACTCCTAGCTTTGCGATGCTGGATTGAGGCGAGTTCTTCCCGGCGATTCTGCACTATCTGGACCTCAGCTTGGACCCCGGGCCCGCTCTTCTGCCAACCTGCGATTTGCCTCTGTGATTTCCGCTAGCTGCCTTTCTAATGCAGCACGAGCACTGGCTAACTCAGCCGCCCGCTCTGCTGCGTTATTGGCATTGATTTCCCTTGTCAACAAAGCTGGATCGAACTGATTTCCACTGTTTCCAGACATGTAGACTCCAACGACGCGGGCACGCACTGGCGACTCTGCATAATCTTCCTCCTCAATACCATACCCAAGCCGATCTTCGAACAAGGGCAAGATAGATTCTGAATCGGCGTCATAATCTGGCTCCATACATGGCTCCGCTAGCGACTCCTCTTCATTGTTGATGACAAGTTGTTTCTCTGGTCCGGCGATGATGCCGACTTCTGACGTGCCGACCGACTCCTCGCCGTCGGACTCGACAATGGCTGTAGGCTCTGATACTGATTCCGCCGAGTTAGCACGAAGTCCTGACGTGCAAACCATGCCGACGAACACGTTGATTCCTCCAAAGAAAAACTGATAACCCTCGTCGACTTCCTCTATCTCCGGAGTCCAACCAGATTCATCGATCTCGGTTTCTCCGTGCTCATCAGTGTAGACTCGCCCGATAGCGAGTTTCTCCATGGCCCGGCGAGCGGCTCCCATGATCTCAACTCCTTTCATCATAGGCCCCACGGTGGGCGCCAACTGTCGTGGGGTTGTCACGGCAAGTCCTTCCTCAGGGAAGGTGAGTTCCGGGGCCATTGATGATCGAAGTACGTAGGAGTTGTTAATCTCGCTAAGAGACAAGGATTTACCCAGGTTCGGCCCCTCTTGATCGAGGTAAAGACCTACTTCCTGCTTCTCTTTATTACTTGGATTGGTTCTCGATTACAAGGCTCCGGCTCCTATCTGGGGAGTCGGCGACTATGGGTTTGGTGTTTCTGTATTGCCTCTCGATCTAAGGTCCAGGACCCCGCTTATAAAGGTGGCTGGGTCCCTGGACTTACAACTTACACCGAGAAACAGTTGGACACGGAGCCCTACTCTAGGTCTTGGCCTTCCAAGTCAGGACTCCGGGTTGTACTTGGACTCCTTCCTGATGGGTCCCTTCTTCGTCATGGGCTTTGGTCGGCTTGTCTCCAGCCCGGCCCATGTGACTTGATGCGTGACTCGGCTTTGGCCTTCTTGGTCTTGGCGGGTCTACTTTCCGGATCCATGGGCCTACCTATAAAGTATCCCCCCATCAGAGCGCTTGGGGGCCATGGCGAGCGTACGGGGTGTGTTGCGCGCGGGAAAGGAAGGAGCAAGGAGAAAGAGAAATTTGGAGGCGAAAGGGACAAGTGAGGGTTCTGGACCCTACCCTTCGCGATTTATAAGGAGGGAAAAACCCTAGAAAGTTACAGCGACGGTCCATGGTAAATCTGTGGATAACGGTTTAGTGGTTGAAAGTCAAATAGGAAATAACCAAGAAAGTAAAGTCACAGAAGTGGAAGAAGAGCTGGCTTGTCTCAGAAAGGCGAGTCTTGTGACTGCAAGAATTGAAAAAGAGTTAAAGTTCTTCAGAGCTTGTTCACGAGAGCCATAACAAACTCAGCCAGCTAATGTAAAGGAAAGAGTGGTGGACCTGAGCAAGGGGCGAGAATAGACTCATTTTATGTGTGTGTTATGTTTTTATGCAGGAATTCATCTTGGAGCTAGCAGCAAGCGATCTCTGAGCCAGTGACTCAAATTGGAGAAGTCGAACCAAGTAGTCGAACCAAGGAGTAGGAGGAAGCCGCCAAAGCTGCGCCCAAGATAAATTCGGGGGCTACTGATGGGGGGATACTTTATAGGTAGGCCCATGGACCCGGAAAGTAGACTCGCCAAGACCAAGAAGGCCAAAGCTGAGTCACGCATCAAGTCACATGGGCTGGGCTGGAGACAAGCCGGCTAAGGCCCATGACGAAGAAGGACTCGTCAGAGAGGAGTTCTAGTACAACCCGGAGCTCTAACTTGGAAGCCCAAGACGTAGAGTAGGACTCCGGGTCCAAGTATGACTCGGTGTAAACCTGTAAGCCCAGGGACCCGACCGCCTTTATAAGGAGGGTCCTGGACCTTAGATCAAGAAGCGAGAGAGAGAGAATAATTCACAGGTTGGAGAAACCCTAGAATCGAGAGATCCATAGTCGCCGACTCCCCAGATAGGAGTCGGAACCTTGTAATCAAGAGCTAGTCCAAGTAATAAAGCCGAAGCAGGAAGTAGGTCTTTACCTCGATCAAGAGGGGCCGAACCTGGGTAAATCCTTGTCCCTTGGTGATATTAACATCTCCTATGTACTTCGATCATCAATGGCCCCGCAACTTATCTTCCCTGAGGAAGAACTTGCCGTGACAACCCCATGACAGGACCCTCACCCTCCAGCGCCTCAGCAACAGCTCGGGGAAGCCATTGAATGCAATTGACGGGCTCATACATCGTCAGCACGAACTCAGATATGGGAAACTCATCCAAAAAGCCTCCAACCGACGAGTCAGACCGAGCAGGAGAAGGGCTTCTACCACCCTCAGCGGCATCACCGTCGGCGCCTTGACCACGGCCTCGACCACGCACACCGCCACCACCACGACCTCGATTCGGCGGGCGACCCCTCCCACGCTTCATCGGCACGGACGAGGACTCTCCAAACTCCTTCTTCGGCGCCATAGCAGGAGAAGACGAAAAAGAAGGAAGAGGGGATGAAGCGAAATAAGCGCGTCCGCGGAACTACTTATACAGGAACAAAGGAGAGCCCAACCGTCACCGGTACATCCCCAGGCGACACATGGCCAACAACACGGAGGGTACGAACCGCAAAGGATCCAAACAGATCAGTTAGCCACAGAAAATCCGGGGTGAAGAAGCCAAGGAGGCAACCAATACCAGTGTAGGAGTCCGGCCAGAACAAACCCGACACGTGGCCTCTACAAACGCCAAGACGGAAGGAATTCCCGGGGGCTGCACAGCCGGCAAGCCGGCTCCGCGCACCCGGACATACATCTACATCACCCCGAGTCACGGACTCGGGGGCTGCACGTCATCAAGATGGAAAGAATTCCCGGGGGCTGCGCAGCCGCCAAGCCGGCTTCGAGCATCCGGACGATCATTTACTATCACCCCGAGCCACGGACTCGGGGGCTGCAAGTCATCAAGACGGAAAGAATTCCCGGGGGCTGCATCGCCGCCAAGCCGGCTTCGAGCACCCGGACGATCATTTACTATCACCCCGAGCCACGGACTCGGGGGCTGCCACGCCGTCAGCCGGCAAAAAATTTAATCCCGAGGGCTGCGTCGCGGCCAGGCCAGCTCCGCGCACCCGGATGATCATCTACGACATCCCAAGTCAGAGACTCGGGGGCTGCACGTCATCAAGACGATGAAATAAAACACAAGACAAAGAAAAAACATAAAATTTCGACCCGACTCGATACTCAATCTGGCCCATAATTCGGGGGCTAGATATGGTGAATATCATCACCAAGACGAACACAAGTTCTGACACAAAGGCCCAACAATCTCAAAGACGATGTTCCTAAAGGTAGCATTTAAAACATGGAAACAGATCCACATTACAACGGGCAACAGTTCAAGCCAGCTATCAATCCAAAGTAACAAGTCCTACAAATACGCCCGGCATCCCGGGGAGAAGGCGAATTAAGGAAGCGTAGGAGCAGCGTCACCGGCTTCAGCACCCTCAGTTGGTCGCGCAGCTGTGGATGGTTCAGCGGGCACAAGTTGTGTCAGGTCAACCGCCTTGGCTATCCGCCCTGAAGCCATGAGGATCTCCGGACGCAAGCTCACAAGAGAAGTTCCCGTGCGAAAGCCACCCATCAGCATATCCATCTTCACATCCGGATACCAGGACTTCACCAAGGCCAACGCCATGTCGGTGCCTCCTCGAGCCGCCATCTCCACCTGCTCATCGATGCCAGCCGGCGCTCTGTCAAGCCGGACGGATAGGTCGTGGAGAGCATCTGGTAAGGGGGCATCTGGCCACATGTTCTCGAGGACGCCGCCGGCTGCTTCCTTCAGCAGTTTGAATTCTCGGCCAAATTGGAGAAGACGGGAGGCAGCAGACGGCATAGCCCCAGCAGCGGCACCAGAGGATTCTGGTCGTGAGTGCGCCGAGGCAATCTTGGACTTGTGCGTCCACCTCAGGATAAAAGCCTGCGTTTCAAGCCGGTAAGATCGAGAAGAGGATTCCAAACAAGGGATGAAGAAGAAGAAGACATCACGTACCGAGGATAAGCTTGTTTACACAATCAACCTCTGCAATCAGACCGCCCACCAACTGCTCGTGCTCGAGCTCACGCTCCTTGGCCGTCCGGGCGGTCAGATCATGGGCGTCGACAGATTCCTTCAGCTGGCGTCTCAGGTCTTCCCCATTCTTCCGAAGGGTCTCGACTTCGCCCAGCCTCTGCTTCTCAGCTTCCTGCAGCCTCTTCACTTCTTCCGCCAGCCGGACAACCTCCAGACGGCGCTCCTCCAACACCTTCTCTGCCGCTCGGAGATCGGCCACGACCAGTGCATGGGCAGCATCCTTCCTCTTCAGCTGGCCGTTATGCACGGTGAGAGGAATCGAAGCCGCCAGCTGCTTCTCCAAGCCAGCGCGGGAGGTAGAGTCGCCTGGCAAAGCCGGATTGTCATCAAATCAAGCCACCCAAAAAGAAGACAAGGCACCAAGACAGAAAAATACGGCTGAAAAGGGAAACCAAACCTTTGGCGGCATCGAGCTCCCGCTTGAGCATCATAATCTCCTTGGCCGCATCGGAGAGAGCACATTCCACCGAGGAACGGAGCAGCGAGATGTCGGCCAGCTGCTCCTTCGCTCTTTTCTCCACCAACGTGGCGAGGGGGAAGTGCCCCGACGCATCAGGCCGGGCCGGCACCGGTCCAGAGTACGGAGGGGTGCACACCAAGGTCGACTGGCGCGGGCCTGGAAGCGAAGCCGTTGCCACCGCAATGGCCTTGTCCTTGGCCGTCTCGGCCACGGACGAGGAAGGAAGGAGGAAGGCGTCGTCTCCGGTCTCGGCGCCCGGCCGGAGAGTTGTCTTGAAGGCACCCACCATCACCTCGTCGCCACCACCTGAAGCCGAAGGATTGAAATCGGCCACAAGGGGAGCTGCGTCCGGTGGCACCCTACCGTCCGACACCACGTCCGTCTTCGCTCTCGCCGCCTCTGGAGGCGGACCAGTCGCCTGCGCTTCAGAAGCTTCATGAGCGGATTCTGAAGCGGGCTTGACCACCTCGCCGGGTGTCGCTCCACCAATCGTAAGCGGCTCCCTGCACAACGACGAAAGCGTCACGACAAGAAACATGGACTACGAAGATTCCCGCCTCAACGTGAGGATTTACCCATCGCGTGTGCCAAAGTCCTCCGGCTTTCTCCTCTTCGAGCGCTTCGACGGCGGAGCCGGCACGTCATCAGACAGACGTTTCACACCGCCAGCGGGCGCCCCCGCGCCCTTTGCGGAGACAGTGGGGTTGTCAGCCAGCTGCTTTGATGAGGGCGGCGCCACCTCAGCCCCAACTTCGGCCTCCGTGGTCTTGCTGGCATCCGCATCCGCCTTTGCCTTCGCCTCAGCTTCCCTGGAGGCCACCAGCTGCTCCACAGTCAGACCGACGTTAAAAGCGTCCTTGGCCAAATCCGCCTGCGCCATACATGCATAAAACTCCCTTTCCAAATCATCCGGACTCAATTCATAAATGAAGTCACCCCCAGAAGCGCGACCAATCACCTTGGTGCTAGCTCCGCCAGCGGGGGCATCCAGCTTCTCCCCCTATCCTCGCGACAACTTTGGCCCTGATGTCGGCCTCAATTGCGTCCACCTGCGCCTCCACCGCAAGTTTTCCAGCGGGCGTCAAGCCGGCTGTGGTCGGCCGGCTGGGCGCGGAAGATAGCTTCTTCACGGGCAGCGCGCCCCGCTTCATGAAGGATCCACCCCGTTTGCGGATGACCTTGCCCGCATCTGAGTCAGCAGCCGCCTTCGACCGCCTCTCCTTCGCAATCTGGGGGGAAGGCATCGCCTGAGCCTTCCGGGCGTTCGCCTCCAGCACCTTTGTTCTATGGCTGGACACGGGCAGCTTGGAGGCTAGCACGGAAGAGGAACCCTCAGAGTCCGAATCGGAGCTACTGGAGAGATCAACAACCACGCGCACGCCGCCGCCGCCGGAGGTACTGGAGAGACTTACCACGAGAAGATGGAGCTGGAGGTGCATCGCCGCGCTCGAAGTCCGAGCCCTCGTAGGCGGCCCTGTCGGAATTGGAGGCGGCCGAAGCGGGGCTCGTCGCGGAATGACCGCCATCGCCATCAGCAATGACATCAACATCGACATCGGCATCAGACGACTCCGTGGTGTCGCCATGCCCGTCCGTCCGCTTCCCCTCGTCGGACACAACGGGGGAGTCGACGTCCGCCTAACCTCCCGAGGTGGTCTCTTCATCTTCTGCCGCTTTCTCGGCGGAGGCGGCTTCCTTGTCAGGGACCATCTGCTCCTCAGGGAGAGAACCCGTCCGGTCCTCCCCGAAGACAATGTCAAGGTCTTCGGTCCTCTGACGCTCGCAAATCTGCAAAGATGCGCCAGCCGGTCAATTCTCCAGCCAGCCAGGAGAAACTCGAGATAAGAAACGACAAAAGAAGCCAACCTCAGGAGCGCGCACCGCACGAGAGAACGGCTCAACTCCAAACCGCCACTTCCACTTGATCCCATCAGTAATCACGACGGCGGCCCAATGACGCAACTCGGCTATCTCCAGGGCCTCCGTGCTAACCGGGTGGGATCCCGAACACCCGAATAGAAACACATCTTGTGCTCCCGAGCCTGCAGCGGGAACACCCGTCGGGACAGCCAGGCCAGAGTCAGGTCCCTGGAAGTCAAACCGGCTTCAATCAGATCCCGCAGCCGAGCCGTGACGGCCGCCTCCAGAGCTTCGTCAATAGGCGCCCTACGGTTCTAGGACTTGTCGGCAGGCTGCACATTCACGAAGCCGGGAAGCCCAATCTGGTCCGACGCCGTGAGATTCCGGACATAGAAGTAGGTGCTCTGCCACTTCTTGATGGAATCCGGCAAATGAACCTTGGGGAAGAGGACGCTCTTCGTGTATATGGAGACGCTTCCGCACTCACGCAGCCTCTTGCCGCAAGTCTTAGCCCGGAGGAAGAAGAAAATCCCAAATAACTCCATACAGGGCCAAATGTCGAGATACGCCTCGCAGAGGGTGACGAAGCAGGAGAGCAGCGTAATGCTATTAGCTCCGAGGTGATGAAGCTGCAAGCCGTAGAAGGTCAGAAACTCCCGGAGGAAGGGGCTCGCCGGCAACGCCAACCCTCTCCCCAGATGCGAGGAGAACACCACGGACTCGTTCGCCGCCGGAGCTGGCGAGATTTCGTCATCGTCAGGGACGCGGGTCCCGACCTCCTCCTTCAGGCCAATGAACATCCCGCTGCGGAGCCTACTGAGCTCCACGCTATTGACACTGGAGCCCATCCAGGCGCCTGAGCTCGCCATTGACGTTCGGTTCCCCGTCGGAGAAGAGGCGGTGCCGGCGAGGACAAAAGCACCGGAAGAATGCGAGGAAGGATGATGCACTCAAGGAGAAGATGAAGATTAAGGTGCGAGCTGGAGAATGGGGAACGGTAGCCTGAACCGTTCCCCCTTCTTCCTCTTTTAAAGCGAGACGCCGCGGAGAAATCGCGTTCCCACACGCCGTGTGGCGCGCGGTTACGGCTGAACTATCCGCAAAAGATCCCATCAGCGAACAGTTGCCACAGAGGATCCCCACGACGAAGCCGAGGCGCTCTGCCTCGAATCTCGGGAAGAGCCTCCAGTCGGACAGGACGTGAGAACGTGGCTGACGTAAGCCACGATCCCAGCCCTCAAGCCATCCAAGCGACACCACCAAGATCTTCAGTTCCGGCTGCACGCAGCCGGACAAGCCGTCTTCAAGATCTCCAAGCGAGCCGGCTATCCGTAAGCCGGGCCCTTCAACCTCAACAACACACAACAAAATCGGGGAAGCTCACGAAGCCTTCCCAGCAAGCAGACAAGGCTCCACGAGCTCGGGGGCTAGTGTCGGGGAGATGAACCCCGCATACCCTAAAGACGCTCATTTCTTCAAACTCCTCAAGCCGGCCAGGTCACGCCGGCCGCATCATGCCGGTTGTATCATGCCGGCTGCATTTGCCCGGCTGCACCTATCCGCATGCATCCGTCCGGCTGCACCTATCCTCATGCATCCGTCCGGCTGGACTGAAGCCGGATCAACCAACCGACAGTTCCGTACCAGTGGGCCAGCCCCGCGTAACCGTCACATGTGAACAGTACTTCCTGTCGGGCGTTTCCTGTACAACATCATGACAATTAGCTCCAGCCGGACCAGAGTGTAGCTGATGTCATAGGGATAACCATGTAATTTCCTTGTAACCCAAAACCCTAGCCCGTTGCCTATATAAGGCGGGCTAGAGCCCCCTGCGGGGGGAGAGAGGGTTCAGAGAGAGAGACAGAAGAAAAGGATCGTCATCAACCTCCAGCCGGCTAGAACCCTACCAGGAGCACATTGTAGCCCGAATTCTGTGATCTAGCAATAAGAAACCAGAAGAGCAGGACGTAGGGGTGTTACCTCCATAAGAGGGCCCCGAACCTGGGTACATCGCGTGTGTTTGCGTGCTTGTTACCCAATCCCGAGCGAACACCATCGTTGCCTTGCCCCACAATCTTTCCCATCTCTGATGGGTATGCGTGCTATCCACCACGACAAACATCTAGGTCATAAATCGGACATCATCTAGTCCATCCGCATAGTTCACAATTAGAATCAGACACCATCAAATTTCATCACCGGACAATAGAAGTGTCGATAATTTACATAATGCCGAAACAAAAAGGAGAGGATTCACCACGACTAATTGTCCTTCCTATGTCGTCTTCGGGGCGGTACTTGTCAAACGAATGGGTCAAGGTGAAGATGCCGTCATCAGAGGAGGACGAGACGAATGGGATCCCGGTGGAGCGTCTCGCGGCGCAGGCCTGATTTGAAGTGAGGTGTCTCACCACTCTCTCTATTGCAGCCCACTGTGGACATCTCAATGTCGTTCTTCAACGCCTTGTCGATCTTGCGATGGTGACAGCGGGCGCCCGTCTCCACGGAGGTAAGGGGCCGACGCATGACCTCCTGCCAGACCTGGTCGCCCTCGAGATGGTTAGATGTGGTTGCGACATCCTCGTGGGCCATGTGTCTAACGCACCGAGGCCATATACCAAGACCACCTTTATCTACACGCCCTACTCCACTTTACCATATTGTACCCCTTTTTAACTTTCTTGCCATGCCAGAAAATATTCTCCGATGCTTATCAATTTTGTCAATGAAAGGTTTATTCAAAAGGAACATTGACATATGATGTGTAGGAATACCAGACAAACTAGCATTCACCAAAATTAGGCGCCCTCCCGAGGAAGCTGAATTAACTTTCCAAGCATCAAGCCTCTTGACAAATTTAGTATCTACAAACCCCCAATCAGCTATCTTCAAGGTTTCAAGCTCATAGGTACTCCCAGGTACATCATAGGCAAAGTACCAACCTTACAACAAAACATCTATGAATACAAATCAACTACTATATCATCACCCCCTACAAGGAATTTTTTTAACCCTGACATTAGTTAAAAAAGATATAGCAAGAGTTTCATATTCAAAGCTTTACAGGATTATGTTTGAAACATATAACCGTATCATCAACTTATTGTAATATTTCAATTCCTCCGGCATATTGAATAAGGTAGGTGAAAGGAGATTCCCAGAGCTATTTTCGTGTATTGTAATATGCTTCAAAGATCAATTTTTTTCGTGCATTTATCACCATTTTCGTCATGTCATGCATTCTGCTGCCATATTGAATAAGGTAGGTGAAAGGGGATCTCCCCTTTCTCACTTTGAAAATATGGGCCCATCTGATTATTTATTTTAACACTCAAGGTGCCTTCATAGAAGATACTTTTGACCCATCCACATAAAACAGAGCCAAACCCCTTTGCTTCGAGACAACCAATAAGGAATCTCCAATTCACCTTATTGTACGCTTTCTCGAAGTCGGGCTTCAAGAAAACCCCAACTTGTTTTTCAAGGTGCATATGATGCATGATCTCATGCAAAGATAAAATCCCATCCATAATATTCCTTTTCTTGATGAAAGCGTTCTGATTTGTACTAATGAGTTTGTTCAAGAAAGGATTTAGAACTTTAGTAATCAACTTGTAAATGCACCTTGAAAGACAAATATATAGTTATTTTATTAGATCCACTCATTTCTGGTAAAAGAGTTATCACATCATAATTCAATCTGCGCACATCTAAGCTGTCAGCATGAAAAGCTTGAAAATGCCAGAAATCCACTTTGGAACCCGAGCTCACCAGTTGCTCCTGCTAAAATAAAAAAATCGGAAAAAATAGTAAAGAATGTCAAAAATTTCTGAATTTTTTTGGTTATGAACATATACATGTTTTATACATACACGTCAAATTTCGTGACGAAATGATATTTCTACTGCTATGTACAAAAAAGACAAAACCACTGCTCTGAAAACTAATTTTCGAAATCTCATTTTGGTCATTAGATTTGTTTTTTTTTCACAGAGCAGAAAACATATTATTTCATAACGAAATTTTGCACGAATGTTAAAAGCATGTTTATGTTCGGGATGGCAATGGGTAGGGTATGGGCAGGGTAAAGCAATACCATACCCATATCCATATAGTCTATGGGTACAAAATTCTACCCATACACTTACCCGCGGGTATGAAAGTATACCCATACCCATACCCGGCGGGTACCCGTTGGGTGGATCAAATAGTACACAAATTGTTCACAGTTTTACATTCGTTGGTGGCACATTTGACAAAAAAATCAATTATCTCGACTCAGTACCAGGTAGATGAATACATGACAATTATATAACTTTAGAAATGATAATCTCATGATCATATCTAGTAAGTCAATCGATTAGGATCCATATGTCAGGATAAGTAGGGTATGGGTATACCCACGGGTATAGGGTTGTACCCATGTCCTACCCATTATTCGACGGGTAGGGTATGGGTACTACCCATGGGTATAAAATTTTACCCATATTCTCCCCATACGGGTACGGTACCCGCGGGTACCCGTACCCATGGGTAAAATTGCCATCCTTAGGTTATGTTCATCACCAAATATTTTAGAATTTTCTAAAATGGAATTTCACGTGCATTGTCGTCCTCGCCGTGCCCGGCTGTACGCGCGTGGAGGTACGGGAGTCGCCGTCGGGTACGCGGCGCTACAGCACCTCGCTGCCCTCCTTGGCCGACGAGAGCGTATGTGCGTTCGTCCTCGCATCTGCCTATTCGACCTGGACATTTCTTCCAGATCTGCTAGGGTTTCCCATCGCCGACGACCAGCGTGCCCAGAAGCCGCCGCCGACCGAGGCGGTTCACCTCACCTCACCGGACGCCGGCGCCGCGCCGTCTCCATTCCACCAAGGCGAGCTATCTTCCTCACTGGCTTCCTTCGGCCACACACTGGTTGATGATTTCTTTTCTTCCTTCACAGTGGTTCCTCCTCCTCTGGCGTCCGCCGCCGCGGCCGCTGCACTGTGCTCCGACATGAACTCTTGGTCGGCCTCCGCCGCACGTCCCAGCGCTCCCACCACTTCTACACGCCCCTTGAGCTCGAGCCCCTCTTCTTGAATCTACTTCTCGACAAGATCCAGCACAAGATGTGGCGGGTCTTTGCTGCGAAGAGGTCTAGTGTACGGTAGCGACGAGAAAGACACTCCTGGACGGGGGTAAGAACAGGCTACCCTCCCTCCCTCCCTCTCTCTAATTGACGAGGACTTGATTTATTTTACAATTCTTCATCCGTAGTACGCATGAACCCCTCCTCTCCACCTACAGCAAAGTTCAAAAGTCACTCCGCTGTAAGTAACATACCTTTCTCCTCTTCTATGGTGATGTTAGTGAATGGTGTGCTCGATTTTGCAAAATGATTGATTTTGATTATGGCATATCTTTACTATAAAGGACGGATCCGTGGTGAATGTCTGGTGTCACACATCTAAGAAATTACATAGAGAATGCCACCACCCATCATTTTAAAGGATATACGTACATATCTCAACTGAATTTATCTTGCCGTAACAAATCATCTTTTTTGTTGGATCGCTAACAAACCTCTGTTTATCTCGATCCTCGGTCTTGTGGCCAGCAGCGAGATACTGTTGCCAGTCAAGGGAGAAAAGGCAGGAGGCAGTGTCGCGCTGCAAAGTGCAGTGCCGTCACCACCGTCCCCGCCGCCCGCACCCCCGTGCCACCCGTGGCCATGGCCGCCGTCCGCGTCCATGCTCTGTCCGTCGTCACCACAACCACGTCCACATCCAGCGAGTTAATCGGCGTCGCCATGCCCCGCAGCCCCGAGAAGAAGGACCTCGCCGAGACTGCCACGCAGTTTGAGGCACCCATCTATGAGCTCTCGACGCCAACCACGGCCTCGCAGACAAGCCAACGTTTCCATGCATCCAATTAGATTTAATCTATCACCGATTCTTCCTCCATCCCCTCTTCACATTTCACTCTTTTCTTCATGGAGGGTGTTGAGTTACGGCAGGAACTTGAAGCCGATGGGATGGTGATGGGGCGTAGGAGGAGGGTACGGGAAAGGCAGCTGTAATTGCTTCTTCAGGTTCGGGAGAATAGATGTTGGAGGGTAGTGGCGGAATTCTCAGTCATTCCTCCACCGTCGAGAGGCTCGACGCCTGGGAGAAAAAGATGTTTCTTGATGTCATGGTGCGTTCATCTGAAACTGCTTTATTTTACAGAATTTGCCAACTTCAAATTTGATTCATGGAAATGTACAGTCAGTGAGCACACAGATTCACCACATTGTACAACTCGGTTAGATAGATCTCAAGCAGTCAGTGGCTTGGTGCTTTTGAGGAGCAGTCTCCTTCTGGTGTGTTGTTTGGAATTTGGTTATTATCAGTGGAGTGACAATAGGTTCTGTCTGATGAAAATGTACATACCAGGCACATTGTTTTAGATAGTAGGCTTGCATTGTAAATTGGTGCAGAAATTGGCTCATGTTTTACTTCGCTTTAATAAGAAAACCTACTATCTAAAACCATCCTGGCAATGGCAGGGACAGAGCCGGTGGCTTATACCGTCGCTGGCCGCTGGGAAAATGCCTGCACTTAAGGTCTTCTTCCTTTTTTGGCTCCACACCATGACACTAGATTGCAGGGGTACGTATTGTGCTGTTGGTAGACAATATCTGGATGTCTTTTCGTTTCAGTATTAAAATAATTTCAGATTTTGATGCACATGATGCGTTTGTACACAATGTGCAGGGATTGCTTAGATAGGCATCAACTTTCATGCCAGAGGAGTAGGAAGGGTCTGTTTCACAGCCTGGCAGCACTTGTTTTCCATCCACGTGAGATGAACCTGGTAAGCCTTAACTGTGTGTCTCTTTATTTTACAGACTTAGTTATCTCTAAAGCTATTGAACTTCTTTCTTATACTATAAAATTTCTGAAGCTAAATACTCCCTTGTACTAAAATTTGTTTTTTTAATTAGTTTATTTTTAAGATACTCCGTTTTCTTGAACTAAAATTTACCTTGTTGCTGAAATTTCATAGTAAGAAAGGAAAATTTATCGCAATAAGCACGAACAGTAAGCTATGAGCTTCAGTCAACTCATAATTCCTAACCACTACGTGTTTGATAATTGCCATGGATAAAACAAGAATAATTTTATTTTGATTTAGGAGTTTGACATAGCACCTAGCTGCACATGCCCATCAGCAATGGATTGTAGATACCAACAAGGCCCATAAAAATCGATTATATTTTAAGTTCCTCATTATTTCTTGCTCTTTCTAGACAAATGGCTAGCGGAATATTTATATACCAACTTGCATGAAGAGCATGCTATTTAATGAAAAAAAAATCATAGGTAAAACCGTTGGCGTATGTGTACTTATTTTCATTGTAGGAAAAACTGAATCTATTTTTCTTCTTCTTTCTCAGTTTTTGGGATAGGTTCAGTTTAATGAAAAAAGATGATCTGTAATCTTGACTCCCTTCAGTTGGAAAGATTACTCTTTTGATTGCTTTGACCACTTTTGGAGGCTTCTGTTGAGTTCTGGAGAATCAATTAATACCTCTGCACCTTTGCCATTGGCGCAAGATAGTGCAATTGTTTTTGCTCTACGATAATCTGATATTTGTTAGATGCGTTGTTGTTTTCTCTTCAAATATGTTGAAATTGCTCTCTTCAGCGGGCATTTTAGTAGTACAAATATTTTAGATCTTAATACTAGGTAAGTGGTATATAAAATACACCTTTATTTATTGTATATCTTATCAATCGTATAAAACTTTATTTCGAAAATGCAAGAACATTAACCCATCTTCCAATTATTGTTCCTAATACTAGGATTGTTATTCTATGAAGGATTGGCTCATTGGCACTTTTCATATGCAATATAAGAGCAGGTATTTTGTCAATATTTTTACAATTGCAGAGTCCTTTTGACTATTGCTGGATTCATATCTTGCAGGTTAAGGATAGTCCTTTTGAATCAATTAGGTTTGCGTTCCATGGATCTCAGGAAGAGGTGCATTCCCCTTTATATGCATGGTGTAGTCCAAATTTGGTCACTTGTTTGCCAATTGTTTTCCTTTTATTCATTGTAGTATGTAGAAAGAACCTAATTATGGGAGTGATCAAAATGTATTTTTGACACTTTCACGTACTCTTTCTAGAGGTGATAATAATTAACATGTGATTTACTATAGTACTATCTTTGTTTACAATGTTGGGAACTATGCAAGGACTGACTAATGTTCTATAAATCACCATCTGTCGTGAACTGCGTCACGCAAGATAAACTTGCACGGTTACGTTGTCCGCCCTGCCCCTCCTCTGATCCTGCATGGGGCAAAAAATCACAAAACAGACTGGATTAACCACTAAAGAACCAGCCATATCATCCCTGAGCCGAACAAAACTAGAAAAACTATCAAAACGTAATGGTTGCAAGGGGAGTGCTGATGAAGCAATTTAGAGCTTACATCATTTTGTTCGGAATCATGGAGGAAAGTCAGGAAACTGATGATGCAGATGGCTCATGTCACAATTTTGATTCTTCAGGACATGGATTAAAGCTGACGTTTCATGCATTTATCACAATACTCAGAGAGTGGTGTGGTTATGTTTTCTAAAATACATCTGTGCTGATGCACTATTATGATGACCGATATTCATCATATTATTTGAATGATCAAAGTTGGAGTTACAGAAAAAATATCGATCTCATTACTGATGAACAACCTAGCCCTCATGTGAAATAAAATTCAAAGAGGCAAATGAGTATTGTTAGTTGTACAATATTATCAAAGTATAGGTGACTGAAATATAGCATTTGACATTTATCGAGAGACATATTGTTATGGTTTGTAAAGTACATTTATCGAGAGACATATTGTTATGATTTGTAAAGTTTTTTATTTGTCTTTGTAGTAAAAATTAAAATTAATTGTAGTACGATTGATTGATGTCAGATTTCAAAATTATGTTAGTTTGTAGCAACACACATGCATATTTTCTACAAACTTGAATTTTTACGTATATTGTGTTTACACGTCCGACAAGTAGTTTTTTTAACCGTTGCAACGCATGGGCATTCACCTAGTATTAGTTATTACTGAATGAGAATGATGTGTTACTGCACGCCTAACAGAAATAGAAGAAAACGAATGTTTGTCTATTTATCTATTTATTTGTTCCTTATTGTTACTGAAAAGAGGTAGATTGCAACTATTAGAAGAACATAAATAGAAGAGAAGAAAGGTTTGTCAATTTCGTCTTGCTACATTTAACACGATATACCTCTCAATTTAGCATTGATTCGATGGGGGTGCAATTAGGCACCCATGAATTGGAAAAAGTTAGTTGTTGTACATGAATCAAATGTTTAGTGGTACTGATAATCTGGCTACTGTAATTCTAAACATTGATACTATAGCTTGTGCTCTTTGTACATTTGGGCCGCCGTTGTGCTCCACAGGTCGCTGCTGCACACCATGACTCCATGAGGAAGCCGATGCCTAGGCCGTTGCAGAGCCGGATGAGGTCGCTGGGCACCACCTAGCTTGCCACTGCTGTACAGGTTTGTGTTCATGGATTTTTATATGCTTCTTCCTTCTGTCCAGTGAAGTGGGTGAGCTGATTTGGCCGTTTTTCTTGAGAGTTGCTTCTTCCTTCTGTCTAGTGAAGTCCAAGCTTCTATCACAAGAGTTGTGTTCCTTTTGAGAGTTGCTATCTTTAGTTAATGGAATGGAGATATACCATGTATTTCAGTAGGAAATATGCATACAATGTTAATTGGAAATATGTTTTATCTGACTTTGAGGTTGACAGTGAGAGTGTCGTAATACATTTTTAGTACAAGATATCAATGTTTACCTTTAAAAGGAAAAAATACTAAAAAAACAATACTCTACATGTTTGTCATCGTCGGAAATATTAATTTCTAAACTACCAATATGCAGTTGTGTTGCATTCTTTGCAGCTGCAGCTGCAGTAGGTAGATGGTATTTTTGTCAATCTGTTGATGTTCTCTTCCTCTTACCCAGCTCACACTTCTGTTTCTCTCATGACTGAAATCCAAATATTTCTTAACTTTCAATCAAGGTGTGAACCTCCCAGAACCATGCCGTCTCTGCTCGACCAAGGTTAGCTCGCATTCTTGCTGGTCATTGCCTCATTCTCTTCCACGAGCTTTGTTGTTTGTTCATATATATCAAATCATTTCCTGTGCATATTGCACTTTTATGTTAGTAACATATTTGACTGCTTTTTGATTCCCAATTTACGTACGCGAAGTATTTGATTTCTTCCTGCTTTTGAAAAAGGTATTTGCTTCCTAGCTGCATATCTATTTCTTTTTTCAGCTGAGACAACTGAGAAGGGAAAAATGGAACACAAAATGGATATGGCGGTTTTCCAATAAGCGCACATGTACATACAGATTTTTCTGCATTCCTCTTTGTTGTTTAGATGGTCATATGGTGGAGTTTGATTCTATTGTTATTAATTAGTTTAGAACTATGCAGTCACAAGCATGTCTTTAGTTTAGGTGAATATATGTTAGATAGTTAAATGAGATAGGATATGAATAACTTATTTTCCTCTCAGGTTTAATTTATTTGGTTGGTTCCAAGAATACTGTATATCACCTTGATTATTACATAGAGAAGAGTGAATAAGTGATATGCTGCTGAGATGCAGATGCTACCAATTCTCTTGGGGGTTCTGTAAATTTACAATGTCCGTTACTGCATTCTAATTGGTGATACAGATGGGTGCAGTGAACTGGCAGCCTCAAGTTTTTCTTTATTGGATGAGGTGAAGACATTCTTTTTTCTATTTTGGTCATGTGTAGCTTATTGTCATATTTAGACTAATCCCTTCTTTCTAATAACAACTAATCGATATACTGCGAATGGTTACCCCTTTTCAGAATTTATATTACTAACATGATTCATGACTATGGTGGGAATCACAAAATGTCTAAACGAATGAATGATTAAGATACATTGGTTTATGATATTGAGGCCAGCAAGAACCTTAAGTGGCAGTTAAATTCTAGAGTTCTTTACCGTCCTATCCTGTTTTATTTTGGTTGCCAATTTATCTTGCAAAGAAGCATTAGGTAAATTTATCTGTGGCGATTCTTCTGGCAAAAAGCCTACCAGGAATTACATCGGAAGTGTTTAGACATATTTTGCAATTATGTTTTATTCTTCTATATTGAATGGCAGAACTCCTGTTCTTAGTTGGAAAAAAAAAAGGATTAGACTTGACCATCTTAGCTTGCACATAAAGATGTTTCTTTTAATGGTGGTTCTATAGGATGTTCCCAACCTGAAGTAATCAACTCTCATAAGTAATCCCAGTGCTTTGTCCTGGTCTAATATTCCTTTTAGTCGTTATGATGTTTTCTTGCTCATGCAACTTTTTCTTTCTTCTAGCAGTGCGGCAATTGGCAAACTATGTGACCTGAAAAGAGCAAGAAGGCGACAACAGACAAACTCTTACCATGCAGGCATGCAGCGAATGGAAACACACTCAGGAACACTCCACCAAGCAATGCTCGTTTCTATATGTATGTAAATGCTAATTTGCATGAATTTCATTAGTAGCAGCCATACAATGGTTGCTCTCAGTCTTCCCTTTTGTAATTTTCTTTGTGTTTGCATGATTTGACTTTTAGTTCTCAGTCAATTTTAAGCCTTATAATTTTGGGGAAGTAGAGACGATAATTTCTATTCATCTATTTACAGTACTATTTAAAAAATTGTGCAATTTGTTTTAATTTTGTGACAAGCAATCTGGTTGTTGTTGTATCATGTAACCTAAGACTGCTCTTTGTGTTCTAAGATTGTCTCGCCTATGAGTATATTTTCTTATCATGATCAGACGCACTTTTCAGCATTCATTTGGATAGTTTAATTTGGCAATATACGATATGTGACATCCGAATAGGAAAACCAATGTAACATGAAATCCTTTATGAATATTTGTAAATCATTTTGTCATGTGGCACAATTGATAATTATTGCAAGACCTCTTCCATAGGCTTGCCTTTTTGCAGTTGTTAGGGCTTTGACTACGTAATTTGCTAGCTTGCTTTTCTTGAACCGTTTTGAAACGTTTGTAACTGGTAAGGGCATGTATAATGGTAGGGAAGGCACGCCTTCTCTTAGCCGTCCACATCATTTAGAGAAGGCAAAATTATAAATTGTACAATGTATTATCTCTTATTGTCATTCCTTATAATTAATGAGAAATAATTATATTTTAGTATGAAATTGTAGTTCTAAGGGAAGACAAATGATACAATGGTGAAATTTGCGTGAAATTTGCCTTCTCTTATTTCGTAAGGGATCATCTCTTAGTTAAGGTAAGGCAACCTTCTCTTTCTTAATTCTCTTTCCTCCAACTAGATAAATATCCTACGTGTCAACGTTAAGAGAAGGCTGACGTCACCCCATTGTACATGTCCTAAGGAATTGCTAAGGCCTTCAATGTAATCACTAGCTTGCTTTTCTACAAACGTTTTGTATTACCGTTTCGAAGTAGTTACGGCAGGTAGTGTGCGGCAAGCTGCACTCATGGCCTCCTCATGGAATTGTGGGCTCAGCGATGAAACCTCGAGCTGCCTCACACGGTAGAGTTTGCTGCACCTAGATTGTACGGTGTACACGACATGCTCAAGTGCTCACCTCCTTTGGTTTAGCATGTCTTGAAATAATCCTTTCTCCAAATGATTTGTGCTATCACTTGGATTATCGGGGGTCTGGTTCAACGTGGACAAGCTAGCTACTACAATAATTTATACATACTGGAAACAGATTCCACAATTCATGAATTCAAGTGCCTATCTGATACCAGTACTGGAACAACATACTGGAAAGGTTGGGTGCCTAGCTAGGCATCAAACATTAAGCAGTTAAAAAACTCTATATGTAAAAAAAATAAAGTATGAATTATTTTTCTGATTAACAACGTATAAATTTGACTATGATTTTCACTTATATTATATCTAAAAATACTATAAATAATATTATGAAATATTTCATACGAAAAAATATAAGTATATCATTTAACGAGGTAACCCAAACACTTTAGTTAACAATAACAAACCAATATGACCAGTAAGGACAAATTCAATTAACATGATATTCTCTTGCTGGTGGAAGGACTATAGATTTTACAGAATCTAAGTAAATTGGTGTAAGCACATGACATATTAAATATTAAATTTAGATATGCAAATGTATTATAATCCACTTCATTTTATATTCATTGGTAGTTATTCTAAACAACATTGTTTTAATATTAGGTACAAAGTATGCACACTTTGTTAAATTCAAACTTGTTAGACAATTTTTACAATGTAAAAGTAATGTCATTGGTTCAGTTTATATTGTAAAAGTTTTTATAAACATGCTTACTTAATCATACACTAGAAAGCGCTATTAAGATATTTGTTAGATCATACTCTTTACTTATGTTCACCATAAGCCCATATAAATTATATAGGATTATGCGTTGTAAAAAGAAATTAAAACAGACTTCCGTATCTTTCAATAATATTCAATTCAAACAAAAAACCACCAATTAATATTTAATTATATTTTCAGTTATGTGGTTGACTTATGCGAAAACATAAAATTATGTATGTAATAATATAATATGTTGAAAAATGTATTTAGAGAAGTATAAAAGTTTAGTATAAAATTTATTTATTTTGATTTGCACCGGGCCCAGTTTTTTATTGGACCGGCCCTGCAGATCTGGACGGCGCAGCGTGACACGGACGTGGCCTAGCTCCAAATACACTTCATTAAGAACCATCTGTAGGAGACGGAGGGAGGAATCAGAACAAAGAAACCAACAAAAACGAAAAAAAAGTGATAATTAATTACCTTCCAATCCCACAAACAAGAAATACAGTAAGCATATCATCGGGGCGAACAGATATAAATATGTCCCGCCAAAGACATTCCGTGGCTTGAGAGCGACGCTAAATGTCAGAGCAAGCAAGACCATGTCGATAAACACAATTGCCTGCGAATAAGGTACAATAGACTATGAGTAAACCGACCGATTATTTTTTCAAAACCCAAAAACGAACAAGCCTACCTTCAATGCGAACATTCTGTCAGGTGTGCACATAACCATAATCATAATAGAGAGAACAAGAGCAGTGCTCGACGTGGTCTCGAAAAAAGCATAGCTTTCACTGTATGTGGACCATCTGATGGGGTCACCGGCCTTGTGCCCGTCTGGCCACGTCCCCCCCGGGGCGGTGAGGCAACATGCGAATGCTGCCGCCCCCGCTACGCTTGCAACTACTAGAAGCGACGGCCGGGTTTCCTTGATGAATCTTTTTTGCGCCTCCAAACCGGTGTCTGCTTCGGTGCTCGGCACGCCAGTGGCGGAGCTTGCCGAGACTTGATGGGGGGGGGGGGGGGCGAAACATGATATATGAGATCTTGGGGGGGGGGGGGGGGGGCAAAACACAGAAAACCTTCACACATAACCTGTCTCAATTTTTTTTCTTTAGGGATGTGCAAAATCTTGGGGGGGGGGGGGGGGGGGGGCGGTGGCCCCCCCGACATGTACTAAGCTCCGCCGTTGCGGCACGCACGCATCAACCTTGGCGGACAACTCCCTAACAGTGGACGTAAGTTACTTGGTCGCCGCTGCAATCTCAGAATGTTTTCTAGCGCGACGGACTCTAGCGGCACACCCTGACCCGGCGGGGTGATCTCGCCCAGCGTGGCGTCCGTCGACTCAGGCGACGAGGTCACCGCGGCGTCCTCTGACTCAGGCGGCGAGGTGATCTCGCGCACCGCGGCCACCGAGGCTCTGTCACGCACAAGGGCCTCTGCCGAGTCCAGCGTGGCGTCCGTCGACTCAGGCGACGAGGTCACCGCGGCGTCCCTTGGGGGGCAAAACACAGAAAACCTTCACACATAACCTGTCTCAATTTTTTTTTCTTTAGGGATGTGCAAAATCTGGGGGGGGGCGGTGGCCCCCCTGACATGTACTAAGCTCCGCCGTTGCGGCACGCACGCATCAACCTTGGCGGACAGCTCCCTGACAGTGGACGTAAGTTCCTTGGTCGCCGCTGCAATCTCAGAATGTTTTCCAGCGCGACGGACTCTAGCGGCACACCCTGACCCGGCGGGGTGATCTCGCCCAGCGTGGCGTCCGTCGACTCAGGCGACGAGGTCACCGCGGCGTCCCTTGACTCAGGCGATGAGGTGACCTCGCGCACCGCGGCCACCGAGGCTCTGTCAGGCACAAGGGCCTCCGCCGAGTCCAATGTGGCGTCCGTCGACTCAGGAGACGAGGTCACCGCGGTGTCCGTCGACTCAGGCGGCGAGGTGATCTCACGCACCGCGGCCACCGAGGCTCTGTCACGCACAAGGGCCTCCGCCGAGTCCAGCGGCGAGGTGTTGTCGCGCACAATGGCCTCCGCCGGTGGCAAGGCGCTGGCGCGCAAGGTGGCGTCGGGCGGCGAGGTGCTGTCGCGCACAATGGACTCCGCCGAGTCCGGTGGGGAGGCACTCGCGAGCACAATGGCTTCCGCCGAGTCCGGCGGCCCTCGAGGCTGACCGGGTGGCGAGGCGACCTCCTCATCGGGAGGAATATCGACAATCGTTTCCATTAAGGAGGAGGGAAGTGGGAAATGGTACGAGTAGTGGAATGAGGAGGAGGTTAGTGGCACCGTGAGTGTAGTGGAACGACTGCGAACCACCATATATATAGGATAGGACGGTTGGGGATTTTTCCACCTCGAGAGAAGTCCATTTTACCCCCTAAATTTATCTAAAAGTTCGGTTTACAAAGCTAATCTCTTATTTGGTTCAATCTTCAACTTCAAATTATGAAAACCCTTCGAAATAACCCATTTCACCGTTTGGAATTGTTTTTTACCAGTTTATTTTGCCACGTCACCTTTTTAATGGTATACTACTCAATGTATTGGTCAAATTTATCCAGTACACTCGTACACTGTACATGTACTCTGTCCAGAGCACACATTACTCCTCCTGCTCGTCTTCACCAAACAGCAAGCACGGAGAAGCGTCTCCGCCGGCGAGCAAGCACGTGCTATGGTGAGAGATAGACGTACTGCTGCTTTCTAATTTAGTTAGGAAGTTAAATAGATTGAAAATTTCAGAGACGTGCTGCTACTTATCCTAGAGAGATTGGGATAGAGTGGCTGCTGGACTGTCCGTGTCTGTTGGACTAGGATAGAGACGCACACTGCTCACCTCAGCTACTTCGATCCATCCACGAAGAGCCGAGAGCTAGCTAGTACGAGTAGTTCAGTCATCAATCTTTGTAACATGGCCCGATCGATAATCTATTGATATACTACGATTTAACCCCAGCAGCCAGATGCGGCGGCCAGGGCAGGGCCAGGTCTGTGAAGCGCGGCGACCTTGGCAAGACCGGTCAAGTTATGTAGCAATGGGTGTAGTACGCCCGGCCAAGTTATGTATGGTTCTTCCGCCTGCCTGCCACACGGCCCTGTCATTGCACCCTAAACCGTTCGAAGAGAAGTCCATATTACCCTGTCATTGCACCCTAAACCGTTCAAATTTCGTTATATATTACAATATTTAAACGAAATTTAACCTAAACCTAACTAACCTAAATCTAGTCGGACTGGGACAGATTGTCCCAGTCGAAGCCGTCGCTCTCCTCCTCGTCGGTGTCGAGGACGATGATGTTTGGCGACGACGAGCCGGCGCGGGAGGTAGAGGCGCCATCGTGCTGCGCATAGGAGGCGCCGTCGCGGGAGGTAGAGGCGCCGACCGAGGTGGAGGCCGAGGCCGCCATTGCCGCCGACGTCTCGAGAGCCTGCATTAGCCCGGGGGAGTCCCTCTCGAGCTCAACGGCCGACGACGTCAAGGCCCAGGAAAGCCCGGGGGTGTCGCCGTCGTGGACGTCGTCCTGCAGCTCCGGTGGCACCTCGAAGCCCGACGGAGCCACCACGGGCTTGACGTCCTCCGGCTCCTCCTTGACACGCCATGTCCGCGTGTCGTCGCGGCGGCTCCCGCCCTGCGTCCGCTGCTGCTCTCGCCACCGCGAGCGCAGAGGGACAACCAGCCGTGCCGAGGCCACTTCGGTGGCGGCGAGGGTGCTCACCGCGGGGGAACTGGCACCAACCTCAACGGAATTCGGCTCCCCGTTGTGCAATTTGTTTTAATTTTGTGACAAGCAATCTGGTTGTTGTTGTATCATGTAACCTAAGACTGCTCTTTGTGTTCTAAGATTGTCTCGCCTATGAGTATATTTTCTTATCATGATCAGACGCACTTTTCAGCATTCATTTGGATAGTTTAATTTGGCAATATACGATATGTGACATCCGAATAGGAAAACCAATGTAACATGAAATCCTTTATGAATATTTGTAAATCATTTTGTCATGTGGCACAATTGATAATTATTGCAAGACCTCTTCCATAGGCTTGCCTTTTTGCAGTTGTTAGGGCTTTGACTATGTAATTTGCTAGCTTGCTTTTCTTGAACCGTTTTGAAACGTTTGTAACTGGTAAGGGCATGTATAATGGTAGGGAAAGCACGCCTTCTCTTAGCCGTCCACATCATTTAGAGAAGGTAAAATTATAAATTGTATAATGTATTATCTCTTATTGTTATCCCTTATAATTAATGAGAAATAATTATATTTTAGTATGAAATTGTAGTAATGAGGATGTATGGGCATGTACCAATTTTCCCGGAGGATTTTTTTCACCGCGGAATGACACTGGTGAAACCTTTTTTTCACCGCGGAATGACACTGGTGAAACCGTCCTCTTCCGACCTCTCCCTCTGTGAAAGTGACCAAAAATAACACATGGTGAAACTTCCAAAAATAAACCTATTTTGAAACTATTTTCAAAACTAACCCTTTTTGGTAGCGCCCGCACGAGGCCCGTTATGCAACACAGGGCAGCGCCGGTATGCGCGGCGCTATGGTATTGCCAGCGTGGCCAGATGGGGCCCAGACCCTGGTTATGTAGCGCCGGCCATGCCGGAGTTGAACTTACAAGTTCAACTCCCTTCATGGGGGCGCTACCCTCTCTGCATCAGTTTATTGGCTCTGGTCGCGAGTGGCCTCCTCAGCCGCGACCAGAAGCCAATTGTTTGTTTGTCCCGAGGCAGAGAACCCCTCTCTCTCCCTCTCACTCCCCCAACTCACCTCCCCCTCAAATCCTTCCATTTGGGTGAAGTTTTTTCGTGGATTTCGGCTCCCCTACGTGCCAAGAGGTACTCTCCCCCATCCTCCTTCTTTTTGTCTGAAATCTCTCAATTAGTTGGCATTGGTGTAGATCTTGGAAACCCTAAAAATTGAATATGAGATAAAATGTGTGGTTTTTTTAACTTTATTGTTAGATCTAGTTAATGAGCTAGATTTAGTTAGGGTTGTTCTATGATTTGTAGTTTTTTTGTTAGATCTAGTGAATGAGATATATTTAGTTAGGGTTAGTGCTTAATGGCTAGATTTAGACTTAAAATGAGTAGTTAGATTCTGTTATTGTATGTATTACACAATGCATAGCTTAGTGCAATATCCCTATCATTTAATGCATTTGGATCGGTGTAATAATTTTTTAGATGGAGAGAATGGTTAGTGTTCATCATGTGGATAAGGATGCCTTTTTGAAAGGCAATGTTGAGCATGACCCGAAAGATAAAGTGTTGGTGTTCGATCGTAGTCCAAACTATGCAGAGGTTGTGGAAAAAGTGAGGCTTGCATTTAATTGGACGGGCCCAAATGATGTAGTTACTTTGGAGGGAAGGCATAATGTTGGGTTTGGAATGCACTCTCGTTGGAAGACCATGCCTCTCAACTCCGAGTCTTGTTGGACTGCATATAAGGAGATGGTGGCGGGATCTCATGACAAGGCTCTCGAGGTATTGGCCACAAAAAAGTTTGACTTGAACCGGTGTGCATCCGAACATGATGTTAGGAGTCCGGTTCAAAATGAGGCACCTCATGGCCAGTGTATGAGGCAATGTCGAGCCCACCTCCGATGACCCAATATGAATTGAGCCAACCTACATTGACCCAATATTAAAGGATCCCACCTTCAAGCCTGATTCAAAATGACGAATCGGAGGATGAGTTGGAGGATGAGCTTCATAACAATGATATTGGTGATGTGGAGACTAATTGCGTGCAAGAGGAAATGGACCATGCTCGACGGTCCCGAGGAAGATGTTGATGAGGATGGGTTCACGGCAAAAGAAGCAGAAGTATTTAAGAAGGTGACGGGTCTAGATCATCGGACATCATTGTTCCGTGATCTTAGTCTCGCGAATAAAGCCATGGTTGATGGTGGCAAGGGTAAATTGCTTAGACCAAGGCCAAGTTCGAAGAAGGATATGGCTCCCGAAAAGTATGGCATTAGTGAGGGAGTGAAGTTTGAAAGTTTCTTGGAATTGAAGACATGGATCAAGGAGTATGCGGTTAAGTATTATCGACCATTTAGAGTGGTTCACTCCGACGTGAGCAAGCGCTACACGGTTAAGTGTGAGGATGCGGGTAATGGTTGTCCATGGATTGTGCATGCAAGACCATTCAAAGGGGGCTCTCAATGGATCCTCAAAAAATGTGTGTCAAATCACATGTGTGGTGACAAGGATGATGATGACGTCAAAGCGAAGGACGAGCATCGGCAACTAACTTCCGAATTCATCGGCTATAGTCTTTCCAATTCAATACAAGCATTCCCCACGTTTACGGTAAAGGCTATCATGAACACGGTGAAAGAAATATTTGTTTACTCGGTGAAATATGGGAAGGCTTGGAAGGCTAAGCAAGCGGCATTCAAGATGTTGTATGGTGATTAGGAGCAAGCATACAACCGACTCCCTAGGTTGTTGGGAGGTATGGTCGCTACAAATCCGGGCATGTATTGGGTGGTGGAGCTCTTCGGCAAGAAGACAAGGAAGTACAATGGTGCAACCGTCCGTTTATTTGGACGTGCATTTTGGGCTTTCGGACAATGCATAAGGGCATTTAAGTATCGTTGGCCGGTAATCTCCGTGGATGGCACATTCTTTTTTTTTTTGAGATATGGATGGCACATTCTTGACCGGCCAATTTAAGGGCACACTTTTGGTAGCTGTAGCTCATGATACCAATGACCGGTTGTTGCCGTTGGCTTTTGCTTTGGTGACGGCGGAGAACAACGAAAATTGGGAGTGGTTCATGGGTCTAGTGAGGACTGATACGTCTCTGACGTATCTATAATTTTTGATATTCCATGCTTGATATATCATTGCCATATGTTTTTTATAATCTTTTTATATTATTTTGGCATAATTTATGGAAATAACCTATTGACAAGATGCTCGGTGTCAGTTCTTGTTTTCTGCTGTCTTTTTGTTTCAGAAAAGTTGTTCGGGGAAGTTTCTTGGAATCAGCTGAAATTTTACATGAATTATTTTTAAGAAGAAACAAAGACGGAGTCAGGAGGAGACCTGCAGGGGGGCCCCAGGCCCTAGACGGCACCCAGGCGTGGTCAACCCCTTGACCGTGGCTGGGTCCCACCTGGGCGCCTCGGGCGTCTCCCCGAGTTGCCCTTTCGCCTATAAATTGCCATCGTCCCGAAAACCCTCGTGACCCGATCATATTTTCCAGAAATCATCTGAGGCCGCCGACGTCACCAACCCTAGATCAGGAGGGATCAGAAGCTCTTCCCGGCACCCTGACGAAGGGGGGGATCATCACCGGAGGCATCTACACCACCATGACTGCCTCCGGAGTGATGCGTGAGTAGTCCAGCACGGGACTATGGGTCCATGACAGTAGCTAGATGGTTGTCTCTTCTCCTTTTACTCCATTGTTTAGATCTTGTGAGCTTCCTATCATGATCAAGGTCATTGTTGCGCTTTAAACGGGATCCCACACTCGCAAATCGGGAGTCGCCAAGGTGTTTGATCAACCACACCTAAGATCCGGGTACCTTGATGCCGAGAGTGATGCACCGCAGCTCACGTCGAAGCAGATCCGTCCAGAAGCACAATACATAGGACATCCGGCAGACGCTTTTCACAACAGACTCCCTGCTCGTCCGGGAGGGACCCCGTCAGGGCTCGCGGGGAGGATTGGCTGCTCTAGGTCGGCCTGACCGCCCCTAGAGCCTCGTGGCTTTGCAGATCGCCAGCATAGCTAGCTAACTACGGAGGAATGAGAAGCATAGTTACAAGGGTAAAGGTAGACAAAAAAAATAGACTGATTGATATGTCGATTGGTGTTGTTGTTATTCAATCGGCCATCACCTCTCACATATATATGAGGCGACTGGTCTTCCCGTGCAAGCATAGGACTCATCTAGGCTTTCCTTACAAGAAAAGTACATCAATTCCCGTCCTAAACCCTAATCCTAGTCAAAGTCGAACTCCTGTCCAGATTCGCAGCTCCTCCTGTCCCGCTTCTTGCCGTGGATGCCAAAGCACATATTAACTCGGATGGATATGTCCCAAAGACCAAACTTGTACATCTAGATGAGGCGGACAACTATCACCATGATCATTTTTCCATATGAAGCCGTCTTGACTACTATCCGGGTCCATCTTTATCTACTGGTCAAAATCTAGCTGGTGACACGTTAAGCCGGCCGGTCTCCATCATGGCTTTGTAGGTTGCACCTTAACCCGAATTACGATGACTCCAAAATCATAGTTGTAGGCCCTGACGATACGCACAACTACCGCCACTTCGGCATGTCGTCGTTTTAGTTGTTTTTATGTTTTTTTCATAAATTTCGCCTTTCTTTCTATGAATTTTGCCTACTTTGTATGAATTTCACCTAGTACGAACAAACTTCGTCCAAATTTGTCTTTATTGTTTTAATAAATTTCTGTGCGAAATTTAGCGTCGATGCCCTCCCAAACGGCCCATTTTTTCGCCGGCAAAATGCGACAGCAAGAGTTGCTCGAAGGAGGGAGGGAGAGTGGGAAACACCGGCGACGACCTTGAAATGCAGGCACAGTAGTGTTCGTCCGCTTGGCTCGGGTCGCACGACAAGTCGATCGGCCATAGTCGCTGCTGGATGAACCGCGTTGTGCGTACCCCCCCCACACACACACATGATTTCGCCGTGTCGACCATGTAGTGGCTTCCTTCCATGACGACATGGACCTCGAAAAGTTCAACGTCACCTATGCGTGTGGACGGAGCTCGAAAAGTTCGAGACATTGATCGTTCTGGCAGCTGGACGCGAAGATTTGCTAGTTTCGTAGATGTTTGGGGACCACCTTTGTGCTGGCCGGACGCCACCGCACCCCAGCAGCGATAGGGGGTATGCGTTTGTCCTAAATGGCCCTTAGGGCAACTCCAACGCGCCGACCCATTTAGTCCGTTTCGCTCTGTTTCGGTCCGTTCGCGTGGAAACCAGGCCCCAATGCGCCGATGCAAACGGACCGACGCCCGTTTTTTGGTCCGCGCCGACCCAAATATGGCCCAAATTTGAGCCGGTTTTGCATCTACGCGGACGCGTCCGGACGCCGCACGGAGTCCTGCCCGTTGGACTCCCAGGCCCGGCTGTCAGTGGCACCAACCACCTCCTTAAATGCGCGGGAGAGGTCTTTATATGGCCGCCGGCGAGCAAAACCCTAGATCAACAAACCCTACCACCACCACCCCGCCGCCGCACACCCTTCCCCAGTCACGGTGACCACACTTCCCAGCCGCACATCACCACCTCCCCCGCCCCTGGATGGATCCACCTCCACCGCCCCCACCGCAGCACCTTCTATACCAGATCGAGAAGTCCCCCCGGAGCGCGCTTGGCCGCTACCGTGGCTCGCTTTCCCGGCGCATGGCCAAGAGCCCGACGTGGGTTGGAATGCCGTCCTTTTGGGCTCCAGAGCGGCTACCGGAGGGGGAGAGGAGGGCTATGGAGGAGGCGTACTCCGACGACCCCGAGGACGATGCGTACGCGGTGGGTGTTGCGGCGGGCTCCATCGCCCCAATCGGGAGCGCCACAGACCACTCGACTGTGAGCGTCAGCGCCCCCGATGTGGTCGAGGTCGTCGACGTGGAGGACGACGACGACGAGGACGGCGCGCTGGTCGAGGCGGTGGAGCAAGACCCAGAGGTGCAACTGGCCCTTCGGCAGTCGATGGACTCGTTCCGTGTCGAACGCGCCCGGCAGAAAGAGCTCGGCAAGCAAGAGGCGGCCGACTTTGAGCAGGCAACCAAGGAGTCGCTCATCTATGCCCGCCGCAAGCGCTACCGTGATGGCGCCGCCTCCTCTACCGACAGCTGCCACTGAAGGTCTACGGCCGGTGGCGCCGCCTACGCGCGGCCAATTTTGTTAAAATCACCAGCGCCGCCAAGTAAGAGGCACCAACTAATGTGCGGCGCAAGGGGAGTCGCCAAGACAGCCCCTGCGCCAGTCACCTGGCAGGAAGAGTCAGCAAGTCCGTTCCCGGAGCCGGCCACTAGGCGGCCGGAGGAGCCAGCAAGTCCATTCCCGAACCGCCGCCTACATGCGGCCAATTTTGTTAAAACACCGGGAACATCCATCGCCGGCACGTGAAGTCTTCCCGTTGTTAGATTAGTTTGATAAAATCTATGTGTTTGTGTCAAATGTAGCCTCAAACTATGTAATTTTCGAATTTTAGTATGAAATGCAATGTTTTAATTCAGTCAAAAAAAAAAAAAGACGGGACGGATCAAATGGGTCGGCCCGTTAGGTGGAGTGGAAAAAAAAATAGCCAGTTCTTCATAGCGATTGTGTGCTTGGCCGTTTTCATTGGTACTAGAATTGCACCTGGAAGCTAGCTAGCAGCCTTGGACCGGATGGATTAAAACATTGGTAGTAATACCAGGACTTAGCAATATTAGTTGGTCCGTGAGCTGCACTCCGTGATCGTCACCCACCGTCGCATCAGTGCCTGAAAAAGCTGTCCCTGTAGAGTTAATGGCACCGTAGATCACACAACTTGCAGTGTGGGTGCAGATAAGTCACACAACTTGTAAAATGGAAAAACCCGTCACACAACTTGCAACGCGCGTGCACCCGAGGTCACAAACCGGTCTGGTCGCTGGTTTTCAACTGAAATCGGTCATGTGCGTCTCACGTGAGGGTCCAGGCAGCCATTTTCTTTCAGAAACCCCCCTATTGTTTTTCTTTTTACAGATTGATTAAGTGAACCGATTCGTGCTCGTCCTGGAGCTTCCCGGCGATGGAGGAGGCGAGGGGGGCACCTGCTGGCGGTGCGCCCGGGGCAAGCTCGTCGTGACGCCGCCACCAGTGGAGAAGATGCCGACGACAGAGGATGCTGAGGAGGAGGCGACGAAGGAAAGCGCAGTGCTGAGGCTTTCCGCGGCGCCGGCGGCACCTGCAGCGAGGCCGTGGTCGACGCGGCGACCAGTGGCTCCGACGCTGGCGGCTGAACCTCCTCGACTCAGGCTCGATTGGAAGGAGACCGCAGTGCACGGTTAGTTCAATTTCTCTCCCCAAAAGCTAGGGTTTTCTTGTTCAATCTATTTCTCCCCCAAAAGCTAAGGTTTTCTGCTTCAATCGTGCACGTAGTACATGTATGTAGGGGTTGTATTAGGTGTGAGTTCGCGATTTGTATCACCGTTGGGGTTGGGTTAAATTTCTGAATTTTCGTTGGGTAGGTTGCGAGTTCGTTATGGTGACTGAATTTTGGTCTGGATGATGTAGGTCTGGAGTCAAATAAATTCAGTGTTGAAGTTCAGCATGGTGGTTTTTTCGTGGGAAGTGGACAGAATGTTCGCTATTTGGATGAGAAAAGCATTGCTTGGTTTGACAATCTAGACAGAAGGCACTTCGACATGGACACAATTGACTGTATGATCCGTCAGTTTGGGTACCAGAATCAGCAGTTGATTGCACAAGATGAGTTCCAGTCCACACAAGGTGCTCCCGAAGATGATGAATGACCAGAAGTTTATGAGAAATGTTTATAGTTAGTACTTACTAAATCCTGTGTGAACCTGTTATTCGTGTCGCCTTTTGGGAAGACAATTGTATCTGTTTGTATGCTTTCATGCTGTCAAAACATGAGTTTCTCATGAAATTCAGTTCTGGTCATGCCAAACAGCCATTTAACTCTGCTTATTTGCTGCCAAAACTGAATTTTCATGCCAAACTGAAATTATATAGTTGCTGCCATTTAACTCTGTTTATTTGCTGTCAAAACTGAATTTATATCCAAACTAAATATATATAGCAGCAATATACCACATAATTTCACTGCCAAATGGATAGCTCACATCACCAAATTTAGAGTTCACATAACCATATTGAATTCATAGCTTACATAACCAAACTGAATTCATATCACACCTTACAGACATACATAGATTAGTCTACAAATTACATAGCCATACTGAATTAAAAGCACGCATTACATCTCATGCTCATGCAAATCCATTGCCACCAGGACCTGTGCCGTCGACCTTGCCGCGCCAAGTCTGGAAGGTGTGGATGCGGCTCAAGTCTTCGTCGGAGTCGGGTAGATACTTAGGATCCAAGTCCTCGGTCAACAGATCACCACGGTGGATCACATCCTTCACGTGCACGATCAGTGAGTACTCCATGGTGCGCTTCTCGGTAGGGGGACATGGCGGTGGCGGCGACTCGACGTCTTCGTCAGAATCAGGAACAATAGGAGGCAGAGTTGCCGTCGGCACCGTCACGGTGAGACACTTGGGTACGGAGCAGGGGTCACGCATCCAAGCGCTCACTGACACCACCCAGCGGTCCGTCGCCGGCAACAGCTCGATGAGCTTGCCGTCGAGAGCCGCAAGCACCAGGTTGATGGCCTGCGGCTCCTGCGCCTCCTCTGGCAGACCCTTACAATTAATAAAATCAAGAGGCCAGCGTTATACAACGAGTTTCTGAACAAAACGGGTAATTTTGCCTCATTTTATTTAAAAAAGTCGAAGAGAATTGACCGGTTCATTTGCAGGGGAACCGGCCAAAAACCCGTACAAATGCACCAATGTCGTCATGGGACACGACCACATTGGGCACACCACCACAGCCAACCTGGCTACCCACACGAAGCACAGATGCACAAGGAGACCGCGTCGAGGTTGCCACAAAGCGTCTTCGTCGTCACACCTCCCCGAGGCGGCGATTCCGACATCAATCGCAGCTTCCCAAACAGAGCCTCATAAACGACATCGGACCCCATGTCGGCCTATGCCAACAATTGGCCACACGCGTCAAGGGCAGACATCTCCGAATCCGACGGCGAGCTTCAAAAGGGAACTATGCTGGGCTTGCGCCGACCGAGAAAAAACCCATCGGACACGTCGGGAAAGACCGACTACCGAAGTCTAGCCGCGACCCATCTTCAACTCGACGCATCATCTTTGCCAAACTGCACACTTGAACCTAGCACAGCTGCCCCGGCAATAAGCCCTCTTTACTGAACCCCGGCTGTAGGCGACTCCGAGACGATGCCCCCAAGAAGGAAAGAGACGTAGAAGTGCCTCCATCGCCTGATCACAGATCTGAGGTTTCCCTCTGGAGTCGAGGCCGTAGGAGGAGAAGTGAACAGACCTCGACGATGCTTTCAAGAAAGCCCGTGACGCCCGCAGGCGTCACCATCGCCAGCTCCGGCCAGAACCGGAGCAAGGATTTCTCCTGGAGAAGCTCAACAACCGCAACCTGAAACGACCGCCCACAAACCTCCACCATGCGCGCCGAAGCCTGCCGACCACCATCCATGGCGAAGCCGCTCCGCACCTCCAGGCCGAGCACATCGGTGCAACACCGAGCCGCATCTAGGACAAGCCGAGCCGCAGATCGAAGCGCCGACACCAAAATCCTCGCCGCTGCCACTAACCTCACCGCCAACAGAAACTGCCCCCGCAACCAGCGCCAAGCGCCAGGAAAGAGGAGGCCGAACGGGACGCCGCCACCGTCCGCCGACCATGCTGCAGCCCCTGCACGGCAGTAGGGCAGCACCACCACGCAGCACATGAGCCGGGACGCGCCGGAACGCCGCGCAAGCTGCGGCCCTCCCGGCCCATCTGGGCCCATCTGGGCCCAGAATGGGCCCTGGCCGTCCATCCCGACACCTGCGCCAAAGGGTCGCCGCCGCCAACCGCCGCACCCCACCGAGCGCCTCCACCGCACCAAACCTCCTGCCCAGCAACCATGCCGCCAACCGCCGCTCACGCCGGAGCCAACACGGGAGACGGGCCGCCGAGCAGCCAGCGCGTCCACCACGAGATCCTCCCGACCACCTTCGGGGGCGGGTGCGGGAGCCGCCGCCACCGCGTCAAGGCCAGCGCGGCAGCGGCGGGGATGGAGGTGCGGACGGGGAGCCGCCGGCGGCGCTCTAGGGTTCCCCCGAGTCGCCCCGAACGGACGACGCGAGGGTCGGTTCTACAACGAGTTTCATTATCAACAAAAAACAAACGGCACACAGGCCAATTGGAAGAGACCACCAATTGCACTTGCAAAAGGTTTGACTTTGGAGGAATCCTTTGCTCTCATTGCTTAAAGGTGCTTTTTATATAAAAAGTGAATTAATAATATCAATCATATCCGAACAATATACCTTGAGAAGATGGACAATTGGTGCCAAAAGTTCTGAATATAACAGGGAATCACAAGCAGCACGAGGACTCAACAGCAAGAATGTCTAATCCCTACAACGAGGTGTGAACAATATTTACGAAAATAGCTGCCCGTGCCACTGAGTATGAATCATGATAGGGCTACCGATTTCGCATCGCAATTAGCACTAGATATGGGCAAAAGCTTGAAAATTTGAACTGGCCCAGAATTGGGAAACTCCTCTAAATTAGAAGGTACGTGATAAAATGCTAATTTACGAGCTAAGCCATACGTACATATACATTTAGCTTCACAATTACAGGATTGGAAATTGATGCTAGAAGAATTCAGAACACAATGAGAGGCTTGCCAAACCAATTAATTCTATAAAGGACACTACCCAGCCAGCTATATGCCCCGGTGTTAGAATTTGATCTTGGTTAACAACCAAGAGATAAAATAGGGGTGTGGCTCACCACACCTCTCACGCATGCACCATGATCGGAAGTGCAAAAGTATTGGTTTTGGTTCCGTTTCCCGAGCTCCACATATATAAGAGCGGATTTGCTAGATACCAGGTTCGTTTTCAGGTGTGACGGCTCCAGAAAACCAATCTAGCGAACTACCGATCCTAAAAGAGTGGAGCTAAGGGGAGTGAAGACCATCTTTACCACCGTCCACCAGGAGGGTGCTGCCGGCGTCCATGGGTTTTCTTCTCGACTCCGGCACTTCAGTGACGATTGCCTCGACCAACAGCTCGCCATCCACAACACCAACGCCAATTCAGGCTTGCACCAAAAAGGCAATCACATCTGCTTCAATTACCCGTAAGTCAGTCCCCAATCTAATCCCTCTCATCTGATCAAATTATGTGTTCTAGATGGCTGTCTCGTTTAATCTAGTCAACCCTAGATGTATCTATAATATATTAAAAGTATATGGTGTGCTCACCTGAAAATAGAGAAATAGGCTAGAAAATCCCATAATAATCAGAAACATCCGACCTTTGATTTTACGGATGATCCAACCACACCCATTAGATTTATATTAGAGCAGAAAAAATTACCCACCAATGCCACTAGCCTACGTTAATGTTCCCCAATCGGTATCTTCTCCATCTGAGGAAATGACAAAAAACCACCACATTTGCGCACGAGATGACACAAAACTATCATCTTTGGGTTTTTTCGACACATAAAGACCACTATTAGGGCCGTGCTGTGACGCGGAGCACTAATCTCTCATGGTTAGCGTGTTAACCTGTTTTTTGACATTTCTCTCTCCTACGTGGCAAACGGAGACGGCGGGAGTTGACGGTCGTTAGGTTTGTGGACGGTTTTGAAAACTGGAAAAACAAATAAAATAGTTATTACCGTGCCCCTGGTTACCCAGGTCACTGAACAATGGGCCATCATCATGCAAGCAGAACCACGTCGGGCAGCCCAGGTTTGACGGTGGTCAATCATTGGCGGCTGGCGAGCTTGCCCTCGATGGAGGAGGCATCGTCGGGATGTTCCTGTGCGCGAATCTGGAAGCATAAGACACTGGGCAACTAATGGCGGCGGTATGGACCAAATGGTCGCCGGACCTAGCTCCAGCAACCTCCGTAGCGGCGACGGACGGCGTCTTATGGTGGCAGGAAGCTACGACGAGCGGGAGGAGGAAAGAGAATGTCCTTAGGGACCAGAGGCTAACCACATCGATGACTGTATGGCCGGAGATGACCGGGGAGCAGTGGAGGAGGCGCATCGTGGCGGCGGCGTTCCAGCCGAAGTTGGAGAAGGAGCCCCCGATTCTGGCGCTACCGCCGTCCTAGCAAGAGTGAGTCGGAGAGGAGGAAGAGGACGTCGAGACGAAGCTCTAGGCGTGCTCGGTTCTTGTCGGGGCGGTGCGAGACGACCGCCTGAATGGAAGAACATAGTCAACGTCCAGAGCGCTCTGCCGCCGACGTCGCTGCCCGATCCGTCGCCATAGACCTCTCGGTGGTCAAAAACCATGTCTAAGGTGTTTTGATCCATCCTGGTGAAGGAATTGAGCCTTGGATCCCCATATCACCGAGTCCGTGCTCGTCTTCCCCGTCTCCGGCTGTTAGCCGCCGCTGCTCGATCTCCTCCACCGCATATTCCCGGCTTCCCTAGTCATTCTCTGTAGCTCCCACGAAGCGCCCTGAAGTTGCTGGCGCTGGCCCCATGAGCCGTGCGTCCCCGAGCTACCCGGCGTCAAGATTTTCTCCGGCCAGCCGGCATCGAGGTCGACGATTACGTGCTCCTCCCACCTCACCGACTACGTCCTCATCCTATTGGTGAGCCTCCGGTGCTCCTCCCACCTCCCCGACCACGTCCATCTGGTTCGTCGTGTACGTCGCGGATCAAAGAGGGTTGGAGCAGCTTCTGGTACTATCCGACGGATCTGTGCGACACCTACGCCATGTGCGGGCCGTACAGGTACTGCGACATGAGTCAGTCCCCGCTCTACAGCTGCCTGTCGGGGTTCTGGCCGCAGTCGGAGCAGCAGTGGGGGCTCAGGGACGCGAGCAACGGCTGCGTCAGGAGCACCAACCGGTGCAGGCAGATGTGTCTTGCGAACTGTAGCTGCACGACGTACTCCGCCACGAACATGAGCGTCGGTGTCATCCGAGGCTGTTAACGGCCGTCTGGTCTGCTCGTCCGTCCCTGCCACGTGTGCACTGACAGCGGGTCCCACATGCCAGAAACATGGTTAGACGGCTAACCACGAGACTTAGTGCTCCGCGTCACAGCATGGTCCCAATAGTTTAGGGTTTAGGTGTCGAAAAACCTAAAGATGGTAGTTTTGTGTCATCTCGTCCGGCAGATGTGGTGGTTTTTTTGTCATTTCTCTCTCCATCCCAAAATATGTTTCCTATTAGCTCTTTGTCGTGCGGGTCACTAGGCCCCGACAGCCGCCGCCGATGGTTCCCTCTCGAGCTCCACCCAGGGTATGGCGCTGCAAGGTACCTGCGTAGCGATCTGCTCAATTTACTGTTCTCTCTCTGCCGTGTGGATCGCTAGGCCACTAGCCCACGGCAGCCGCCGTCGATCTCTACACGATCGTCTTAGGGTTCCTCTCCAGCTTTAGCCAGGATTTGGCGCTGCATGGCTGCATAGCGATCTGTTCATGAGCTCTTCAATAACAGCTTCTCTTCCTCATGGCGAGCTGAAGGTTGTTGACCTAACACGACCCCATAATCAAGTTCCAACTCCGGCTCAAGCATAGGCTCCTTTGTGTCGCTTTTGAAAATTTTATCCACAACAACCTCATAGTTCAAATGGAGAATCCCATGTTTGCATCCATCGGGGAGAAGGTACCACTATCACCGGTGCAAAGGTTCGGTACTACCACCCTTAATTTATTCAGTAGATTTGCGGCATCGGGAGTTACAACTGCTCAATTTTAATCTGAGCTGTATGGAAGTGCATGATTATTTGAGATGCTATTCTATATTATTAACGATGTGGTCATATATATATATTTATATATTATTGTCCACACAGTGGCGGAGCCATATCTCGGCGAACCTCTGCACTTAGCTAACATTGCACTGATGTGTGATCCAAATCTGCAATTCATGTGCTAATACTTGATCTGATGTACTTTTCGCTTAGTGTTATTTCAAGAAGGGGTCGGTATGCAAGTTGGAGCAACACTGTAATGCTCAGTATTCTGTCCTTTTGTAGTCCAGTGTCTTTTTTCTTTCACAGCCAAGAGTTATTTGTAGCAACGATTTAAAATTTCATAGCCAGGCATTTCCTTTTTGTAGCTAAGGCAATGTAAAGTTTGTTTTTTGCTGAAACTATCCCCATAGGTAGGGATGAAAACGAAGCGGATACGGACGGAACTCAGTGGCGCCACATTTGTTTCCATATTTTTTACGGAAGTGAAAACAAATACGGAAACCCCGGAAACAAATACAGAAACAAATATTGCCAGAAACAAATACAGACCGAATACGGCAGGGACTCGGAACATAAAGCGGATATTTACGGAACTAAAAGACCTGTTGAATCATGTAGGAAAACTCCTGTAAAACAACAAACTTATCAATTTTACAAGATGAAATCACACATAAGAAACCTCTTAATATAATCAACTAATAACTAACCAAGCAATTTTATAAACAACAATATGGAATTGTTCTAACCGTAGTGCGGTAAAGAACTGGCGAACTAGGAATTAGAAACGGCTGTAGAGGGAGATGAGATGTGAGTATACACTCGTTCTAAACGTGGTCTTATTTTTAAGGGATGCCAAACATGGCCGTTTTTCATATTCTTGATTGGGTCTAAATGTGTTCATTAGATTTTATTAGGCTGTTAGATTGGGCTTTGCAAACCGTAGCAAAATAACGGAAAGTTCCGTATTACCGGAAACGGAAATTCCGTTTCCGTGATAGTTCCGCCGGAATACGCTGTTCCGTATTTGTTTCCGTTTCCGTATAAAATTTTCCGTTTTTGTTTCCGTTTTGCAAAATTCCGTTTTCGTTTCCATATTTCCCTTCCATTTCTGTTTTTCCGAGAAAAGTCGGAAAGATTCCGCTCCGTTTTCATCCCTACCCATAGGCCTAGAAGCTAATGTTTAAAGGTATTTACGATGACATTTGTTTTCCTTCCATAAGTGCTGCTCTCATCTAATAGGTTATGAAATTAGGTTCCATGTGATCGATGCAAGAAATGTGGTAGTGGCAGATATGTAAGATGCAAGAATTCATGCCATGTCTACAGACTATAATATATCTATCTTTGTAATAATCTTATGCAGGTTACTTTCATGAATCATGATATCAGATTTTCATCGTTAGTGTAAAAGATGAGATAATTTCGGAAGGTTTATTTTCTTGGTTATAAATAATATGATACATTCGCATCTGCCAAATCAAATCATATTTGCCTAGATTTTTATCAGAAAAATATTTTGCCGCAACAGTGGAACATGGGGTTCCCTAATGCGGGCAAAGTGGGTCCACCGCCCGTTGGCCCACCAGGAAGACGGACAAGGCAAGGAGTCAAGACTGGCAGGTGGACCACCCCATCTGCCCCACGGGTACCTGAAGAGCGCGACATCGACAACCACGGCTAAAAGGACTAGGTGACCTTCCGGGGCCACCTCCAACCCGGCGAATGACGCGTAGGACCCGGAGTCCGAACGCCCGGCAGGAGGCCGGGCTCGCTCCCGGGTTTCCCCCTCCGTACGACTATGAGGATAAGCTTGCCAGCTCCTGCTGGAAGCTCCTAGAAGACTTGGGCGCCAAGAAGGTGAAGGCGTCGCGAGGGGACATGGCCGGTGGGGGTGTCAGCCCCTATCCACCCCGCTTTCCAAAAGGTGGACGACCACACCTAACCCTTTGGAGAAATACTTGGACGAGAGTTGGCCACGTCGCCTCCAAAAGACCGCCGGGGGTTTTCCCGCCTAAACCCCCCCACGCTCCTCGCATGCCCTTGTTGGATCCCCTTAGCCTATAAAAGGAGGACCAAAGCATGGAGATGGAGAGGTTGGGCTGAGAGAGAACAAGGCAAGATCAGAATAGAGCTCACCAAAACTAGCTAGGGCGAAAAGGGTAGAGCGAGAGGTGATCTCCTCCGGGTAGGATCTGTTCGTCATCTACCTCTACCCACCACCTTCCGGGTTCTCACCTGAGATCTCCCTTGTAAACCACACCATGATAAACCACTCAATCCAGACATGCAGAAGTAGGGCTTTTAGCCTCCGGGCGGCCTGAACCTAGGTAAACTCTCTGTGTCCTGTGTTGCTTGCTTGCACATTGATCGGAGAACTTGGAGAGGTACTCCCGGGGACGGTGTCTTCCAGCCTCTTTCGCGCCCCGTGCCGAACCTAAAAAGGGGTATCCTTTACTCCCGGTGTCCGTGATCCGAGACACGACATATTTTGACTACAAAACTTCTCTACTATTTACTTTTAGTACTATTTAGAACTGACTAAATGGTGGATAGATGAAAATTATTTGAGTAAGCAATAGGATAAGTCAACTTTATATTTTGCCCCCTCAATAATGTCCCCGTTGCAAGCTATCTATTATGTGGAGCAACTAAAATTTGGATCTGGAACCAATGCAGGTGCCACTACTTATGGTTTGTATGTCCCATTTTGTATCTTGATTTACTATTACATTACCTTGCCTCATTGGTTGCAGCCATTCCTTGGAATTAAGAACAATGTATATAAAATGAGGTCTATGTGGTTCTTCATTAGTTGTTTTTCAATGATTTTTCCTTCTTCCCTCTACATATATTATTAATGTATAGCTCCTTATGTTTCCTGGTTGAACCATTCCTGTATATTGATAGAACTAATTGTTTTCTTTACATTTGGTACATTATGCAACAACAATCAAGCATCAGCTTTTGGTATGCCCACTTAAGTGTCTTTTCACTATTGTTATGTGTACTCTTGAAAATGAAGAGTACGCACACACACATACATGCCTAATTTATTCTTATTGTTTATATAAGGTATATACAAAATCCACAATATAAAAGCTTGACATATAGATAATATGCAGGGGAGGCGGCTGAAGGTAAATCAACACTTCCAACTGCATTACTTACACTACACGTTCTGCCAAAAATCATGATGATTTCTACGTACATGTTGCTTGGTATAATGTACCTCTCGCATTATCTTACCTCTCAAATATTATTTTAATAAAAAATTATATGCTTGACTGCATATGCATATATTACCCACATTGGATGAATTGCCGGTTATGGTCTGGGAGCATTAGATTTGCCAACATATGTTTTTTCATGTCTGAGCATATGGGGTTCTTCGCTATCCATTTCACAGGGTTGTCTTTGTTTCATGGAACATTATTTGTCTTATGATAATATTAAGTAGTTTAGTACTTGACCTTTCTTTCTTGCAATATTGAATGTATGATGGTAACACTCATGTGTCACCATTACAAATTGAATGTAGGGATATTATGCTTTTTAAATCATTAAATAATTTACTTTGAATTATTTTATGTTAACCAAATTGTAATGGTTGTCCTTTCTAACGCTTAGATATTGTATTATCCCTTAGTAGATTGACTTATTAGATTGAAATTGCGATTTCCTTAATCATTATTGTACATATTAATCATTTTAAACCTCTACTTTTTGTATCTACTCAAGTGTAGTTTATTTTTCAAATTGGAGTTTGGGGACATATACGTTCTTTAAATCCACAATTAAGTAATTTATACTTTGAGTAGGGAATTTATGAGAAAATGTGAGTTTTTGTATTTTTGATTACTTAAATAAAATGTTAAGAAACATGAATATTCAAAGTTGTAGTATAAATCTTCCACACAATTCTATCGACGAGAAAGTTTGGGTTTTTTTTCAATCGCATATAATTACGTACAATGAGCTATGAGTAGTCTGTTGGACAAAGAATTTTCGTGGAGTAAAATCCATAGAAATTTATCTTACTGTGGTGTTTTTTTCATCAAAGTAATAAAATCTTGAAAAGTTGCATGAATTACTTTTTCTACAACGTAATTTGTATGACTTACAACAACAGAATTGACCTCACAATTTTTTTGTTTTGTTTTTTCGCAAGATTAAGCATTAGTAACATCCTAATTCTATCGTTTACCTACTTTTGTTTATGTTCCAAAATAAGCTATGAAAGCTGGCATGTAGGTCCTGTTGGCTGTGTGGTAGCCCAGAACTAGCGGCGAGGAGCAATGAACCAAGCATAGTATGACACCATGTACTATGGCTAAATACTTATTTTTTTTATGGTTAGACTAGATTTTTAAGATAAGTGCATGTCAAAGGTCGTTACCAAAGAAGTGCAAAATGTTCACCATATTTAGTGCTCTCAGTTTTGTTTTCATTCTATTATACAAAAATCCCAAAAAGGCAAAGATGAAATCCAGTGTAATGGAAACAATTTACTATCACGGTGTTCTTGCAATGAAATGGAAACCCAAGGTTTTCAATACAAGTTCTTAAACTTTATTCTTAAAAAACTTATTAAGGCTAATAAATTTGTTGCCCGCGCACGGGCCACTGTGCTAGTTAGTTTTAACATTGCTATCAGGAGCTTACGTTGATAGCACTAGAATCGTTTTGGATAAGTTCGATCAAGTTTCAGTCAATTAAGTTAATGTTTTAGGAAAGTTTGATTACGATCATGTCTCAGATTAGTCCAAGTTAAACTAGTTATTTTTTTTTTGTCTCGGGACAGAGCCATTAAGTCGAATTAATCATGCGTTATTAACCTAGATTGAAAGTTTAAGGTTAAGTTAATGTTTCGGTTAATTAAACATGGATTACACTGTGGCAATCTTCTAGTAATACCAAGCAATTAGAAGGAGTGGAGTACGAAATTGACAAGGAAAAGAAATATCCCCTCCTGCCCGAATCCAATCCCTAGCAAAAAGTCCGCAAATTGGAAGAAATCCTAATTGCGAAAATAGGCACTTTGAGCACACGATTTTGGGGATGAAGATCTCACCCGAGAAAGATGCCACGTCGTCGCCTCTTCCCTCCGGGGTACATGTAGCGCCCGTGGCTGCACGTGGGCGACGATGCCGCGACGCCGTTCCCCTCACATCAGAGAGGACGTGTGGAAGACGCGTTTGGCGCGGAATGGACCCGAGCTTCGCTGGCCGCCGTGCCACCAGTCGCGGTCGTTACAAAATGGCCGCCGCTCGCCGGTGTGCACCACCTCCTAGCCGCCCCACAATGAACATGGCGCGAAAGCCATGCTCGACAGACAAGCGCGATGGACTAGGTCCCGCGCATGCTCCTCCGTCGAGCACCGCCACCACGCCGGCATGGAAGAGGTGGACGACGACATGCCGCCGCCACCGTCGCGTCTCTATCTCACGGGAGCGAATAAATCGGGGAGGGAGGGAGGGAGTGGAATGAGGACTATGGTTAGGGTTTTTGACCGGGGCATGGTTTTGTTCGACCGTGGAGTGTGGACAGCCGTTGGATCGCCTCGGGCAAGTGAACGGGCCTATTCTGAGGCTAGGGTACGGCCCAAGGATGCAATGGTCCATTTCTTTCTTTTTCTTTTTCAAAGAATTGGAATTGCTAGGCCAAATTTAAGTGCGCTTTCATGTCCGAAATTTAGTATATTCAGTTTCTATTTAATTTCAGTGCAGTTTAAGTTTTATAATTTTGTTTTATGCACTGTTTAAATTCAGAAAAGTATTTCCTAAAATATGATATTTAATGTTGAGTATCATTTTAAATATCAATTGATGTTTATGAGTTAAGATTGAAGATTGATATTTATTATAAGAATGATGAAGTAATGAGGCATTTCTAATTATCAGTGCATCTGTTAAGTTTAAAAGTTTCAAATAAAGTTGTATGCATTGTTTCATCAGAAAATGCCTGAATTTTAAGGGGATAAGTGTTATAAGATTAATGTAAGTCATTTCTCTTATAGCATTTTAATGATGAACATTATGAGATGATGTTTAATTTTTAGATCAATTTTGAGTATCTCTCTAAAGTTTCTGGATATTTTGTTTGGAGATTTATTTGAGAATGAAGTTTAAGTTGATGCCTGTTGCGACTCGACCCAATAATATGGATCTCGTCTATGAGTATGGTAGTAGTCCCGGATCGACTCGCTAGCACACTCATTACAAATGATTAACAGTAACAAATGCGTCATTATTAATATCGAATATGATCCAGAATACAAAATTCTTACAACTTGCATAGCTCGAGGCTAGCTCAAATTGATACAAGTATACCAAACACACATCGGAAATAAACGAAAGATGAAGCCTCAATCTTGATGCGCCACAGGCGAAGCTTGTCGAGTGAAGTATCATGACCTAACGACTCTCATACCTGCAATAGTGTAATTGCAACCGTTCACGAATATGGTCAGTACAATTTGAATTGTACTGGCAAGTGTGCATGGAAATAATAAAACACTAGTCTACCTAGCAACTACATGCAATTTGGGCTAGGTGGACTTGAAGGCTCTTTGCATGAAAAGTAGTTTTAACCTATCAATTTGATAAACAATTTTTCAACAAAAGTAAACAATCATTGGACACCGATAGAAATCAGTGCTCCTATCCCCTTGGTTCACCCATCAAATTTTATTTACTGAAATTGGAATGAATGAGAACTCTTGTAGGATCTAGTCTAGTTGGTTCAAGTTGTCCGTAACCGGGGACATGGCTAAGTACTTAGATTTAAAACTCTCGAGAGCGTTGTACACTTTACCCGTAGAATGCATTTAACCCCATTTACCACGACACCCAATTTGTATCGTAGTTGGGAGAGAAACACACCGAAGCTTTTGGGAGATGATCCTTGAGTCCTCTGCGCGCCCTGTCCAACCTACTAAGCTACATCTGCTGGCCACGACAGGTAAAAGAACCATAATTTACTCAGCTAAGTCAACGCCCATACTATGTTGACCTACGGTTGTACTCGTAAGCTACTAAACATATACTCCACAATACTTCTCGGGGACCTGGGTGGCCGAACACAAGTGCACCTACTCAGATACTACGGACTTGAGCAACCACTCAACTATTTTCCACCTGAAACATACCAATACCACCCAGACATCAAGTTAATTTGAGTTGTTTTATTAGATTTTGCAAAACACAACTACGAATACAACAACTTCCATAACTTGTGATCCCAAACCATGTCTAAGCAACTAAGCAATTATAATGATGGTTTGAAGGAAACTAGTCTACAGGGAATACATATGGCAATCCACTTGGGTGTTAGTGAACCACCTAGCTTAGCATACAAACAACTCCTACACATGCATTACTACGAAAAATAGTACTAAATGCATAGGAAAAATAATAGGTCATATGATTGCATCACTTGCCTTTCAATTGTCGGAGTAGCCGTTCACACAATCATCGCAGTTACAGCAACAATCGCAACCAACGTCGTTGTCTACACGGTAGCAAGTGATACACAACATAAGAAACAAGACAATCATACACATATGAATGCATGACTTGTTAATATGGCACAGAGCTCTAAAATTTTAGTTCTCTGAATTATATGATGCATGATAAAAATATTTTTAATGCAACAACTTAAGCAAGATTAATTAGGTTGCTAATTATTAACCGAAAATAAAGTTTGTCTAAAGTCAAATTTTATTACAGATCTGGATAGATCTTATTTTTCTAAGAATTTTGGTATATTAAACTTAATTTTTCGACTTCGGTTGATTTACTATGATTTTTACAAGTTTTAATGATTTTCTGGATTTAATAAACGGAAAAGATTCCGTGGGGGGGGGGGGCTGATGCGGCGCTGACGCAAGCGCTGACTGGGCGGCCATGCGGCACGATCTGGTTGGCCGGTACCGATTCACTTAAGTGACGATCTGGCCCGCCAGATCGCGATCCGACGGGCGGAATTGGGCGCGGGGTTGAGAACGCGGCCGATGCTCACCTCGGCGACGGACGGCAACGGTGGCGGCTCGGGCGGGGATGACGGCGATGCTGCGGTGGTCCTCGAGCTCGGCGTAGATGTCCCACGTGCTCCCCTGGTCACGCTGAATATGGATGCGTGCTCGGCGGTGGCTCCCGGAGATCCAAACGATGGCGGCGGTGACGTCCCGAGCTGGGAAACCGGCGGTACTCCGGCGAAGAATCCTACGGCTGTGGTGCACCGTTTGAAAAAATAGAAGATTAGACGGATGCGGAAATGAGAGGTGAAGATGAGAGACAAGGTTAGGGAGGCTAGGTTGGTCTGTGGCGACGGCTTCATTCACCTTTCCGAGCTCGACAATGGTGGCCGGCGGTGGAAGTTTGATCTTGAAATCGAGATCGATTTGGGGCTAAACCTCGAAATAATTTTAGGGTTTCGGTGGAGGACGGGTGGGGTATTTATAGGAATTTTTGCGTGGCGGAGGGGTCAAGAAACAGAGCGAACCGGGAGATTTTCGAGTCGGTTTACCAAACTCGTGAAGAACTGGGACTCCAGCCCGAGCTGAGTGATGACAGGTGGGCTCCATCCGGCAGGAAAAAAAAAGAAATAGGAAGAGAAAAAGAAAAGTCCGGCCGGCTAGCACTTGGGCGGAAATCGGGCCGCTAAGCGGGGCAGCGCATGCGCGCGGCGCGGAAGTTGGGCTGCGGCCCAGCTTCTGCCGAAACGTTTTTTTATCTTTTCTAATTTCCTTTTGCTGAAATTTGTTTTATTCATAACTTTTGAATTTGAACTCAGAATTAGTCAAATAAATTTTGAAAAATTTGTAAAATTGCCCTCTGTCATATTCGATCAAAACTAGGTAATTTTACTTAAAACTATAAGCATATATAATTAGCTTTATGTGTCTTGGTTTTAAAACAAAAATAGGGATTTGAATTTAACCTTTTGGGTTTTTGATGCAATTCAAACAAATGCAAGATTTTCAAATGATGCCATGATGAAATGCACATGATCTAAATGCAAAACATCCAAATATAATATTGGGATGTTACATACTGACCCCCTTAAGATGATTCTCGTCCTCGAGAATCGGTTTGGCCAGCAAATAGGTTCGGATGGTCTTCTCGAAGGTCATCTTCTCGCTCCCATGTGGCTTCCTCTTCAGCGTGATGATTCCACTGGACTTTGCAGAACTTGATCGTCTTGGTGCGAGTAATTCTTTCTATTGTCTCTAGGATCTTGACCGGCTTCTCCTCATATGTGAGATCACTCACCAATTGGATCCTCAAGCGTAACTGTATCTCGCAGTGGCGTATCCGCCATCTCTGGGTGACATTTCTTCAACCGAGACACATGGAATACATTGTGTACGTTGGACAATACTTCTGGTAGCTCTAGCTGGTAGGCTACTTCTCCCTTTCGTGCCAGAATGGAGATGAAGGCAAGGCGGTCTTAGGAATATCCTCCTTCCTAATCTTCAGTTGATGATATCCTGATCGAAGATCGATCTTGGAGAATACACAAGCTCCCTTCAGCTGATCAAACAGTTCGTTGATATTGGGGAGTGGGTATTTGTTCTTTATCGTCACCTCATTAAGTGGGCGATAATCCATAACCAGACGCTGTGTCCTGTCCTTCTTCTCTACCCACAAAATAGGTGCTCCCCAAGGCGATGAACTACGGTGAATAAAACCCTTGTCCAATTGCTCCTTGAGTTGCTTCTTCAGTTCCTTTAACTCGTCAACATCCATATTGTAGGGTCTCTTGGCTATAGGTCCTACTCCTGGTATCAAGTCGATGATGAACTCGATATCCCTATCAGGTGGCATTCCTGGTAACTCCTCCGGAAACATGTCTGGGTATTCCCTTACTATACGTACATCCTCAATGCTAACCCCCTTAAGGGAATTTAACTTGGCCTCTCCGAGGTTTAATTTAGACTTGTATCTAATCCTCCTCTTCTTTGGGGTAGTGAGTGTAATGGCACGCTGTGCGCAGTCTATCTGTCCTTCATACTTAGACATCCAGTCCATGCCTAGTATTACATCTAAGCCTTGTGATTCTATTATGATAAGATCTGTGGGGAATCTGTAAGCTCCAATCTCTAAGGTCAAATTACGGCATATAGCCTTTGCAATCATTTCTCCTCCGGGTGAGCTTACTCTAATCGCTCCTCTAAGCATCTCAGATGCTAACAAACTCTTACCCACAAATGCCCTCGTTATGAATGAATGCGATGCACCAGTATCAAAAAGAACAAGAGCGGTGCATGAATTGATCAAGAGCTTACCCATCACCAGGTCGGGTTCGTCATAGACTTCCTCCACGTTCACATGATTCGCAGTTGCCTTCTGGAATGGGTTTGGCTTGGCTCCTTCTTCGGGCTTCTTCTCTATGCAATTAGTTGAGTAATGCCCCATCTTCTTGCATCTGTAGCACTGCACCTGGCTGAGGTCCTTCTTCTTTGCTGGGTTGTGGTTGCGTCCATTGCCTAAATTGTGATGATTGTTGCCCCTATGTCCATTATGATTGTGGCCATTTCCTCCATTGTGCTGGTGTCCATTTCCTCCATGATGGTTATTGCCCCCATGCTTGTTGTAGTGAGAGCCTCCATTGTCATCATGGTGAGTTCAGACCTTCTGGTGAGGTATAGAACCATGGCCACCATGATTGTACTTCCTCTTGCGGCTCTCTGCCTGCATCTGCTTGCCTTCAAGAATGATAGCTTTGTCGATGAGTGCCTGGTAGTTTGGAATTTGAACTACCGACAGTTGGACAGCCAGCTCATCGTTCAACCCATCGAGGAATCTCTCACCCCTCTTGACATCAGTGTCCACATCTTCTGGCACATAGCGTGCTAAATTTCCGAAGTCATCAATATACTCCTTCACATTGCAGTTGCCTTGTCATAGATTATGGAACTCCCTCCTTTTCAGACTCACAATGCCCGATTAGACATGAGCATTGCGGAATCCTTCTTCAAACATTGCCCAAGTGACATTGTCTATTGGGTGAACAATCTGAAAGTTGTCCCACCATGATGCAGCTGGTCCTTCAAGCAGATGGGCTGCAAACCTCACTTTCTCAGCCTCATTGCACCCCACGGTTACTAAGTCCTTATTCACAGAGTGCAACCAATCAAGTGTTGCCATTGGTTCAGGTGCGCTGGAAAACTTCTTAGGCCTCAACCTCAAGAACCTATTGAGCATATCCACCTGAGGCGGTGGGGGTGGTGGCGGCGGTGGGTTGTTTTTGTTGTTGTTGTTGTTGTTGTTGTTAGCATTGGCGGCTATGAATTGTGTCATCACTTGCATGAGCTGAGTCATCACTTGTTGCATGTCGTTGTTCCCGGTGTTGTTATTGTCAGGGTTGCGATGGGGAGGCATCTATGGTTGGGAAAAGACAAGTTTTAGATGGAAAGGCTAAGGAAATAGCTACCCATATATAGCATGAACAAAGCAACACTTTTCAAGAAACATATAGTCAAACCACACTCTTTAAAATACTTTTCTAAAATAGAGTATATATTCCTGCGAAAATCATATAGTTTCAAACTTAAGAAAACAAAAGAAAGCTCTCGCCTATTGTTGCCATACCACAAGATTTGGTATGATCAACACCTAACACGCATAACGATAACCTATCGAAGACTATAGGGTGGGCATAGCTATCTAGTTTCCTTCCTCATAGTCGTAGGGGATCACTTTCTCGGGATTGTATTCCTTTACATCTTCCTCTTTTGTCTTGGCACCTTCATCGTCTTCTAGTGGTGACGGGGTTTGTTGAGCTCGCAAACTTGCAATCTCCTTTCGTAGTAAGGCAATCTGATTATCCTTCGCAAGAATTCGATCATCCTGGTCACAGAGCTCAATTGCCATGAACCCTATATCGGACCTCAGGGTCTTCTCAAGCTTGCGTGCTGATGCTAACTCCTTGGACACACGAGCTAGTTGCCTCGCGATAAGCCTCCCGGACTCCAATCCCTCCTTCACTGCTTGGTGTTCTCCCATCTATATAAAGGGGTTAAGTAAATGAATTAAAAGTGAGAAGAGTATTAGAAGAATGCGCAGAACTTTAAAGACGGAATGTATAATAAGATATTTTTTTTATCCAATGGCTTCGTAATCCAATCCTAGGTCTCGATCCTACAGCCAACACAAGACTCTGATACCATCTGTAGCGACTCGACCCAATAATATGGATCTCGTCTATGAGTATGGTGCTAGTCCCGGATCGACTCGCTAGCACACTCATTACAAATGATTAACAGTAACAAATGCGTCATTATTAATATCGAATATGATCCAGAATACAAAATTCTTACAACTTGCATAGCTCGAGGCTAGCTCAAATTGATACAAGTATACCAAACACACAGCGGAAATAAACGAAAGATGAAGTCTCAATCTTGATGCGCCACAGGCGAAGCATGTCGAGTGAAGTATCATGACCTAACGACTCTCATACCTGCAATAGTGTAATTGCAGCCATTCGCGAATACGGTCAGTACAATTTGAATTGTACTGGCAAGTGATGCATGTAAAATGCATACATGAACTTTGCACTATAATACTTGTATTCCATTCATATTTGCATCATATAAGGGGTATATTACTGTTATTTAATGATTTTTGGTAATTAATAATGATTTCCCCTATTTATGAAATTAATCCTGCGCAGGCAGAAAAACCCTATTTCTTTCCTTATTTATTTCAGGGCCTTAACGACGTCATAATGAGCTGAAAATTTACGGGGATCATTTTTTGGAAGGAAGAAGACCTCGGAGCGAAGGATGCAAGCAAACGGAGGCCGGAGGGCCAAAAGAGGGTGGCCCACGCGACCCCTGTACCTGGCCGCGTGGGACCACTAATCTGGGCCCTCGGGACTCCGTTGCCATCGATCTTTCTTCCCGAAGCTTCCTCGTGACCTAAAAACTCCTATATAAAGAGCCCCCCGAGGAGTTTCACAAAGGGAGGCGGACGCAAATAGAGAAACACCGAAACGGAGATCAGAAGCTGCAGATTGGAGGGGGAAAACTCCGGCGGAGCGCTGTCGGGGTGGTCTCCATCTCCCCCAACGACATCTCCACCGTCTCCATGATGAGGGGGGAGTAGTCCACCCTCGGGGATGAGGGCTCATGCCGGTAGCTAGGTGGTTTATCTCTCTCTCTCCCATGGTGTGATCTTTATGTGATCATGAGCTTTGTAATCTAGTTGAATCCATAGATGGTACTCTTCATTATCTTATGAATTATTCTACTGAAGTGGTTTTATTAATGTAATTTCCGGAGTCACCTTTGTCCCATGGTGCGAAGTTGACAGTGTGCGCACCGTGTGTGTGGCTCTCAGGCTAAAGATTACAGGAGTAATTATCATGAGTTATTATTTGTGTTGGATGTCTCTATTAAATTGTGGTGTTTGTCTAGTACTATTTAGGGGGCTCAAGTTGACAGTGTGGGGTTCCCTAGATGTGGAATGCGACTTTAAGGTGTGCTTTTATAGCCTTACACAGTGGATTGGTGTTCTTTATCCAACCAGAAAATAATTCAGAGTAGCATAGTGAAGAGGAAATATCTATGTATTCAATTATATTATTATTGTTGAGAGTGTCCACTAGTGAAAGTATGATCCCTAGGCCTTATTTACAAACACGGTCTACACATTTGTCTTGTCCTCTTGCATTGAAGAGGATTGGGACACTTTTACATTTTTGTTTTGTTACATTAAACCTCCATCCATTAAGTCAACCATCTTGTTCCATAAACTTGTTTAGTGCATAATCAACTAAAACTTGTGACACTTTAGTTGTAGGGAATAGATAACTTTTCCTTCTTGCTCCTGCGGATCGATACCCTACTTTCACATTGAGAGGTGCTACAGTGATCCCCTGCTCTTGGGGGTTATCAGCAAGTGTGCATGGAAATAATAAAACACTAGTCTACCTAGCAACTACATGCAATTTTGGCTAGGTGGACTTGAAGGCTCTTTGCATAAAAAGTAGTTTTAACCTATCAATTTGATAAACAATTTTTCAATAAAAGTAAACAATCATTGGACACCGATAGAAATCAGTGTTCCTATCCCCTTGGTTCACCCATCAAATTTTATTTACTGAAATTGGAATGAATGAGAACTCTTGTAGGATCTAGTCTAGTTGGCTCAAGTTGTCCGTAACCGGGGACACGCCTAAGTACTTAGATTTAAAACTCTCGAGAGCATTGTACACTTTACCCGTAGGATGCATTTAACCCCATTTACCACGATACCCAATTTGTATCGTAGTTGGGAGAGAAACACACCGAAGCTTTTGGGAGAGGATCCTTGAGTCCTCTACGCGCCCTGTCCAACCTACTAAGCTACATCTGCTGGCCACGACAGGTACAAGAACCATAACTTACTCAGCTAAGTCAACGCCCATACTATGTTGACCTACGGTTGTACTCGTAAGCTACTAAATAGAGACTCCACAATACTTCTCGGGGACCTGTGTGGCCGAACACAAGTGCACCTACTCAGATACTACGGACCTGAGCAGCCACTCAACTATTTTCCACCAGAAACATACCAATACCACCCAGACATGAAGTTAATTAGAGTGGTTCTATTAGATTTTGCAAAACACAACTACGAATACAACAACTTCCATAACTTGTGATCCCAAACCACGTCTAAGCAACTAAGCAATTATAACGATGGTTTGAAGGAAACTAGTCTACAGGGAATACATATGGCAATCCACTTGGGTGTTAGTGAATCACCTAGCTTAGCATACAAACAACTCCTACACATACATTACTACGAAAAATAGTACTAAATGCATAGGAAAAATAATAGGTCATATGATTGCATCACTTGCCTTTCAATTGTCGGAGTAGCCGTTCACACAATCGTCGCAGTTACAACAACAATCGCAACCAACGTCGTTGTCTACATGGTAGCAAGCGATACACAACATAAGAAACAAAACAATCATACACATATGAATGCATGACTTGTTAATATGGCACAGAGCTCTAAACTTTTAGTTCTCTGAATTATATGATGCATGATAAAAATATTTTTAATGCAACAACTTAAGCAAGATTAATTAGGTTGCTAATAATTAACCGAAAATAAAGTTTGTCTAAAGTCAAATTTTATTACAGATCTGGATAGATCTTATTTTTCTAAGAATTTTGGTACATTAAACTTAATTTTTTGACTTACGATTGATTTACTATGAATTTTACAAGTTTTAATGTTTTTTTGGATTTAATAAACGGAAAAGATTCCGTGCGGGGGCTAGGACTGACGCGGCGCTGACGCAAGCATTGACTGGGCAGCCACGCGGCATGATCTGGTTGGCTGGTACCGATTCACTTAAGTGAATCGATCTGGTCCACCAGATCGCGATCCGACGGGCGGAATCGGGCGCGGGGTCGAGAACACGGCCGACGCTCACCTCGGCGACGGACGGCGACAGCGGTTGCTCGGGCGAGGATGGTGGCGACGCTGCGGTGGTCCTCGAGCTTGGCATAGATGTACCACGTGCTCCCCTGGTCACACTGAAGACGGATGCGTGCTCGGCGGCGGCTCCCGGAGATCCAAACGATGACGGCGGTGACGTCCCGAGCTCGGAAACCGCTAGTACTCCGGCGAAGAATCCTAGGGCTGTGGTGCACCGTTTGCAAAAATAGAAGATTAGACGGATGTGGAAATGAGAGGTGAAGATGAGAGACAAGGTTAGGGAGGCTCGGTTGGTCTGTGGCGACGGCGTCATTCACCTTTTCGAGCTCGACAATGGTGGCCGGCGGCGGAAGTTTGATCTCGAAATTGAGATCGATTTGGGGCTAAAACTCGAAATAATTTTAGGGTTTCGGTGGAGGACGGGGTGGGGTATTTATAGGAATTTTTGCATGGTGGAGGGGTCAAGAAACGGAGCGAATCGGGAGATTTTCGAGTCGGTTTACCGAACTCGTGAAGACCTGGGACTCCAGCCCGAGCTGGGTGATGACAGGTGGGCTCCATCCAGCAGGAAAAAAAAGAAAAGGCCGGCCGGCTGGCTCTTGGGCCGAAATCGGCCTTCTAAGCGGGCAGTGCATGCGTGCCCAGCTTGTGCCGAAACGTTTTTTTTTTTATCTTTTATAATTTCCTTTTGCCGAAATTTGTTTTATTCATAAATTTTGAATTTGAACTCAGAATTGAGTCAAACAAATTTTGAAATTTTTTAAAAATTGCCCTCTGTCATATTTGACCAAAACTAGGTAATTTTACTTAAAACTATAAGCATATATAATTAGCTTTATGAGTCTTGATTTTAAAACAAAAATAGGGATTTGAATTTAACCTTTTGGGGTTTTGATGCAATTCAAACAAATGCAAGATTTTCAAATGATGCCATGATGAAATGCACATGATCTAAATGCAAAACATCCAAATATAATATTGGGATGTTACAATGCCATGATTATGGCATTTATTAATGATGTGATCATTGATAAGTGTCAAATGTATCAATAATTTTTGATTGTTCCATGCTTGTTTTGTGTCATTGTCATATGTTTTTATTATCTTATTATAGCACTTTTTAGGCAATTTTTTGGACTAGCCTGTTGACAAGATGCCCAGTGCCAGTTCTTTGTTTTTGTTGTTTTCTATTTCATAAAATCTACCTCTGGAAATATTCTCGGAACTGGACGAAAAATTACGGGAATTATTTTTATGGCAAGACGAAGACGGAGTCCGGAGGGCTGCTGGAAGGGCCACCCAGGGGCCAGGGCGACCCCCAGGCACGGCCCCACCTGGACCCGCAGGTGGGACCCACCCCTGGGCCCCCTCGTACCCCACCGATGCCTATAAAATCATAATTGACCTAAAAACGTCGAGGCGATGATTATTTTCCACGAACTCCACCCGAAGCTGCCGCCACCTCGAAACCCTGCCGGAGGGGAGATTTTGAAGTCAATCCCGGCACCCTGTCGGAGGGGAGATCGATCCCGGAGGGCTCTACATCATCATGCCTTCCGCCGGGATGATGCATGAGTAGTTCCACCTTGGAGTACGGGTCCATGGCAATAGCTAGATGGTTGTCTCTCTCCCCTATTCCTCCATGTTTATGATCTTCTGAGCCGCCTAACATGATCGGATGGATTATGAAGTTATGATCAGTTTGTGCATGCTTCTTATGTGTTAATTTATGATTCTTGCATGCTTAGTTATTTTGGCCAAGTGATCGCTTGTATCCCCAAAAGAGAGTATTTATTCTAGATAGTGGGTTCATGCCCCCTCTTGTGCCTGGGCACGAGTGACATAAACGTTTAAGGACGAGGGTGTGCTGTTGCTACTAAGGGTAAAACAACGGTGTTTATGTCTACGTGATTATAAATATTGCTTACATCATGCGCTTTACTTAATGCAATTGTCTGTTCCTTGCAACTTAATACCGTTGGGTGACACGCTAGATAGCGATCCCATGGTGGACTTTTTAGACAAAGATGCAATTGGACTCAATGGTCTTTATTATTTTTCGTGATGCCTACATAAATATTACCATGAACTCATTGATTTGGCTAGATTAAGTTTGTGTCATAATCTTGTCAATTTCCTAGCTATAATTTGTTTATCCATCATATGTGTATTTATTTATTGGAGAGACACCACTAGTGAACCCATGGCCCCCGGTCCAAAATTTTCCATTGATTACAACACCATTTACTTGCTTCTCATAATTTCTTGCTAATATTCCCCAAGAGCAAGGAATCATTGTAGCACAATTCGATAAGTATTTGAGTGTCGAACCCACAAGGAGCTAAAGGTAAACTATCTATTCTCTAAAGCCCTATAACCCTCTTATATGGCCGTTTGTGCAAGGCAATAAGTTGAAATATGAAAAGAACTAACTAATGAAAGCAAGTGATTTGGAATGGGTTTATCTAGTAACAAGTTTCTCAATCAAGATTCGAACGCAAGTTTCTTAGAGCAAGTTTCTCTCAGCAGTTTTCTCAAGCAAGTTTCTCAAAGTAGCAAGTAGCAAATATCTCAAGGGAGCAAATGTTCTACCAATTGTTATTTCATTCGTGTGGTTGTCACAATTAGTGAAGCACATGTTTCAGCCTTAATTGTTTCTTCTAGGAAGGAGCCATAAATAGGTGTAGCCAAGTGAATGAACTAAAACCCCTTATGATGGTTCTTATGGCCAAGTAAATGACTACACAAGATTTATTAAGACATAAAATTCCCACCATAGCCTTAAGTTCTAAGGTCCCCTATGTATATCCCCCAATAAAGTAACTTCATGACTCGGTCTCAGGTTTACATATCCTCCCAAGTCTCCCTCACTCCATTACATTACCGGTGATCACCTTACATGCATTCCCCAACATATGCGTGCACTCATATATTGTACATAAAGAAAATCATAAAAGATAACAAAACTTGTATGCAACCAAACAACGAACTATTTCACTATTGCCATGAACCAATCACTTCTCAAACATAGATGGGGAGACACAATAGATCAAGGGAATAGTATATTGCATCATACATCATGTTTGCCAAGAGTGTAAAGTGGAGAGATGGAGATTATCTTGCTGTAGATGTTGATGATGAACACGCCGGAGGGGGGTAGAGCCCTCCGGAGGTGATTCTGGCGGCGTTTCCCCCCTCCGATCTTCTCTGGCGGCAGCCTTCTGACTCTCTGTTTCGTGGTTTTGTGTTTCTCTGCCGCCTCTTCACGAAACTCCTCGGGGGACTATTTTTATAGTTGGTTTTAGGTCAAGACGAAGCCACGGAGACGAAAACGGACGGCATCAGAGCCACGAGGCCCAAGATGGGGGTCCCATGCGGCCAAGGAATCTGGCCGCATGGGCCCACCTCTTTTTGCCCTCGGGTCCCCGTTTGTTTGTTTCCTTCGCTACTACGCTTCGTTCCTTCCAAAAAATGATCCCCGCAAAATATTAGGTCATTTGGACGTCGTTTGGGTCCCTGAAAGGTAAAACATTGAAAATAGGGTTTCTGACAGTGCAGGATTAATTCCAGAAAAATGGGGGAATTTTGAAATATTCCCAAAATCAATATAAAACAATGATATAACCCTTATATGATGCAAATGGATTGAAATATAAGTACTATAATGCAAAGTTCATGTATGCATCAACATCCCCAAGCTTAACCTATACTCGTCCTCGAGTATGAAGGTGATAAAACTAAACATGGACTTTGCATTTTAATACTATCAATGGATATCAAAGATGATTACTATTGCTACATAGAGTCAAATGATTCATTCTTCAAAGGAGTAGCAATATAGAAGATGGATTATAAAGTAATATCAAATATTCAATGAAAGGATGTTCAATGATAATTCACAAAGTGTAACATAGAAGAAAGTACTATGGACCAAATGTATGCATAATGAAAATTAAAAACATCCTATAATGGTCATAGAGTACTCTTATGAAATCTGAATATAAAAGATGGACACTTTGGAAAGATATATAAATGAGTAGAGGTAAAACATGAATAAGTTTCATCTAACTTCCAAATGCTTATACTTAAGTTAATGATTGCAATGTGGTATTCATTGATGTCAAGCTCTCATTACCCCTATCATAGCATCTTGAATGGTTAAAGTTTAAAGTGAAAGAAAGTATGAGTAATGTGCTTGACAAATTATGGGTTGAATGCCTCATGCCCCGTGAATACGAGTACCTACACCACGGTGTTACTCAACTTGGGACACAAAAGCAAGTTCAAGTTAAGGTCATTGTAAGTAATATAATAGCGTCATCAAGAGTGTCAACTTGGATACCTCTTGTCCCAGGACAGGGAACAAGCCCATGTCAAAATGACAAGACAAACAAACAATCTCCACACCCTTTTTATTTACTATTGGTATAGCTTTTTATTGTGGGGTGCATCACTGAAGGTTCACCATAGCATGTAAGTAAATTTCCACCATGAATGATGCATGGCTTAGATTAGCGGCCTAGGCGTCTCTCTAGCCATTTATACAAACTCATTAAACTTACTAAGTTTCCACATTTATTTGGCACCATGATAAGCATCCATAAACAAAAGTACATGATATCAACAAAATATAAAGAGCACGATGAAAGTTTGCCATGTGACAACACATATGAGCTAACTCCCAACCAAGACTCTTGTCAAGCTCACAACTTCATAATTTTAATCACAATGGGCCATGTTTATTAAGTGCAATAAAAGTAAGGTGTGCATCAAGTTCGTGAGAGCTCTTTAACCAACTTTTCCCATAACAATCAATAACATAAGCATTTTAATTCAGAAGTATAGATAATACAAAATAACATGATAAACATACTCGGAATAGCATAAAGCTAATAGGTAGATATGGTGGACTCACTGGAAAAACTTTGGTTGAAGGTGTTGGAAAACAAGTTTTTACTTGTTGGAATTTTGGGCTAGCAAGAGGGAGAAAGTTGACCATCCAAATACATGCATAAGTGTCCATAGAACTAACCAATCCAAGTTAAACAAAGTAAAGTAACATTCAGCATCAAAACATGAATAAGAGATAGCTCTTGATAAAACACTTGCAAATTAATACTCATTAAAAGCACATGAATCATGCAACTATATGTATCTTTTTGAATCAACTCAAACATCCCTATCCCAATATTTTTAATAGAATCCAACTTAATTCAACCCAAAATTCTAGTACCTCTCCCATAAAATAAATGATAGTGATGGTCTTACGAAAAAGCAAAACAAAAATAAAAAGAACAATAAAAGGACGCTCCAAGTTTATGCGATAGTAATGCGTTGATAGAAAAACAGAAAATAGACATGTGCAAACCGAGAGTATTTGGTCCAGTGGGGTGCCTTGACATCCCCAAGCTTATGGTCTTCACCATCCTTAGATAGCTCTTTGTGCATCTCCTCTAATCCCTGTGAAAAAACTTCAACACAAAATTTTCTCCCATCTCTTTTCTGTGGGGTGACATTAGTAGGTACAAAAGATAGAATGCTTGCTGAAAGAAATTCATGAACATAAATTCATATTAAGTGTCCAGAAAGTGTATAATATTGTATGCTTCCTCATAAACTCAAGTTAATCAAGATGATTAAACTTAAAAGTTCAAAGAATGCATCAAACAAAATAGGACAGAATCTGTCCTGAAAAACAGCAGCAGAAAAATGCATTTTTCTACCCTACTTAAATATGTCGAAAAATTCTGATAACATTCATGCTTACAGAGGATGAAAAGTTGCAGTTACTGTTAAAATATCAACTCATTCGGAGTTACATAACAGGAATGAAAAATCATACCGTGCACAGATTTGTGCTGAAATAAAATCTCCGAATACAATAAGCAACTTTTTCAATCCAAAATGGGTAAAACTTGGCATTTTACTAAAAATTCCAGACACAAAACTAAAAACTAAGTCTCTTGTTACAGCAAGAGGACACAAAGAAAATCAAAAAATAAAAACAACCGGGTTGCCTCCCGTAAAGCGCTTTCTTTATAGCCATGTAGTTAGGCTTCTTACTTGGTATCAAGATGGTTGGAGTGAGGTGGCTTGGCATCCCCAAGCTTGATTTCTTGTACTTATTTGATATATGTAGGGTGAGCCTAGGGATAACATCCCCAAGCTTGAGTGTTTGTCCCTCGTGATCTTTATTCATTACCCTCAACTCTTCCACTTGAAAGTTCTCTTCACACAAAACTCATCATAAAACTTGATTAGAGGGGTTAGTGTCTCCATAAATGAAATCCTCATAGGTACAGCAAAGAAATATCATGAGTTGATTCTACACATTAGCTAATATTACTATGGTTGTGTATTGCTCTTTGATCAATAGAAACACACAAAACACAAGTAATGAGAGTAATGCAAAATAAAGACAGAATCTGTCAAAAACTGGACAGCTCGTAAAGAGTGAATTTTCAGAGGCACTTAAGTTGCTAAAATCAGAAAACTTTGAACTAATGAAATGTGTATTAATGACTTAATATTTCTTTCGTAAAATATCAAGTAAAAATTCCTCTTCTGTGATTTTATACATGTTTCACAGTGAAGCTCAGGAATCTGTTTTCTGGACAGCAAATCGCTATTGTTTAATCCTACATCTCAAAAGAGGTTATTCTTGCCATTAATATTAAAAATAAGATACAAAGATGATGTTACAGTAGTAAACAAGCACCTTGACTCAAAAATACAAAACTTAAGCTGAAGATAAAAATAAAAAAGAAACACAAAGAACCAAGCAAGAATCAAGAGAAACAATTAAAGAAGAAGGAAAATATTTTTGTTGTTTTTGATTTAGAAAAAAGGCAAAAGGAGAAGCAAATATATACAACTTAAACACTCCTTTTATTTTGTTTTAGCTTTGTGAAAAGTTTTAATGATAGATACTTTGCAACGGTTCCATTGGCATGAACAACACATGTTCAAGGTCGACCCCAACTTCTCCATTACTCATCCTTCTCATTTACTTTCCCAAATTTTATATACAATGAAAATCTTAAACTAATTTTCACCAAACAATAGGTAAAGATATTTTACATGTTTTCAAGATATAAAGGTGTGCTCAAACCGAATAGGAAATTAAAGCATAGGGAACACACAACAGAATATTAAACAATTTACTTTTAAGTCTAACTCTCTTCCTATGCATTGGAATTTTATATATGAATAAGTAACAACTAATTTGAGGTAACCAATGCATATAATAATCAATAGCTTGCATTTTAAATAACATAGAAACATAAAGGGGATTCTTATCTCTTCCTCTCTCATAATAGTTGCAAGCATTAAAGTTAAACATAACCACATAGTTTTGAATAGAATCACCACATAAAGACTTATCATCTAATGAGCATAATGGATCATCAAACTCAATTAAATCACTTTCATCCTCAATAGTAGGTGGACTGAAAATATCATATACATCATTGTAATCATCATAAATGGGAGACATAGCATCATCAAAATAAATTTTCTCTTCCAAACTTGGGTGACAAAAAATATCATATTCATCAAAACAAACTTCCCCAAGCTTAAGGTTTTCCTTAGCATTAGCAATAAAGGTGTTCAAAGAATTAGTACTACCACAAACATGATTGTTATTCAAATAAAATCTAATTTTCTCTTCAAACACTTCATGTCCTAACTCAAGATAGATATTATACAGATCTATAATTGTTTGGTTGTTTTCCATTTTATAATTTTTTTTTGTGTTTTAGATTTATATGTTAGTATGCAATGCAAACAAGAATAAAATCTTAGCACAATGCTCCCTGGCAATGGCACCAGAAAAGTACTTGATAATCCCCAAGAGCAAGGAATCACTGTAGCACAATTCGATAAAGTATTTGAGTGTCGAACCCACAAGGAGCTGAAGGTAAACTATCTATTCTCTAAAGCCCTATAACCCTCTTATATGGCTGTTTGTGCAAGGAAATAAGTTGAAATATGAAAAGAACTAACTAATGAAAGCAAGTGATGTGGAATGGGTTTATCTAGTAACGAGTTTCCCAATCAAGATTCGAACGCAAGTTTCTTAGAGCAAGTTTCTCTCAGCAGTTTTCTCAAGCAAGTTTCTCAAAGTAGCAAGTAGCAAATATCTCAAGGGAGCAAATGTTCTAGAAATTGTTATTTCATTCGTGTGGTTGTCACAATTAGTGAAGCACATGTTTCAGTCTTAATTGTTTCTTCTAGGAAGGAGCCATAAATAGGTGTAGCCAAGTGAATGAACTAAAACCCCTTATGATGGTTCTTATGGCCAAGTAAATGACTTCACAAGATTTTTTAAGACATAAAAGTCCCACCATAGCCTTAAGTTCTAAGGTCCCCTATGTATATCCCCCAATAAAGTAACTTCATGACTCGGTCTTAGGTTTACATGTCCTCCCAAGTCTCCCTCACTCCATTACATTACCGGTGATCACCTTATATGCATTCCCCAACATATGCGTGCACTCATATATTGTACATAAAGACAATCATAAAAGATAACAACACTTGTATGCAACCAAACAACGAACTATTTCACTATTGCCATGAATCAATCACTTCTCAAACATAGATGGGGAGACACAATAGATCAAGGGAATAGTATATTGCATCATACATCATGTTTGCCAAGAGTTTACAGTGGAGAGATGGAGATGATCTTGCTGTAGATGTTGATGATGAACATGCCGGAGGGGGGTGGAGCCCTCCGGAGGTGATTCCGGCGGCGTTTCCCCCCTCCGATCTTCTCCGGCGGCAGCCTTCTGACTCTCTGTTTCTTGGTTTTGTGTTTCTCCGCCGCCTCTTCACGAAACTCCTCGGGGGACTATTTTTATAGTCGGTTTTAGATCAAGATGAAGCCACTGAGACGAAAACGGACGGCATCGGAGCCACGAGGACCAAGATGGGGGGTCCCACGCGGCCAAGGAATTTGGCCGCGTGGGCCCACCTCTTTTGGCCCTCAGATCTCCGTTTGTTCGCTTCCTTCACTCCTACACTTCGTTCCTTCCAAAAAATGATCCCCGCAAAATATTAGGTCATTTGGACGTCATTTGGGTCCCTGAAAGGTAAAAACATTGAAAAATAGGGTTTCTGACAGTGCAGGGTTAATTCCCGAAAAATGGGGAAATTGTGAAATATTCCCAAAATAAATATAAAACAATGATATAACCCTTAAATGATGCAAATGTGATTGAAATATAAGTAATATAATGCAAAGTTCATGTATGCATTTTACATGCATCACTTGCTCACTGGTCCGTTTCCATATTTTGATCCACTACACTATACATTTAACCACTTTGTTTTCAGCAGACCGGGAAGATTGACAACCTTCCTACTGTTGGGGACAAAGTAATAGTTTGAGTGTGTGCAGGTCCACGCTCGTTGATTGTTTTCTTTTGACATAAAAACAGTAGGGAAGGCCCCTGCTGTGTCATTTTCAATTATAAACCAGGGGTCAACATATTTACAAATGATTAGAGTTCAAAAGATAAAAGAAATTACAATGTGTCAATCCATTGCTTCATGCCCTCCTTAAGGCTTGGCTTAGCTCTATGCATAACAAGAGCAAAGGATTCCTTGAAAAATCTAAAACATTCTAAAATATCAAGCTCTTGGTTATCAAAGATAATTTTATTCCTGTGATTCCATAAACTCCAGCACCCTATTATAAGAACCTCCTTGAAACAGATGATACTAGTTCTTCTGCTTCCATCAATCAGTAGATTTATGATGTTGAGATCATTATTCCACTCCATGTTGAGTTTCCACCAAAAGCTCTGGCTAAAGTCACATGAGAAGAAAAGGTGCTCCATGGTTTCATTTGGACATTCCTGGCATAGAAGTTCTTCCTAGTTAGTAGGTCTCTTGTATTTAATCTGTCCAGCAGAAGCAGCCAGAAAAAGAATCTTTGCTTTGGCAGGGCTCTTGATTCCCAAATCCAATTAAAAGGTGCAGGAGCCTTTATTGCAGGGGATAACTTTGAGTAGAATTTTTTACATGAATATCCCCCTTTCCAGTCAAATTCCCATTGATCCTCAGCATCAATATTAGACTCTAAGTGCAATTGTACAGCCTCAATTAGTTCCTCACATTCTTGAGCAGCAATCAGTGATAGAGGGAGATGGAAGTGGTCAAATATATTCTCTTGAGAAACAGAGATGAATTTCATCAAGCTAATGTCTTTATTCTTTGAAAAGGAAAACAGATGTGGGAATTCTTCCAACAGATTAGTATCCATCCAATTATCCATCCAAAATCTTATTGTTTTACCAGTTCCAGCTTTGATATTTACAATGCTTACGAAGCTATCCCATATGAACAAGCAATCCTTCCACCAAAAAGATCCACATTGTCCTTTAACCTGGGACAGTTTATCATCACTATAATGTGCCTGCCAGATTAACTGGACCCAAGGGGTATCCTCCTGATTCATGAATTTGTACATGTTCCTCATAATTAGAGCAGTATTTTGTATCCTTAGGTTTTTGACGCCCAATCCTCCCGCTTCCTTTGGAAGACACACTTTCTCCCATTTAACCAAACATTTACCTTTTTTATCAATTTCTTTTCCTTTCCAAAGGAAATTTCTGGCAGAATTTTCAACATGATCCAAAAAGCCTAGAGGTAATTTCATAGCAGACATGGCATAGTTTGGCATAGCAGAAATAACAGATTTAACAAACACCAATCTTCCATCATATGAGAGTGTTGTAGCAATACCAGATAACCTTCTGTCAATTTTCTCCAGAGTCCCTATCAGATGCTCCATTCTTGGTTTGGTTGTACCCATTGGCAGGCCTAGGTAAGGAAAGGGAAGTGACTCAGATAAGCAACCAAAGACTTGTGCCAGCTCATTGCATCTTGTTTCTGAAATATTTATAGGAATCATGGATGATTTATTGTAGTTGACCCTCAACCCTGTGGATAGTGAGAATTTTTGAAGAAGGGCTTTCAAACTTGTGATCTGTGCTTGGTCTGCAGGCATGATTAGCAAAGTATCATCTGCATATTGAATGACGGGGTAGTCCAGTCCATCGGAATTATCAATGGGGAGTCCAATATCACCATCTTGCCATGCTCTATTAATTGCATACTGCAATAGTTCCCCTGCCAGCACATATAGAATTGGTGATAGGGGATCACCTTGTCTCACTCCCCTTCTGCATTTGATAGGCTTTCCAGGTATCCCATTTAGTAAAACTGAAGTGGAGGCACTATATAGTATGCTTCTGATCCATGCAATGAATTTCTCTCCAAAACCAATGTGCTTCATCATGGCAAGAATTGCTGAGTACTCAACCTTATCAAAATCAAGCTTGATTATAACTATCTCCTTTTTTGATTTATGGCAGAGGTGCAAATATTCAAAAGCCCAAGCTAGGCAATCATGAATGGATCTTTTCTTGATAAATCCATATTGGTTTTTGTGAACCAGTGGAATAATAATCTTCTGAAGCCTATTTGCCAGCAGTTTAGTGATAAATTTCAGAGCCAGACTTACCAGTGAAATTGGTCTAAAATCATTAACATATTCAGGGCTTTGCTTTTTGGGGATGAGAGTTATGAATGCAGTGTTTATACTTTCTAGATTCAAATTTCCCTCATAGAAATTGGCACATAGCTTGTAGAATATCCCCTTTACAGTGCTCCAGCATTTTTTGAGAAAAGTTCCATTAAATCCATCAGGTCCTGGCGATTTGTCAGGTGGCATATCTTTAGCAATATTATCCATTTCCTCATTTGTAAAAGGTATCTCAAGACTATCAAAGTCCACTATGGTATTTGTGGGGATCAGATCCTCAAGATCAAAAAGCATGGTGGGATTGTCTGATTTTCCAACTCTGTCTTTGAAAGAATCCCAAATAATAGCAGCTTTGCCATTGTGCTCTGAAACAATTCTATCATCTGAATCTTTCAATGTAGCAATATAGTTTCCTCTGTAATTTTGGGTAGCCATAGTATGGAAAAATTTAGAATTTTCTCCACCAAGTTGTGCCCACTTTATTTTTGCCCTGTTTTTCCAATAAATTCTCTTAGCTTCCAATAGCTTTAACTGATGGTTCTTCAGTGACTCTCTGAAATTTTTCTCTTGCAGTGACAAATTTCTCTGTTCTTCCAATCCATCAAGTAGGGCCAGAACATAGCTGCAAGATTCAATAACTTTATGGAGCTTAGAGAGATTTTTGCTCCATTTTTTAAGGCCAACTCTGACTGATTTAAATCTAGCAGTTACTTCTTTGGCTAGGTTGGTGTTGAGAGCAGGTAATTGCCAACAGTTGTTAACCACATCCATGAAGCCATCAAACTCTTGCCAATATTCTTCAAATCTAAATATATTAGCTTTAGGTACAGAGGTGCCAATTTGAATATGAATTGGGATATGGTCAGAGGAGAGCTTGGCCAGAGGGATAGCCATAGTATTTGGCAACTGGGTGGTCCAATTAGTTGATGTGAAAATCCAGTCCAATTTTTCCAAGAGTGGGTTATCTTGCATATTGCTCCATGTGTATGCTCTGCCTTTCAAGGGAATTTCTTCCAGGTCCGGATGCTGGATAATGCTATTGAACAAGATCATGTTGTTTATGTCTCCACCATCCCTATTTCTATTTTCAGGACTTCTTATGAGATTGAAATCTCCCAAAATCATCCATAAATCCATCTGAGAGGTGTCCAAATTATTAAGCCAATTGGTAAATAGGGTTCTCTCCTCAACAATTGTTGGTCCATAGACATTAGTAAGAAACCATGTTTCATCACTTAACTTGCATCTCAATTTCACAGTGAGCTGGAATCTCTGATGATGAATTTCAGTTCCTTCAAACAGGGCTCCATTCCAAATTATAATTAGTCCACCAGAGTTACCAATGGAAGGCACATAAGCAAATTTGTTGAATTTTCTGGAGCAGAAATTATATATATATGAATGGTCAAATTCCTCCCTCTTAGTTTCCTGGAAACAGAGGATATTGCAATTTGATTCCTCAATTTTCAGTCTAATAGCATCCCATCTAGTTTGGGTATTAATCCCCCTTAAGTTCCAATTTAGAATAATCCATTGTCTATTCATTAAGGAAGACAACAATAAATATTTGACCAGGTGAGCCTAGCAAACCTGGATGGCAATCAAGGGTTGGATATGCATAATTTCTGCCAATACATAATAGGAACCAGCATGTACTTATAACACAGAAAGCCAGGAAAACCATAAAATTCAACACATAGAGAGAGCATAAAAAGGTCTAGCTCCACATAGTTAATCCAGGACAGAAAAATAGGAGTTATTACAACCAGCAGATGTAAACTGCTCAAAATAAAGTTTGTGTAATGCCCCAAGCTTGAACCAGCTGGGAACTTGAGGATGGAAGTTATTGATAACAAAATAAACCAGGCAAGACCAGAAGCACTCCACTCCTGGTATAATTCTTGCGCTGTATATATGATCCTCATTCAATACTATCATAAGAACTGTCATAGTTCAGTGCTTCCTCAGTGACATCACTAGGATGCATCTGACATGGCCCTGTACCAATAGCTTGCAGTGTAGGGATAGGAAGGTGAGGAGGAGTAGCAGCCCTTTCATCTATGACTTGAGCTTCAAACATAGGACCAAGATTGGTGGCAGCGGTCTTCTTTTTCTTGTTCTTGTCCAGCTTTGTGTCTCTGGCAGCAGTAGAAGGTGTCACTGGTGCTTTACCTTTGTATCCTGCATTAAGCAATGCCAGCCTATCACTTCTTCTTACTTCAGCCACAGTATTTGGCACCCTGCTCTTCTTTGCTCTGGTAGTAATCTGATCTGCTTCCTAGATTTCTGAAATCTGTACAGTGGATGGGGCAATGAAATCTTTGGCCTCAACAGTATTAATCTGCACATAGCATTTCCTTTTCAAACCAGTGGCACTGTCAACATCAATAACCTTGCACTCTGCATAAGTGATTTTGCAGTCCTTAAGGATTTGGAGGACAGAATTGGCAGAGCTTGCAATTTTGCTTATCAGTTCCTTGAACATATCAATATGGTTCTCAGGAATGCCACTAGCAGCAGCTGGATCTCCATCCCTATGATGATCCATAGGTTCTTCAGCCCCGGGAACAGGTGAAAGCTGCAATTCTTGGTTTGCAACCTCCAAGGCAATATTGTGTTCAGGTTCCTCTAGTCCAACATCCATATCATTCTCTGCAACATTGTTTTCCACTTGTGCAACATCAGGCTGAATAGGGCTCTGAGGTGGAGTTAAGATGACAGGTTCTTCTGGATTCAGAGGGGCAGCAGGACCTAGGGTTAAATGGGGCAGGGGGATTCCTCATTCTCAGCATGCCAAGCAGCAAAATCATCAATAATTATTGGAATGGGGTGTGGGTTCTGTCCATCAGGAGGCAGAGGATCCTCATCACCAGCTTGCACACCAAGCATCTCTGAAGACAGGATAAAAGTGGGGCAAGACCAGCTATCACCATGCCCAGCATCAGTAGCATTATGGAGAAGAACAATGCTGAGAGGAATTCTATCAATGTCATATGCTCTGATTTTAACCAGAATTCTAGCTCTGAAATTGTTTTCTCTGTTCCAAACTAGTAATCTGCCATAGGGTGCCATAGAGGTGATAATAGTATCCAGATTCCAACATTCTTGGGGAAAATTAACTAGCATAAGCCAAACATCATGTGTGAAGGTAGCAGCCCTATGATTTATGCCTCTGTGCTGTGGGATGATTCTCATCACAGTATCCCCAATGAAATAAGGGCTATTAGCAACTGCATGATCTCTATCTACCACACAGACGAATCTCACCAATGCAGTTCCCATGCCAGACCTGGAGATCTACCTCACTTGAAACCGTCTCTGAAGCAGCAGATTCGAGATTAGAGTTCCAGTACCTTGGAAAGCCTCCCACTTAGGCTCCGGCGTGATGGTGACGATATACCAATCGTCGCAGTTCACCGGCAGGTTGCCGCCGATGACGACATATACCCTCTGCGGTCGTAGGCCATTGTTGGGGACGAGGCTAGCTCCAGCGGGAAGGTGAGGAATAGGATCGCAAGGGTAATTCGCCATGGCGTCGCCATCTGCGGCACCAGAGCACTCGAGGGGAGAGGGTTTACTGTAGCTAGGGGACACCGTTCTGTTGCCTTGTATCTCGTCGACAGGTGTATCCTCGGTAGAAACGCCTTGGATATTGCCCTTCTGCCTAAAGATTCTCTTCTTGTTACGATTGGCTAGGCAGTTAGTTGAGATATGGCCATAATTCCAACAGAGTTTGCATCGGTATTGATTTTTGCAGGCGGGTAATAGATGATCTTCAGCAAAACATCTGAAACAGAACAGGGTCCTTGAGCGAGTCGATTTCTGAGGCATACTGGGCCGATCATGTGTCATACTGATAATGGGCTCTGTGCTGCGAGTTGATTGGCGATCCATCTCAGCAAACGATGACTTTTTGACAACCCATACTTGGGCCAGCTTTGAAATATTTCGAATCCCGCTTCGCTGCATGCCCCGATGATTCCGATCAACATGCAGAATAATCGGATCAGAGGCCATTCTTGATCCTACTGCATGAAAATTTGAAGAGAACACACGGGAACCAAGAACAGTAGAGTTGGCACCTGTAAGAACAACATTAGGGTGAGCAGATGGTGATCCATTGGGAGATTGATCAGTAGATCTAGCCAACGGGATGCCCTTCTTATGAAACTTAATAGCCTTATTAGATTTAGAAACGAAAGTCCATTCAGCATCTTGTTCATGGTAATAAAGAGATTCTTTATGAGTCCAATTCGGTCCACCCGAACCCCATAGATGAAAGAAACATATGAACTGGGTGCATTCAAAGGATCTCAATTTGTAGATGAAGAAACCAATAGCTTTTGAATAAACAGAGAACCGAAAAGTCCGACCAGCAAGAAGACCCAAAGAGATCAGATCTGGATCAACTCCCAAGCATGCTTCTAGAGCCAACTTAACATTGATCAGATCCAGACGAAATGATGCCCGACCAAAGGAGACCACCAAGGTGAAAGGAGAGGAGGGAGGACATGGATGCACCGGAGTGGAGAAGTTGTCACAAACCTTTTCCTTGATCAATAATCCTGGGGCGAAATTCAGTTGGTCCTTGACGGGGGGAGGGCCACCCGCAAGATCCATGGCTTGAAACCCCTAGATCGGCCAAGGGAAATTCTTCAATCTTCACGGATGGTGAAGTCGCCATGGGAGTCGCCAGAGAGGTGGGTGGGAGGAGTCGCCATGAATGGATGAAGGCACCGTGGGTGTCCTACTTATTTCGACCAGAAGGGGTTGTGCCCTCGTGGGAATCGGATGCGCTCATTGACGGTTAAGTGCCAGAGATCATCGACATCCACCTCGTTGTTGATTTCAAAGTCCTACTGGTTCGATTAAACCTTGGTTCTTACTGAGGGAAAACTACTACTTGCTACATCCATGCCTTCGCTTGGGTACCACCAACGCTATCAATTACACCATCAAGCAGTTTCTGACACCATTGCCGGGGAGTTTGGAGATGCAACAAGGGGAGTCTCATACTCTAAATCTCTTTATTTTGCTTTTGTCTCGCTTGTTTGCTTGCTTAAAGAATTTAAAACCCACAAAAATTAGTGTAGTCTTTATACCTGTTTTGTTATTTTGCTTTGTCAGTATGTCTTCTTCTGAGAACACCAAGTTGTGTGACTTTACTAGCACTAATAATATTTCATACGCTCTCCAATTGCTCCACCTGCTATTAAAGCGGAATCTCATGAAATTAAACCTGCTTTGCTGAATCTTGTTATGTTAGAGCAATTTTCTGGTGCTAGTACTGATGATGCCGCCTCTCATTTAAATAACTTTGTTGAGTTATGTGATGTGCAAAAGTATAAAGAGGTAGACAGTGATATCATAAAACTGAAACTCTTCCCTTTCTCTTTGAGAGGGAGAGCTAAAGAATGGTTATTGTCTTTGCCTAGAAATAATATTGATTCTTGGACTAAATGCAAAGATGCTTTTATTGGAAAATACTATCCACCTGCTAAAATTATACAATTGATTAGTAACATTATGAACTTTAGACAGTTTGATAATGAACATGTTGCTCAAGCTTGGGAAAGAATGAAGTCTAAGTTTAAAAATTGCCCCACGCATGGATTAACTACTTGGATGGTTGTCCAAACTTTTTATGCAGATTTGAATTTTTCTTCAAGGAACTTATTGGACTCGGCCGCGGGAGGCACCTTTATGTCCACTGTTGGAAATATGCCCAAGAGGCAATAATAAAGATTATTTGTATCATATTTCTCGTTCATAATAAATGTTTATTTTCCATGCTATAATTGTATTGACTGGAAACAAAATACATGTGTGGAATATGAATGACAAAGCATCCCTAGTAAGCCTCTTACGACTAGTTCGTTATCAATATATGGACTTGTGAATTCACTTGATAATGGAATCATATTATTGGGATAATGATATGATGGACACACCCAAATTAATGCTTAGCATTTGATCATATCATCTAGTTTCATTGCTATGGCTTTTATAATATGTCAAGTATAGTTTTCTTAAACCATGAGATTATGTCACTCCCGTTTACCGAAGGAATACTTTGTGGACATCAAACGTCACTTTGTAATTGGGTGATTATAAAGATGGCTTTCAGGTATCTCCGATGGTACTTGTTGGGTGACATGAATCAAGACTAGGATTTGTCCCTCCGTGCGACGGGGAAGATATCTCTGGACCCTCTCGGTAGTATAGCATCCGAAAGCTTGCATGCATATGACTAAGTGTGTAGTCATGAGGATCCTATCCTATGAAATGAGTAAAGAGAACTTGCCTATAACGAGATTAAACTAGGTATGGCGATACTGACGATCAAATCTCGGGCAAGTAATATATCGTGAGACAAAGGGAATCGTATCCGGGATTAATTGAATCCCCCACATCGTGGCTCAACCGATAAAGAACTTTGTTGAATATGTAGGAATTAATATGGACATCCCTGTCCCGCTATTGATTATTGATTTGATCATGTCTGCATGTTCTCGAACCCGTAGGGTCACACACTTAACACTTCGATGTAGTTAGGGCATACGCTAAGATATTAGATGGTGTAAACAAATATTGATTCGGAGTCTTGGATGAGATCCTAGATATCATGAGGAGCTCTGGCAGTGTCCGGAGATAAAGTTTCATATAAGGAAAGTGGTTTTCAGGTTCCGGAAAAGTTCAGGAATTTTTCGACAGGGTACCAAGAAAGTTCTAGAAGGTTCCAAAAGGATCTAAAGTGGGACCCACCTGTCCATAGGGTCGACATGGGCAATGGGGGGGTGTGCAGCAGCCCACATGGGCTGTCCGCACCATCACCCAAAGGGCCCATGCGGCTGGCACTAGGGGGGAAATTGACCCTAACCCTAATAGGGGGCGCCTTGGGGGGCAAGCCACCCCTTGGCCACCGACCCGAGAAGGAAGGGGCGCACCCCCAGCCCCCTCACCTATATAAGGAGGGGTGGAGGCGCAGGAGAGGGCTTTCACACAAAACTAGCCGCACCCTCCCTCTCCACCCTCCTCTCTCTCGTGTGCACGGCTTAGCGAAGCCCTATCCGCGGGAATCCTCCACCATCTCCACCACCACACCGTTGTGCTGCTGGGATCTCGCGAGCCTCCTCTCCAACTCTTGCAGGATCAAAATGAGGAGTCTTCATCGAGTTATATGTGTTTATACCTCGGAGGTGCTGCTCGTGCGGTGCTGCTTCGGATTGGATAATACATCTCCTCGCGACTAGATAAGTCTAGTTACGGGGATCGACTATTCAACCCCTGCCTCGACAAAACATCTAATATTGTGCCGGTCGAGAAGAAAGGATCCGGTAAGATCAGGGCATGCATAGACTTCAGAGATCTAAACCGAGCTACGCCCAAAGATGAATATCCTATGCCAATAGCCGACATGCTTATCAATGATGCCTCGCGACACCGAGTCATCAGCTTTCTGGACGGAAACGCGGGGTACAATCAAATATTTATGGCCGAAGAGGACTCGGCCAAAACAGCGTTTCGCTGCCCCGGGTTCGTTGGTTTATTCGAGTGGACAGTAATGACCTTTGGATTGAAGAATGCTGGTCAGGTGCCACATATCAGAGAGCGATGAACTTAATATTTCATGATCTTCTTGGAGTCATATTGGAAGTGTATATTGATGACGTGGTTGTTAAATCGGACGGCGAGTTAAATCATTTGGCCGACTTACGCCTCGCGTTTGAAAGGATGAGGAAGTATGGGCTCAAGATGAATCTGTTGAAGTGTGCTTTTGGCTTGTCGGCTGGAAAGTTTCTCGGTTTTATCATACATGAATCCGGCATAGAAATTGACCTGGCAAAGATTGAAACTATCCAGAAAGTGCACGCGCCAAGTTGTAAAAAGGACATGCAGAAATTCCTAGGCAAGGTAAATTATTTGGGAAGGTTTATTACTAACTTGTCTGGAAAAGTTGATGCGTTCACACAGATACTTTGGCTCAAGAATGATGACGAGTTCACCTGGGGGCAAAGCAGCAAGAGGCATTTGATAGAATAAAAGCTTGCTTATCTAAACCTCCGGTTCTGAGGAAGAGGTGATTGGGGCAGCGTTGACTCAAGAAGCCGAAGGACAGGAATACGTCATCACATACCTAAGTCGGCGACTACTGGATGCCGAGTCCAGGTACAGCTTTGTGGAAAGGTTGTGCTTGTCTCTTTATTTTGCTTGCACCAAATTGCGCCATTATCTTTTATCTAGTGAGTGCAAGGTTCTTAGTCAAACCGATGTCATCAAACACATGATACATAGGCCGATTCTCAGTGGACGAATCGGCAAATGGGCGTATGGGTTGATCGAATATGATTTGGCTTATGAATCTCTCAAATCTGTGAAAGGCCAGATTGGAGCTGATTTCATTGTTGAACATCGGATTGACCTAGAACGAAAAGCCGACTTAAATGTTGTGTCGGCTGTACCGTGGAAACTTTATTTTGACGTCTCAGTTTGCAGTAGTGGGCAAGGGGTCGGCATTGTGTATATTTCACCCCACGGTACTATCTTTGAAGCCTCTTGTCGTCTTGATTATATTTGCACTAACAATGAAGCCGAATACGAAGCTCTTCTATTCGGATTGGAAATTTTAAAGTATGCAGGGGTAACTCATGTCGAGGCATATGGTGATTCACTGCTTATCGTCCAGCAGGTGGCCAAGATCTTCCAGTGCAATAGTGGGTCGCTCAACATATATCTCGACAGATGCCTGGATATTATATCGACTGTGGATTACTTTTCTATATCTCACGTGTCCAGGCAGGACAACTGGCTTGCCAACAAGCTGGCACATCAGGCAGCAGGCTATCATGTCGGTAGAGGAGTATTTTTCACAGCAGGGAAGCCGGTGCTAGCTGTTGTCAATAACGTGGAAGTTGGAGGAAAAGCTGGGTTATCTAACTCGGCTCCGGAGGAATCTGATGGAACCCAGTCAGCTATTTGGAGGACACCTATTGTTGATTATTTGAAGAATCCGAGTCAGAAAACGGATAGGGCTATTCGGCGGCTTGCTTTTAAGTATGCTTTGATAGATGACAAGTTATATCGCCGAACAGCTGATGGTCTTCTTCTTAAGTGCCTGGATGAAGATCAGTCCCGAGTCGCCATGGGAGAAGTACATGACGGTTTATGCGGGACACATCAGTCGGCTCACAAAATGAAATGGATGCTCAGACGAGCCGGATTCTATTGGCCGACGATGATTAATGACTTCTTTCGATACTACAAGGGATGTGAAGCGTGCCAGAAATTCGGAGATATTCAGTTAGTGCCGGCTTCACTTCTTAATCCGGTAATAAAGCCGTGGCCTTTTCGAGGATAGGCGCTAGATTTCGTTGGTATGATAAACCCGGCTTCATCCAAAGGGCATCGGTTTGTGTTAGTTGCTACTGATTATTTCACCAAGTGGTCCGAAGAAGTACCCCTCAGGAATATGACCCATAAGGAGGTAATTCAATTTATCACAGAGCATATTGTCCACAGATTCGGTATCCCGCAGACTCTCACTACAGATCAAGGAACCTCCTTCATGGCTAAAGAGGTGAAACAGTTTGCCGAATCACTCGGGATCAAGATGCTCAACTCATCTCCATATTACGCTCAAGCCAATGGACAAGCCGAGTCAAGCAACAAAATTCTGATCAAGTTGATAAAGAAGAAAGTACCAGACTACCCGAGGAAGTGGCATGAGGTACTGTCCGAGGCATTGTGGTCTCACCGGATCTCAAGGCATGGTGCAACCAAGGTAACTCCTTTCGAGTTAGTTTATGGACAAGAAGCCGTTTTACCGGTAGAAGTAAATCTGGCTGCTTTGAGGTTCGCTAAGCAAAACGATTTGTCGGCTGATTATCACAATTTGATGATGGATAACATAGACGAGGTAGCCGACATGTTGGGAATATGCCCTAGAGGCAATAATAAAATGGTTTATTGAGCATATTCACGTTTATGATAATAGTTTATTATCCATGCTATAATTGTATTAAATGGAAACATAATACATGTGTGGAATATAAACACCAGGATTCCCTAGTGAGCCTCTACAGGACTAGTTCGTTGATCAAGAGATAGTTAGAGTTTCCTAACTATGGACTTGTTATAGTCACTTGATAACGGAGTCATATCATTAGGAGTAATGGTGTGATGGACATGACCCAAACAATAAAGAGTTGCAATTAATCGTGTCACAAAAGTTTTGTTGTCAACACTTTTAATATGCCAAATATGGTTTCCTTAGACCATGAGATTATATCACTCCCGTTCACTAGAGGAATACTTTGTGGACATCAAACGTCACTTCGTAACTGGGTGATTATAAAGGTGGCTTTCAGGTATCTCCCATGGTGGGTTGTTGGGTGATATGAATTGAGAGTGGGATTTGTCCCTCCATGTGACGGAGAAGATATCTCCAGGCCTTCTCAGTAATATAGCATCAAAAGTTTGCAGACATGTGATTAGGTTGTAATCACGAGGATCCTATATTATGGACGAGTAAAGAGAACTTGCCGGTAACGAGATTAAACTAGACATGGGGATGTCAACGATTATATCTCGGGTAAGTAAAATATCGTAAGACAAAGGGAATCATATATGAGATTAATTGAATCTCCGGCATCGTGGTTCAATCGAGAAAAAGGTTTTCGTTGAGTGTATAGGAATTAATATGGGCACCCCGGTCCCGCTATTAATTATTGATATGATCATGTCTATGCATTCTCGAACCCGTAGGGTCACACACTTAACATTCCGATGAAATTAGGTTTTGCGATGAATTAAATGATGAAATGAACGAATGGTGATTCCGAGTCTCAAATGGGATCCCGGACGTCATGAGAGGTTCCGGAGGAGTCCAGAGAATAAGATTCATATATGGAAAGTGGTTTCCGGAGGTTTCGGAAAAGTTCCGGAATTTTTTTGCAGGGTACCGGAAGGTTCCGGAATGTTCTAGAGGGGTCTAGAAGTGGGACCACCATATTGTATGGGCCCACGTGGACCAAAGGGGTGCAGCCACCACATGGTGTGTTGCGCCACCCAATGGCCCACATGGTCAATGCGGCTAGGAAAGGGGGGGGGAACCCACTCCTAGTTGGACTAGGAGTTGGGCCCTCCACCCTTTAGGAAAGGGGCCCAAGGAGGAGTCCTAGATGGACTCCAACTTGGGGGGCAAGCAAGGGGACGGCCGGCCCCTGCCCTAACCCTAGCCGGCCGGGTATAAAAAGGGGGCAAAGGGGAGGGGTGCGGCACCCCCTTGTGCTGCCGCCCCAAGCTCCCAAGCCGCACCACCTCCTCCACCCAAACCCTAGCCGCGCCACCCCTACCCCGGAGGGCTGCCGCGCACCACCTCCTCCATCTAGAGCTGCCGCACCACCTCTCCCCGAAGGGCTGCTGCGCCACCTCTTCCTCTCCCTCTCCTCTTGCTTGGTTTGGCGAAGCCCTGCTTGTGGAGATCGTCATCGTCACCGGCACTACCGTCGTGCTGCTAAGATCATCAAGGCCACATCCTCTCGCTTGCGGGATCAAGGATTTGACGTCTTCATCGAGCCGTACGTGTGGACGCCGCGGAGGTGATGCCCGTTGCTGCACTTCACCGGATTGGATCTCGAGGATAATACATCTCCTCGCGACTAGACGAGTCTAGTTGCGGGGATCGACTAGCCAACCCCTGCACCAACAAAACACGTTTGTTGATCTTCAAGGGTAAGAGATTGGATCTCACCTTCGCTATCTTCATCTCATAGATCTAGATCCTTGGGGTTTATTCCGCTTGCCGCGTAGGAACTTTTTTGTTTTCTATGCTGCGACCCCATCAGTGGTATCAGAGCCTAGATCTATTCGTAGATGTTGGTGCGAATAGAACACAAGGAGTTGTGGGCATTGATATTTTATGTTTCTACATTCTCGCGTGCACTTTGCATCTTTGCGGTATTGTGAGATTGAAGCGGCCCGGACCAACCTTACTCGTCCATGCACTGTTCAATGGAATTTTCAATGGAAGGCCTTTAAAAAGGATGAGTAAATAAGCAACTATTATATCACCATTGTGGTTTTGCGTAGATTAGAACGGTTCTATCTCGTTGACCCAAGCCACGTAAAATTTGTATAAACAAAGTAGAGGACGTCTAACTTGTTTTTGCAGAGGGGGGGTCTTGTGATGTGATATGGCCAATGTGATTTGTGATAATGTATGCAATGATCATGTTTGTAATATTTCGCGACTTGCATGTCGACGAGTACGGCAACCGGCAGGAGCCATATGGTTGTCTATTATTTTATGTGACCTGCGAGTCATTGAATCACCATGTAATTGCTTTACTTTATTGCTAAGAGTAGCATTAGTTGTAGTTGCAATAGTTGGTGGACAACCATGGTGATGGCGCCACGATGATGGAGATCATGCCGGAGATGGAGATCTTGCCGGTGCTTTGGAGATGGAGATCAAAAGCATAAGAAGAAAGACCATATCATATCACAATTATGAATTGCATGTGATGTTAATCCCTTTTATGCACCTTATTGTTATGCTTAGATGTGATCGTGACTGTAGCATGATAAGGTGATCTCTCATGTTAATATCAAGATAATTAAGTGTTCTCCCCTAGTATGCACCGTTGCGAAAGTTCGTCGTTTCGAAGCATCACGTGATGATCGGGTGTGATAGATTCAACGTTCACATACAACGGGTGTAAGCCAGTTTACACATGCGAAAATACTACGGTTGTCTTGACGAGCCTAGCATGTACAGACATGGCCTCGGGAACACGGAACCGAAAGGTTAAACACGAGTCATATAAATGATATGATCAACACTGAATTGTTCACCATTGAAGCTACATCATCTCACGTGATGATCGGTTGTGGTGTGGTGGATTTGGATCGTGTGTCACTAAACAACCAGAGAGATGTTGAGTTTAGTGCGAGTTCATACATTAATTTGATTAAATTGAACTAAAATTATCATAAACAAGATTCCTAAAGATGTCTTTGCAAAATCCTTGTAGATCATGGCCGACTACAGTAGTATGTTTCTTCTGAGGAGCTGCGTCTCGATGGGTCAAACTTTGCTGAGTGGTACATGCGTCTGAGAGAAGTCCTACACACCAATGGCGAGCTCTACGTGATAGATGAACCTTTAGAAAAACGCCCTGATGTTACTGCTGACTATGAAGGGTACATGGAGTGGTACGATCAAAAGATCACCTACTTGAAAGTCGAGTGGCTGATGTGCACCTTCATGGATTCTAACCTTGGTAGACAATTTGGAAACTTGAGCGCAATGGAGATTGTCGATGAGCTGAAAAGAAGGTTCATAGCACAAGTTAGAGTTGCAAGGTTTGAATGCTTGGATGAATTTCTTTCAACTAAGATGGAAGAAAACACTTGCTTGGAACAACACCTGAGGAAGATGCACCGGCTGTATTTTACTATGGTGGATGTTTGGAACCATGAGATAACTGACGAGATGGCAATAGATGGGGTGTTGCGCTCGCTTCCCCCAAGCTATAAGAATTATGTCAGGGACTATGTCATGGGTGTTAGGGTAATAGATGCTTGTATTACCAGGGGGCCAAAGGCCACAATATATAGTACATGTACAGGTGTAAATATACAGGAAACCCCCTAACACATGGGGAAACTACAATATACAAATATATACTCTAACACCCCCCCTCAAACTCAGGGTGGATCCAGAACACTGAGTTTGGAGAGTAAGAAGTCATGTTGCGCTCGGGTTTGTGCCTTTGTAAAGAAATCCGCCAACTGCAAGTCTGAAGGCACATAATGAAGCGCAACAACCTGATCCTGCACCTGAGCACGTGTATAAAAAACATCAACACCAATATGCTTGATCAGCTCATGCTTGACTGGATCACGTGCAATATTGATAGCACCTGTACTATCACACAAAAGTGGAGTGGGTGTCGTAATAGAGACCCCAAAATCTGCAAGCAACCACCGTAACCAGGTCACCTCAGCAATCAACGAAGCCATAGCCCGCAGCTCAGCCTCAACACTCGAACGGGAAACCGCGACCTGTTTCTTCGTCTTCCAAGCAACAAGCGAACCACCAAGAAACACACAGTAAGCAGAAAGTGAACGACGATCCGAAGGATCACTCGCCGACGTAGCATCCGAGTAGCACTGGAGCTGGAGAGAGCTGGAGCTAGGAAAGAAAAGACGACGAGTAATCGTGCCACGAAGATAACGAAGGACATGAAGGAGATGACTATAGTGAACGGTGGTAGGAGCTGAGACAAACTGACTCAGAATATGAACAGGATAAGAAATATCAGGACAAGTGACAGCAAGATAAACAAGACTCCCAACAAGATGGCGATAACGTGTGGGATCCGAAAGAGGATTACCATCAGTAGGGCGAAGCTTAACATTAAGCTCCATAGGATTCTCAACTGTGCGCTCATCCACAAGGGCAGCACGAGTAAGGAGGTCCTGAATATACTTTTCCTGGGAGATATAAAAGCCTTCAAAAGTGGAGGAGATCTCAATCCCAAGAAAGTAGCGAAGAGGACCAAGATCAGTCATAAGAAACTGATCACGAAGACGAGCCTTGACAAAGGCAATATACTCAGGATCATCACCAATAATGATCATATCATCAACATAAAGAAGGAGCAGAGTGCGTCCACGAGGAGAAGTGTGAACAAATAGCGCTGGATCATGAAGACTAGGTGAGAAACCAGCAGCAGTCACCACAGAAGCAAAGCGCTTGAACCAGGCACGAGGGGCCTGTTTCAGGCCATAAAGAGAACGTCGAAGATGACAAACCATCCCATCAGGTACAGAATACCCAGGAGGAGGCTGCATGTAAACCTCCTCACTCAACTCGCCATTAAGAAAAGCATTCTGAACATCAAGTTGGGTCACAGACCAGCGTCGAACAGAAGCAACAGCAAGAAGAGTACGCACAGTGGTCATATGAGCCACAGGAGCAAAAGTCTCATCATAGTCACGGCCGTGCTCCTGCTGAAAGCCACGAGCCACAAGACGCGCTTTATAGCGCTCAAGAGATCCATCAGAGCGGGTCTTAATTTTATAGACCCACTTATACGTGATAGGACGGACACCAGGAGGTGGAGAAACAAGATCCCAGGTGCCGGTGCGCTCAAGCGCAGCAATCTCCTCAGCCATGGCAAGCTGCCATTTGGGATGTTGCTCAGCATCCCGATAAGAAGTCGGCTCGGAGACAACAGAGAGACCATACTGACTAGGAGAGTAATGGTTTGGAGGACGACGCGGACGAACAGGCGGAAGAGGTGGAGAACTAGGAGACGCATCAGCAGAAGACAACTCATCAGAAGAGGAAGAATCCGAAGCCGGAGAACGAGGAGAACTAGGAGAACTAGACGGAGGAGATGATGGCACCAACGAAGGGGGCGCATCAGAAGGAAGAGGTGGAGGAGAAGGGACAGCAGGAAGTGTGTCAGGAAAGAGAAGAAAAGAGATATCATCCACCGGGTAAGTACCAGAGGTGGGGCGGGGATAGAAGGAACGCGTCTCATCAAATGTGACATCACGAGAGATGCGCATCCGACGACCAACAGGGTCCAAGCAGCGATAGCCTTTATGCTCATCACTGTATCCGAGAAAGACACACTGAATAGACTGAGCAGTCAGATTGGTGCGTTCACGAGGAGGGAGAAGGACATAGCAAACACAACCAAATAAACGAAGAGTCGAGTAGTCTGGAGAGCTACCAGAGAGACGCTCGAGCGGAATGCCACCGTGAAGAGTAGCAGAAGGCTGAATGTTAATGAGGTAAGTCGACGTAGCAACAGCCTCAGCCTAGAAATGCGGCGGAAGAGAGGAAGCAATCATCATAGCACGGGTAGTCTCACGAATATGACGATGCTTACGCTCGGCGACACCATTTTGAGCATGGGCGCCGGGACACGAGAACTGGGCAAGGGTGCCCTGCTCAGCAAGACACCACGCAGGTGCTGGGAGATATACTCTCCTGCAGAATCAGCACGAAACACACGAATAGGAGTGGAATACTGAGTACGAACCATGGCCACAAAGCACTGATAAATAGCAAGCACCTCACTGCGAGAGCGCATAAAAAACAACCAGGTGTACCGTGAAAAATCATCAATGAACAAAATATAGTATCGATGGCCCCCTTTAGAAGCAAAGGGTGCCGGACCCCAAACATCTGAATGAACTAAATCAAAAGGTCGCTGAGATACAGACGCACTAGTAGGATAGGGAAGCTGAATCTGTTTGCCTAACCTACAACCCTGACACGAATGTAAAGACACATCTCCTGAGACAGACCCCAGAAGACCACGACGAACTAATGACGATAAACGGGAGCCACAAAGATGACCTAGCCGATGATGCCACTGCTGAAAAGAGCCAGTGACAGAAGCAGCAACTGCAGGAGGACTGGCTGATGAAGTGTCAGCGGAAGGAACGCGAAGCCAGTCTAACTCCCATAGCCCCGGGGACTCAAGGCTGCGAGGGCCAGCTCCAACCAGGGCCTGTGTACGACGGTCCTGAACAGCACAAGAATCAGCGTCATGAATGACGCGACAACGAGAATCAGTAAGCTGACTAGCAGAAAACAGGTTCATCTTAAGACTAGGAACATGAGAAACATCAGGAATAGAGAAAGAGGAAGTAGAAAGGGTGCCTCGACTGGAAACAGGAAGAGAGGTGCCATCAGCCGTGATAACACGGACAGGAGAAATAAAAGAGCGAAGAGCAGAAAGAATAGAAGACGCAGAAGTCATAAGAAAAGAAGCTCCAGAATCCAGATACCACGGGGATGACGTACCTGACTGTGTAGAAGGTGGTGGTCGCGCGGTGCCAGAAGAGCTAGGCACAGAACCAGCAGTACCCGTCGAGGAAGAGCCTGTAGCAGCGAGCAGACTACGAAGACCTCGGATAATGTCCTGATCAGACAGTGCAGCAGCAGAAGATCCTGACGATCCAGCCTGGGCAACAGCAGAAGACCCTGAAGAACCAGCCTGCCTACGAGCATGGTACTGCTGACGTAAGCTGGGATCCCTCTGCCAGCAGCTCGAGATATCGTGGCCAGTCTTGCCACAGTAGGCGCAGGGAGGACGAGGAGGTGCACGGGGCTGCTGAGGCTGACTCTGACCCTGGGCCAGAGGAGAAGAGAGTATCGGCGGTCCTGAAGACCGCAATGAGCCTGGCGGCACAGGAGGACCACGAGCAGACGACACAGGAGGACCACGAGCAGCAAGTACAGAGGGAACCTCAAGAAGACCAGCACCACGAAGACGAGTCTCCTCAACCCGAAGCTCAGCTAGTACCTCAGAGAGCGGAACATGACAACGGGCAAGTAGCTGGGCACGACGCGGCTCAAACTCCTTGCGGAGCCGAGAACTCATAGACGCGCTGAAAATCCAGATCCGCGCGCACAGTCAGACAGCAGGGACAGGTGCCACACACAGCTGTACGAAGAGAATCAAGCTGACGCCAAATAGCAGCACTCTGAGTATAGAACTCATCAATAGTGGAATCACCCTGCTGAAGATCATGCTCCTGACGAACCACGAACAGGTAAAGAGCATCGCCAGACGGCTGATAGCGCTGACGAAGAAAAGTCCACTGAGCAGCAGCGGTGGGAAGACCCATGAACTCAGCAGCATACTGAGGCAGAACACTGGAAGTGAGGACAGCAGCAGCACGAGCATCCTCATCTATCCACTGAGCGTAATCAGTCAGATCCAGCCGGTACGTCGCAACAGCAGTAGAATGCGCCTTGACCTCCCGGTCATAATCAGTCAGAGCAGTATCATAAGCACTCTGGGCTGCATCCTTAACCTCCTGAGTAGCATCGGGAGCAAGGGTAACAGGCGGCGGCGCAATGGGTGCCAAAGGAGCAACGGGGCGCGGCGGACAGGAGACCTCGCCAGAAAGCACACCCCAAAGATGAAGACCGCGCATGTGGACGCGCATGAAGGCAGCGAAATCAGGGTAATTCGCGACATCAAAAATCACCGGGCAGCGAGGAATCGCAACATAGCCCGACGAGGAAGACATTGTACCTGTTTTTTTTACGAAAGCAGATCGAAAATCACGCAGAACCTGCCGAGCGAGCCGACCTGGCGAAAACGAGCCGAGCCGGCGAGGGAGCCGAGCCGGCCAAAAAAGTGGATCAAGCCGAGATGCGCAGGTGGCCGGAGGTGGACGAGCTCGGCCGCGGGAGGAGCGGAGTGCACGCGGGTCAACGGAGGCGAGGGCGAAGGTGCAGCCGCGGCAGAGAACGGCGACAACGCGCGGGATGGAGCAGGGGAATGGCGGGCCACGGCCGGAGAGGGGGTGATGGGGAGCTCAGGATAGGTGGAGGCGCGGTGGAGGCGCAGTAGAGGGAGGCGGACCGAGGGAGGACGACGGTCGGGGCAGGGACGAGGCTGGGGCTGGGGCGGCGCGACTGGGAGCTGGTGGTGGGGCTGCTCGGGTGCCGGCGTGGGAGGAGCAGCTCGAGGCAGGGCTCGCCGGAGCGGGAGGCGACGGGGCAGAGCTCGGGTTTGAGGAGGAGCTGGCCGGGGGAGACGCGGGTGGAGGAAGGTGGAGGTCGGGGGAAGAGGCGGCGGCGGCGACCGGGCGCGGCGGCGAGATGCCGAGGCGGGCGGCGGCTGCGGCTGCGAGGAGAAAAGAAAACTCTACGGCTCTGATACCATGTTAGGGTAATAGATGCTTGTATTACCAGGGGGCCAAAGGCCACAATATATAGTACATGTACAGGTGCAAATATACAGGAAACCCCCTAACACATGGGGAAACTACAATATACAAATATATACTCTAACAATGGGAAGGGATTCGATCACTTTCTGTGAGTTTATTTCCCGGCTGCGTCATGTTAAAGTGGAACCCATAGCAGGAGAAGTAGTCAATGCAGAAGGTATATTTTGATATACTACTTATAAATGTTTAAATGTCCCATTTACACTTGTGGTGAGCTAAGTATTTGATACTTGTGCTATTTTGTGAAACAGGGCCCGCCGTTTGAGAAGTGCATGGAGGGACTGAGTGGATTTCGCGGGAAGATGGCAATCAAGGAGTTGATGCTGGCGTCATTTCACTTCTACATTTATCGTTTTAAATTAGAGGATTTGAATGAGTTTTGTAATCGAATTAAGTGTGATCTTAAATTAGTGTGTCTCGGTTTGTGAGACGGTCATTCATGTTAAAGACAAGTGGTTGTTCTATTTTCATGAGTAATCCTTCTTTAGTGATCACGTTTCGATTATGAGATTATTGTCCTTTGTTGAATTTAAACGATAATTAGTTAAACACTTATAAAATATAAAACATACTAAAATATCCTATACTTAATGATAAGATTTGTTTTAATTGTACTATTAGTGCTGAAGAGCATCTTGATGCGCATCATTAAGTAGTGTGGTTAAAAATGTCATTTTCTAAAAATGCCATGAGTAGCTGGAGAATTAACACAAGTGTTGGTTGAAACTTTCCAGTGAATAAGAGACGTCATGGTTTTATGTACTTCATCGTGAATGAGTAAATAGGAGTATTTATTCATGTCATGATGAGACCATGGAAGTGGAGGATATTTAGTTAACAAGATAATTGAGTCTTTTCGATTTGATCAAAAGAGACAAAAATATTTGAGTTATTGTTTAGTATGAAGACTTGTGACAAGTGTTATCGCAAATTACAATATTTAGAGATTATTCAAAAGTGTTTTGATAAACCTAAAGTATTGTAGTCACATTATATTTGATATTATGTGGTCATAAAGAAGGGTTTTAAATTTAAGGGTTTATTTGTATCATTTAGATTTATTTTGATAACACTCTGTTTTAAATAAAGGATCTATTTAATGATTTGCGTTTCGCATATGAGTTATGTGAAATAGTGGTCTCAATAATTATGAGATAATTAAAAGCCAAAGCAAATGGATTTTTGTAGAATATTCATATGAGATTATGAATAGAGATTCCACAATGTGAGACTAAAAGACACAAACCAATGTGTTTTGGTTGTGTTGTGTATTTTAGTGGTTTTATCATGAAATGGTTTCATGGATAAAAGAATTGTTGGAATAAATTTAGAAAGCTTAAACCTTGCATGTTTATGTATCAAGTGGCACATATGTAAAGTGCTATGTTGGTTAAAACTTGACACATAAAAGATTTAATGATGGTGATCATTGAATTTTGGTTTAGCTTGTCTAAAGAGAAGTGGGGTTCAAGAATATGAAATTTGTCAAAAGTTGCAAATAATATTCATGATTTACTTGTCATGTTTGAGAAACAAGACATACCTGCAAAACTACAAAAGAAGAAATAGAAACTTTAAAATACAAAAGTGACTAAAAGTCATTCGATATTAAGTTTAAATCACAAAGTAATTGTTACTTGATTTTGTGAAAAGAATGTTTCACATATTTATTTTGCAAAGAGTTTGTGTGGAATAAATAAAACTTAGAGCTGGCAAGGTGCTGGCGTTTCGTATATGAGTTCTCGAAACTTAAGAGTCAAGAAATTTTGGAGGAGTCCAAAGTATCGAGAAAGTGCATAAGAAACTGAGTGGGATCTAATTAACATATGTGGAGACATATATTAAGTTAGAGCAGAAACAAATTTCCATAATCAAAATATGTGTGACATATGTTTGAGTGGGAACTAGTTAATCATGGACAAATATAAAGATAACATATTTCTGAGTGGGAGTCATAGTGGCTTCACAATTTAATATGTGTATGGTGTATATTTGAGTGGGAGTTTACAACATCATGTTTGAATGAAATGGAGATTTCATAAATGTTGTAAATATTGTCATGGACCAATGCATAACTTATGAAGTTAGTTCAAACGTCAAATATTCATGTAGATGAATGTATCTATGGAGGATAGATAAGTTTGATAAACATTAAAGTCAGATGTTTAACCTAAATAGTTTTTGAAGGAGTTCAAAATAAAACAAGAGAAGAACGGTTCATCTCATTGTAACATATAGGTGAAACATTGAGTTGAGAACTCAGTACAAAATTGATGGTTGGAGGATATGTTAGAATTCACTATGAATTGTTCATAGGTCTACACATATGAGAACCATGTGTTTGCATTTGACGATCAATGACCCAAGTTCTTAATAGTAAGAACATGTTAAATGAGGAGTCATTTTTCATGGAATTGAGATGAATTTAGAATATGGTAGACTTGATTGAAGTCATAAAGCCAAACTAAATTGGAGATCTCTTAAAATCAGAGCAGCGAAGCGAAAGCATGATCAGAGATATCGAAGTGACAAGGTTCACTGCTGATTTGTTAAGTCTACAACATATAGGAGTATATGATTAATTCAAGGATTGAAATAAGATATAATATTTTGGTTTGAGAAAGTTGTTTCAAGATTGAGTGAGTTCCGGATGCATACATATTATATACATTATATATAATGAGAAAGTCCATTTGACTGATCATACATCATATAGCATAAATGGATATGAATATCTCACTCTATAACCAAACATATTATATACATTATATGATAATGAGTTTTATCATGGGATGATAGGAAGTTTATCATGTGATGATAAAGTAATGTCAAAATAGGTGACAGTTACAAATTTTTGCAAAGGACATAAAGAGCTGGAAAGTACAGAGCACGGACAGAACCTCTTCCACAAGCAAACATGATCAGCACTAAGACTTCATGAGTGAGACTCCATGGGTGTTGGATCGAGGAAATGTAAACTAGATTATTGACTCTAGTGCAAGTGGGAGACTGTTGGGAATATGCCCTAGAGGCAATAATAAAATGGTTTATTGAGCATATTCACGTTTATGATAATAGTTTATTATCCATGCTATAATTGTATTAAATGGAAACATAATACATGTGTGGAATATAAACACCAGGAGTCCCTAGTGAGCCTCTACAGGACTAGTTCGTTGATCAAGAGATAGTTAGAGTTTCCTAACTATGGACTTGTTATAGTCACTTGATAACGGAGTCAAATCATTAGGAGTAATGGTGTGATGGACATGACCCAAACAATAAAGAGTTGCAATTAATCGTGTCACAAAAGTTTTGTTGTCAACACTTTTAATATGCCAAATATAGTTTCCTTAGACCATGAGATTATATCACTCCCGTTCACTAGAGGAATACTTTGTGGGCATCAAACGTCACTTCGTAACTGGGTGATTATAAAGGTGGCTTTCAGGTATCTCCGATGGTGGGTTGTTGGGTGATATGAATCGAGAGTGGGATTTGTCCCTCCATGTGACGGAGAAGATATCTCCAGGCCTTCTCGGTAATATAGTATCAAAAGTCTGCAGACATGTGATTAGGTTGTAATCACGAGGATCCTATATTATGGACGAGTAAAGAGAACTTGCCGGTAACGAGATTAAACTAGACATGGGGATGTCAACGATTATATCTCGGGTAAGTAAAATATCGTGAGACAAAGGGAATCATATATGAGATTAATTGAATCTCCGGCATCGTGGTTCAATCGAGAAAAAGGTTTTCGTTGAGTGTATAGGAATTAATATGGGCATCCCGGTCCCGCTATTAATTATTGATATGATCATGTCTATGCATTCTCGAACCCGTAGGGTCACACACTTAACATTCCGATGATATTAGGTTTTGCGATGAATTAAATGATGAAATGAACAAATGGTGATTCGGAGTCTCGGATGGGATCCCGGACGTCACGAGAGGTTCTGGAGGAGTCCGGAGAATAAGATTCATATATGGAAAGTGGTTTCCGGAGGTTTCGGAAAAGTTCCGGAAATTTTTTGCAGGGTACCGGAAGGTTCCGGAATGTTCTAGAGGGGTCTAGAAGTGGGACCACCATATTGTATGGGCCCACATGGACCAAAGGGGTGCAGCCACCACATGGTGTGCCGCACCACCCAATGGCCCACATGGGCAATGCGGCTAGGAAAGGGGGGGGGGAACCCACTCCTAGTTGGACTAGGAGTTGGGCCATCCACCCTTTAGGAAAGGGGCCCAAGGAGGATTCCTAGATGGACTCCAACTTGGGGGGCAAGAAAGGGGCCAGCCGGCCCCTGCCCTAACCCTAGCCGGCCGGGTATAAAAAGGGGGCAAAGGGGAGGGGTGTGGCACCCCCTTGTGCTGCCGCCCCAATCTCCCAAGCCGCACCACCTCCTCCACCCCAAACCCTAGCCGCGCCACCCCTACCCCGGAGGGCTGCCGCGCACCACCTCCTCCATCTAGAGCTGCCGCACCACCTCTCCCCGAAGGGCTGTTGCGCCACCTGTTCCTCTCCCTCTCCTCTTGCTTGGCTTGGCGAAGCCCTGCTCGTGGAGATCGTCACCGGCACTACCGTCGTGCTGCTGAGATCATCAAGGCCACGTCCTCTCGCTTGCGGGATCAAGGAGTTGACGTCTTCATCGAGCCGTATGTGTGGACGCCGCGGAGGTGCTGCCCGTTGCTGCACTTCACCGGATTGGATCTCGAGGATAATACATCTCCTCGCGACAAGACGAGTCTAGTTGCGGGGATCGACTAGCCAACCCCTGCACCAACTAGGGATGGCAATGGGTACCCTGTGCCCGCGTACCCTGCGGGTAAAAACCCTATTAGGGTAAGGGTTTGGGACTAAAAAATACCCATGGGTATATAAATAGGGAAATCTTGTGCCCATCGGGCAGAGCGGGTACGGCCATGGGATTGCATAACCCATACCCGCGTGCCCTGGTACCCATATAAATTCTATCAAGTGGGACTTAGTTTAATTAAACTAACCTAATTTTCTAATCCCGCATAGGCAGTAGGCGGTTCAACTCAAGGTGAGCCACGATCGATGATATGTCACAGATTTTTTTCCTATTGCTGGATTGCTCGAGTTTATTTTGGTTGAATTTGTTATAGTGTCAACACTTTATTGTAATGCTTATTTTATGGCCTTATGTATGGTTAAATTATTTCTATATTTTGTTGTGAGTTAATGAATTTAATAGTGTGGACTATTTGTTGTTGTTTATGACTATGTATGGTCATATTATTTTAGCTCTTTTTTTTGTCTCAATTGATATGTGTTGTAAATGCGGATATTTTTACCCGCGGGTATCCCTTTACCCTGTCGGGTGAAGGGTATGGGAAAATATTGTACCCGCTTACGGGTATGGGTACGGGTGTTGGGCAAACTCGGAAGGCACGGGTAAGGGTATGGGGTGGCTCCACCCGCACCCATACCCTGCGGGTGCCATCCCTAGCACCAACAAAACACGTTTGTTGATCTTCAGGGGTAAGAGATTGGATCTCACCTTCTCTATCTTCATCTCGTAGATCTAGATCCTTGGGGTTTATTCCGCTTGCCACGCAGGAAATTTTTTGTTTTCTATGCTGCGACCCCATCACGACAAACGTATAAAGGCTCTAAAGGACATTGAGAAGGAGAAGTTGCGGGTAGCAAAAGCTTATAACAAGAGAGTCCGGCTTAAGGATTTTCAAATAGGAGACTTAGTCTGGAAAGTTATATTGCCAATCGGTTCAAAAAATCCGAAGGTTCGGCAAATGGTCGCCGAGTTGGGAAGGGCCACTGCGAGTCGTAAGGATTGTACCCGGTAACTCATATCTGGTGGAAACGTTGGAGGGCAACATATTGCCTCGAGCTATCACTGGGAAGTACTTGAAGAAATTTCACCCAAGTGTGTGGCAAACTGCATAAGCCGCACATATGGCCGATGAGCTTAAGCATCGCCCTAGACAAATCTTCCCCATCGAATATTTTCTAGTACGCAAGCCCTACTAGAAAACAGGGGGGCATGTGTTAGCACCCATTTTTGACAGGTCCCGGGTTCAAGCTCACTCAAGGAAATGGCGACTCGGTGGTGACCTGGCAGGAGTTAACCCGGTTCAGAACCCGGGTCACAGGTTCAAGCTCACTCGGAAGGAAATGGATGACTTGGAGAGAACGTGGGGTGACGACTCGGCAGGAGTTAACCTGGTTTAGACAGAACCCAGTTTAGTCAGAACCCGGTGTAGGTTAGACTTGAGCTTTCTGAAAATTCCAAAAGATGCACCTGAGATGCCGGACACGAGGTGATTTAATACTTGCAAAGCCCAAAACAGAAGTCGGATGGTGATAGACCGAGTGTAGCGGACCTGCACTTAAAAATAGGCAAGATCCCTGTGTATAGTGCAAACCCCTGGATCGATTCATTTGCACACATAGTTTACGATGAAATATCACAACATTGTATCAATTTATTACACGATTAAATCCAGAGTCAAAATAAACCATTACAACTTTGCATAGCTCGAAGCTAGCACAAAACAGAAATAACAGCGGAAGACTAAATATTATTGCATGGAGTCCCAATCTTCATGTAGCCACAGGCGAAACATGTTGGTTGCAGACTCGAAACCCTTAACGAAACCTCACTCTTCGTCAGAACAACCTGATAAAAAGATATCAACAAGGTGGGTCAGAACCATAAAATGGATCTGGCAAGTGACACTTTGTGGACTCATAGTGGAAAACTCTAATAACCTATATGCATATTTAGGCTGGTGGAGTTTGAAGGCTGTTTGCATAAAGCCAATTTTTTTCCTAACTCTTTGTAAAACATCTTTTCATATATACGAGACTTTCATGGCATGAAAACCACCGTCTCATCTACCCTTGTTCACCCATCAAGTTTTAACTTAGAGAGAATTAGAATGATGAGATCCTCCGTTGACGTCCTTGTTCAGCTGCTCAGAATTGTCCGTAACCGGGGACACGGCTAAGTACTTAGATTGACACTCTGCAGAGATTGTGCACTTTCACCATAAGACCTCATCAACCCGTTGTCACATCCCGAAAAATTCGTCCCTAATGTTAGTAATATTTTCTCGCGCCTGAAAAACTTTTCCTATTTTCAAAATGTTTTCCTTGAACATGTTGGTCTTTGACTTGACCTTGGTTTAGCTCTCTTAGAAATTTCCCAATAATCCTCGATCCCTGTCGATCTCCACCATAATTCCATTGCCATTGTGTTGTCCGTCGAATATTGGTTCCATTTGGCGAATCCAAAACCCCTCCCACCGGTCCCACCAAAAGCCACCACCACAATTGTATCTTGAGATGAATTCTACCAAGCTACCATATGGTTCCCTCAAACATACAGATCACTTCCATGGAAAAACATTTCATAGTCCCATGCAATATTTCCAAGTTTAGTCATATTTCCTGTTATGCCATTTTCAATCCAGAAATCATCTGGACACCTCCACTCATCCAAAAATTCTAAAATTTTGGTGAGGGACATGATTTAACCTCCTGAACATTTCACTCCACTGGCCCAACCTCATTTGAGCAAGATTTGAGGTACTTCCTTTGTAATGCCCTTTTCATGCCTATTTGCAATTTCCAAAGCAACCCCTAGCTACAAAAATCATTTTGCATTGACACTTTTCCAGATTGACAACCTCCCGTATATAACCTCATATCCCCAATATCAGAGCAATATCATTTGAGGAAGCACACTTGGCATGCCCATGCCATTAGGGCATTTTTGGACACCGAATTGTTTGACCAACCTCCCTGTATCCAATTGATCTCAAACTGCACAGACATACTATATACACCTATCCTAGCCTACTGTGAATTTTGGGGATTTTTCTGAGATGAGGAAGACCTCTGTCATTTCATCGAACACCTGGCGCAACCCCGGTTTTCTGAAAATCTTATACATAAAAGTTTGTCGCCTTTGAGTGATTCTGGTTTTGTTGTGTTGGTCTCGTCGTTACGAACCCAGTGGTGCAACCCGTTTTCCATTTCATGCCCCGAGTCAACGGGAACGCGACGATGTCGCTCGCGTCGCGCTCTGGACATCCCGGACGCACGATTAGGCGTGACCTAAACCTGCCAAGCCCTAATCCCCCGGCACCAGTGAATCCCCTGTGCACCACTGTGCATCCAGCTCGGCTCTTATCCACTCCACCGACGATCCTATCCCCTCCCTGTTCAGTGCCAAGCACGTCGGGAGCCACGGCAGTCACCGCTATAAAATGGGAGCCGGCACACACACCCCCGCTGCTGCCTCTCCAGAAGAAGCACCCTCCCCTGAGCCTCTCGTGCCCCAGCCCCTCCCTCAATCTCCTCATCCCTCTCCTGCCCTTGCTAGCCACATCCCAAGCCCCAGCTCGTCCTCGGGAGGAAAATCGAGACCATGGCCGCCATGGCCATTCGGTGAGCTCGGGCCTCCCCACGCCGTGGCCGCCCCCCCCCTCCCCTCCCGCAGACCGAGGCCTCCCCTGGGCGCAGCATGGCGCCGCCGTCCCGCTCCTGTCATCCGCGTCCGCCCCTGTCCTCCCCACCGTCACCGCCCGTGGCCTGCCACCGTGGCCGAGGCTCTGCGTGCTCGCGCGACGCGCGGAAAGCTTCCCCGCCGTCGACCTCGGCCGTCCCCTGGCCCTATCCCTCCCGGCAGGCGTGCTGGTGCCCAGCGCGGCCGCCTGCTTCGGTGGCGTGCGGAAGCGGGGAGCGCAGCGACGACTCCGTCGACCTCCCGCCCTGGCCATGGAGCCGGAGCTCGCGGGCGACGCAGCCGTGGCCCTCCCTCTTCTGTCGAGGCCTTCCCGGCGCAGCGGGGCGCGGCGTGCCCGTCTCCACCGTAGGCCGGCGGACCAGCCCTCCCGTCGGTCGGCGACGCGGCCATCGGCCGGTCCCCCCAAGCTCTCCGCGCGTACGGGAAGAAAGCAACCGATCGATCCAAAGGAAGCTAGCTCAAGGCGTATTTCATTTTTTTTCCAGGATTACGCTTTCCAGAAGAGGAGACGTACTTCCGGGGAAGTGCGCAACCAGCCCGGCCCAGTCAGAATCAGCCCATTCCATTTTTTTTCCAGAAGTGAGCAGCAGATAGTTAAACTTCGCCGAGCTATATCTTTTGAACCGTAGCTCCGTTTGAGGTGATTCAAATTTGTAAATTCTTAGTTTTAAGAGCTCTATCCAGTGGTATAGGTTTTACATTTTTGTAAAATGTTTATATGCTCAGCACCCGTGTATGCATGTATAGGTATTCCACGGTACCGGCAAACCAAGACCCTAACCCGCGACGTGCCCGTAACCCCGAAACCAAATGGCGTCGATCGTCGAAGGCAAGCTAACCACTTGCTATGAACACTCAAGCGGTGTTTGTTTGTTTGCATATTTACCCTGTCATATCAGTGCATTTTATTGCTTATTATCATCTGTCAACTGTGCGTCACGAGATATCGTGGCTTTGTTTACCTCCTGTCAACTGTGCGTCACAAGATATCGTGACTTTGTTTACACCCTGCCAACTGTGCGTCACGAGATATCGTGGCTTTGTTTTCATTCCTGTAATACGATAAACCCATCAAGTGTGGGTTGAGTTCCGGCCGGCGACTAAATACATGTTGGGCACCGCCCACGTGGATTGAATCTCGCCTACTTTCAGTATTATTATTTCATGTACCTTTACTTTCCTGCAATACGATAAACCCATCAAGTGTGGGTTGAGTTCCGGTACCCCCGTCTAAATACACGTTGGGTCCTGCCCAAGTGGATTGAAGCGGCTACTTTTCTGTAGAGTTGTGGCGTGCGTTGGACGGTACCATGCACCACTCCCCATTCCGGCGACGATGGACTGGGGAAACCGCCGCAGTCAATGGAATGGAGGAACGGGATCGCGTGGACGCCTCCACTAACTTTTGTAGTCGACCCGTGGCTGTCACTGGTCGGAAGTATCTCCGTCCTCGCCCGGTTGACGCTAACCAATTGTGTTATTTTATTTTCTTTACTCGACCCGTGGCTGCAACTGGCCGGAGACATCTCCGTCCTCGCCCGGTTGGTTTTGTTATTTTTATTCTCTTACTCGACCTGTGGCTGCTACTGGCCGGAGACATCTCCGCCCTCGCCCGGTTGACCGTGCTATTTTATTTTCGTTACTCGACCTGTGGCTGTTACTGGCCGGAGGCATCTCCGCCATCGCCCGGTTGTATTTATTCATCCTTGCTGAATTATTACATGATTATTATTGCTTATTGCTTGAACTATTGTGTGCAGTTTGCTTCTGTTTCATGTTGATATGATATTATGGTTTTGCATTAGACTAATCTATTTCATGTTGACATGATATTATACTTGTTGTGTTGGACTAATCCTTTATTTTGTTGGACTAATCTTCTGTTGTTTGGACTCGTTGTTGAATAAAACTGGACTAAATGAAAACCCCCTCCAAACTTCGATAGGGTCAGTCCATAGTGCCACCAATCTGAACCTTGAACGCACTACCACTGTCGCCCAAATGGGAGAGCCATAGCCTATGTAACCTATCAGGCCTCCTTTGATGCTACCCACTTGGCAAGTCTAGTCGGATACTGCATAGTTGTGGTCGGGGCTAGTCTTGTGAAGGTTCCGGAGCTAGGCGTCGCTCATGAGTTGGGGACGTGCCGGATTCACTTCGTCATAAGACATAAAGTTATGTCGGTAGCTATACAGGGAGTGTCTTGGTAGCGTGAACGGTTATGTAAGTGTATCTTGCCCTAGCTAAGTAAGGTGCGCTTAGATGGGTGGTAACTGCAACCTCTCGAGAGTGTGTCAACTAGCAGCTAGCCTTGTTCCTAGGTTATGGAACAGTTCAGTGTCAGTCACACTATTGTCCTTTGTCGAGTCCGGAGGTTAAATTTAAGTTTGGTTTGAAAGAAAGATGAACAACCTGATTACAATAGGCTGATGCAGGGAATGTTACTTGAGTCATGAATGGTTACCCGCGTTTGGGGGTGACGGTGTGATCGTTGGGAGCCTAGAGTTAGGCCCGAGCCAACGTCAGCCGTGCATGCCCCGAGCAGAGATATGAGGCCAGTGGGCCTAGCAATTTGACAGATGAGATAAGGCCATGGGGCCTAGTGGTGATGACAGGTGATGTTTAATATTTGGTACCAATGGGTACCTCCGTTATTCGTCACAGGTAAGTTCTCTTGTGTGATCACCGGTATACGATCCAACCCCACCTGGCTTGGACTCTGTACTGGTGATACCCCTATTATTTGCTTATGCCTTGAGTTGTTGTGCTGCCGTGTTGCTACCCACTTGGACTACCGTAAGTAGACACTTGCCATGTTTAGATTATTTCTGTTGTTAGCTACTTGTTGCCTAATTTTTTGGTTGCTCATGTCTTGTGGTTGTTTACTTGCGAGTACGTCACCGTACTCAAACTGGCTTTTCATGTGGCCAGACAGTGAGAGGATACATCTACTACCATAGCAAGGAGATCGAGCAGGAGCGTGCTAGGATCAGTAGCCCAGCCAGATGCCTGTGGAATGGAGCCACTCCAAGCCGTTGCTTTAGTCGTCTTCCGCTGCCAGTTAAACTCTGTCCAGTGCCATACTTGGCCTCGATAATTTTTTTCAAGCCTTTATGGCCATGTAAAACCAGTTGTAGCCCTCTGGGCCTGATTGTGTAATGATATTTCTGCTATGTTGCATTGTCGTAACGTGCGACCGGATATCCTGGGCTGGCGCACGGGGCGACCGCCTCTCTGGTGACATGTCCCAGAGGGGGGTGCCACAGAGCATGGTATCAGAGCACCAGGCTGGCTGTAGACTACCCTAGCATGGAAAGCCCCGCCTTACTTTTGCGCGACAATGACCCGATGGATTTAACCCGTCTATGCCTAACCGGCATGGCTCGTGTCGGTCAACAGTATGGTGCAGTAAAACTTGTCCCACTCTTACCCAACCCGAGTCGCCGGTTTCTTCCTTGAGAAGGAATCGACACTACCCTTAGTATGAAACCCAAGTCCTAGCTACCTATAAAATCCCACCCTCGCTTGCTATCCTTTGCAACCCAACTCTCTTGAAGCAGATCCCGCTCAGGAATCTTGCGCTCTCCTCTCTCCCAAGTACCCTAGTTTGAGTTTTTAGATGGCACCTACCCTTATTTTCGAGACCACCGCTGAGTTTCGCCCCGGTTTTCCACCTCTGCTGTGGGAAGCTGCTCGCGATATTATTGTTTGTGTTTCTCGCCCGGTGTACCATGTATATCGGTCTAACCTCTCCACCTGCATGAGCGAGTATCATGCCGATGTGTATGTCGGCACAAGTCCCTTAGGAAGCGCGACGCCATATGTGAGTCAAAGCCACTTCGTGGATTCCCCTGAGATGGCGCTCCAAGTTGCAGCTTGGAAATGTCTCGCTCGTCTGCGGTACTTTGAAGCCGCGATGGAACCTCCTGCGTCTCGCTTTTTCCCGCCAAGATCCCTTGCAAGCCCCAGCCATCCCATGGTAAGCATCAAAGTGATGCTCAACTCAACCTTCTCCCACCTCGTAGCCTACACCACCGCCGTGGAGAGCATCCTTGTCTACCACTTGGAAGAATGCCATTTCTACAGGCAAGCCCTTGCCCGAGTCCCGCAGCCCACTAACAACAACTCAGCTCCGCAAGCACCAGTAACAATTAAACTCCAGAGGCCACCCCCATCAACGAAAGCTCTGAAGTTTGGACTCGATACCTTTCATCCAGGACCAGCCGTAACCCGCGACCTCCAACCCCTTCGCAGCTTTGGCGTTGTGCCAGAAGGCATCCCTGAGACTCTAGTCGTGGTGGCGAGGAGCCTAGTGGATACCAAGCTTGGCTTAGGACCAAAACCGCAAGATCTAGAAGGCAACAAAGTGGATGAAGCCCGGACCAAGTCCCCACCAAGTGAGGAGTCCTAAGTTTGTAGGTGAGAGTTGTAAGGTTGGCTGTTCTTCTGTGTTTGCTTGTATCGCATGTTAGCTTGGCAGCTGTTATGGGACTTGTTATTTCAACTCCGTGTGAAAACTTGATGTTTGCTCGCTTGTTAACTACTTGCTTGACGTGCGTCAAAACACCATGCCCTTTCTTCCTTAAAAAAAAAGTTTTGAACAAGTGACAGAACACTTAAAACATGACGTGTATGTAAACCAACACACATATGCCCACCTGTAAAATTAACACAACATTTGAATGGGATATTATTTTCTAGTACGAATAATATTTTGGTGTGTTGCACGACTTTAACCATTAAGTGGATATATTTGTGGATACACTGTACCCATGGTTCCCCGCTCACTTGATAATTCATGTGTAGATCTGGTTTGATTTGCCATGCTTGTGTTGGTTGAACTAAAAACCTTAGATTTAATCTTATACCAATAGTGGCACATCCTATGTTGATTGAGTGCGTGAGCCCCTGCCATGCCATCCTTAGAATGCATGAGTGTGATATAAATGTCATGCTTTGATAATGTTTTGTTTTAATAAAATATCATGTTGAGTGTTAAACTCTGATATTTTGTAGAAAAAAAAGTTATAAAATATTTTAAATATAGGGTATATTAAACCTTACAAGAAATATCTTGTATAACCCCGGGAATCTCTTTTAGTCTCCGAATCTCGGGACGAGATTCTTTTTAAGGGGGGAAGGTTTGTCACATCCCGAAAAATTCGTCCCTAATGTTAGTAATATTTTCTCGCGCCTGAAAAACTTTTCCTATTTTCAAAATGTTTTCCTTGAACATGTTGGTCTTTGACTTGACCTTGGTTTAGCTCTCTTAGAAATTTCCCAATAATCCTTGATCCCTGTCGATCTCCACCATAATTCCATTGCCATTGTGTTGTCCGTCGAATATTGGTTCCATTTGGCGAATCCAAAACCCCTCCCACCGGTCCCACCAAAAGACACCACCACAATTGTATCTTGAGATGAATTCTACCAAGCTACCATATGGTTCCCTCAAACATACAGATCACTTCCATGGAAAAACATTTCATAGTCCCATGCAATATTTCCAAGTTTAGTCATATTTCCTGTTATGCCATTTTCAATCCAGAAATCATCTGGACACCTCCACTCATCCAAAAATTCTAAAATTTTGGTGAGGGACATGATTTAACCTCCTGAACATTTCACTCCACTGGCCCAACCTCATTTGAGCAAGATTTGAGGTACTTCCTTTGTAATGCCCTTTTCATGCCTATTTGCAATTTCCAAAGCAACCCCTAGCTACAAAAATCATTTTGCATTGACACTTTTCCAGATTGACAACCTCCCGTATATAACCTCATATCCCCAATATCAGAGCAATATCATTTGAGGAAGCACACTTGGCATGCCCATGCCATTAGGGCATTTTTGGACACCGAATTGTTTGACCAACCTCCCTGTATCCAATTGATCTCAAACTGCACAGACATACTATATACACCTATCCTAGCCTACTGTGAATTTTGGGGATTTTTCTGAGATGAGGAAGACCTCTGTCATTTCATCGAACACCTGGCGCAACCCCGGTTTTCTGAAAATCTTATACATAAAAGTTTGTCGGCTTTGAGTGATTCTGGTTTTGTTGTGTTGGTCTCGTCGTTACGAACCCAGTGGTGAAACCCGTTTTCCATTTCATGCCCCGAGTCAACGGGAACGCGACGATGTCGCTCGCGTCGCGCTCTGGACATCCTGGACGCACGATTAGGCGTGACCTAAACCTGCCAAGCCCTAATCCCCCGGCACCAGTGAATCCCCTGTGCACCACTGTGCATCCAGCTCGGCTCTTATCCACTCCACCGACGATCCTATCCCCTCCCTGTTCAGTGCCAAGCACGTCGGGAGCCACGGCAGTCACCGCTATAAAATGGGAGCCGGCACACACACCCCCGCTGCTGCCTCTCCAGAAGAAGCACCCTCCCCCGAGCCTCTCGTGCCCCAGCCCCTCCCTCAATCTCCTCATCCCTCTCCTGCCCTTGCTAGCCACATCCCAAGCCCCAGCTCGTCTTCGGGAGGAAAATCGAGACCATGACCGCCATGGCCATTCGGTGAGCTCGGGCCTCCCCACGCCGTGGCCGTCCCCTCCCGCAGACCGAGGCCTCCCCTGGGCGCAGCATGGCGCCGCCGTCCCGCTCCTGTCGTCGGCGTCCGCCCCTGTCCTCCCCACCGTCACCGCCCGTGGCCTGCCACCGTGGCCGAGGCTCTGCGTGCTCGCGCGACGCGCGGAAAGCTTCCCCGCCGTCGACCTCGGCCGTCCCCTGGCCCTATCCCTCCCGGCAGGCGTGCTGGTGCCCAGCGCGGCCGCCTGCTTCGGTGGCGTGCGGAAGCGGGGAGCGCAGCGACGACTCCGTCGACCTCCCGCCCTGGCCATGGAGCCGGAGCTCGCGGGCGACGCAGCCGTGGCCCTCCCTCTTCTGTCGAGGCCTTCCCGGCGCAGCGGGGCGCGGCGTGCCCGTCTCCACCGTAGGCCGGCGGACCAGCCCTCCCGTCGGTCGGCGACGCGGCCATCGGCCGGTCCCCCCAAGCTCTCCGCGCGTACGGGAAGAAAGCAACCGATCGATCCAAAGGAAGCTAGCTCAAGGCGTATTTCATTTTTTTTCCAGGATTACACTTTCCAGAAGAGGAGACGTACTTCCGGGGAAGTGCGCAACCAGCCCGGCCCAGTCAGAATCAGCCCATTCCATTTTTTTTTCCAGAAGTGAGCAGCAGATAGTTAAACTTCGCCGAGCTATATCTTTTGAACCGTAGCTCCGTTTGAGGTGATTCAAATTTGTAAATTCTTAGTTTTAAGAGCTCTATCCAGTGGTATAGGTTTTACATTTTTGTAAAATGTTTATATGCTCAGCACCCGTGTATGCATGTATAGGTATTCCACGGTACCGGCAAACCAAGACCCTAACCCGCGACGTGCCCGTAACCCCGAAACCAAATGGCGTCGATCGTCGAAGGCAAGCTAACCACTTGCTATGAACACTCAAGCGGTGTTTGTTTGTTTGCATATTTACCCTGTCATATCAGTGCATTTTATTGCTTATTATCATCTGTCAACTGTGCGTCACGAGATATCGTGGCTTTGTTTACCTCCTGTCAACTGTGCGTCACAAGATATCGTGACTTTGTTTACACCCTGCCAACTGTGCGTCACGAGATATCGTGGCTTTGTTTTCATTCCTGTAATACGATAAACCCATCAAGTGTGGGTTGAGTTCCGGCCGGCGACTAAATACATGTTGGGCACCGCCCACGTGGATTGAATCTCACCTACTTTCAGTATTATTATTTCATGTACCTTTACTTTCCTGCAATACGATAAACCCATAAAGTGTGGGTTGAGTTCCGGTACCCCGTCTAAATACACGTTGGGTCCTGCCCAAGTGGATTGAAGCGGCTACTTTTCTGTAGAGTTGTGGCGTGCGTTGGACGGTACCATGCACCACTCCCCATTCCGGCGACGATGGACTGGGGAAACCGCCGCAGTCAATGGAATGGAGGAACGGGATCGCGTGGACGCCTCCACTAACTTTTGTAGTCGACCCGTGGCTGTCACTGGTCGGAAGTATCTCCGTCCTCGCCCGGTTGACGCTAACCAATTGTGTTATTTTATTTTCTTTACTCGACCCGTGGCTGCAACTGGCCGGAGACATCTCCGTCCTCGCCCGGTTGGTTTTGTTATTTTTTATTCTCTTACTCGACCTGTGGCTGCTACTGGCCGGAGACATCTCCGCCCTCGCCCGGTTGACCGTGCTATTTTATTTTCGTTACTCGACCTGTGGCTGTTACTGGCCGGAGGCATCTCCGCCATCGCCCGGTTGTATTTATTCATCCTTGCTGAATTATTACATGATTATTATTGCTTATTGCTTGAACTATTGTGTGCAGTTTGCTTCTGTTTCATGTTGATATGATATTATGGTTTTGCATTAGACTAATCTATTTCATGTTGACATGATATTATACTTGTTGTGTTGGACTAATCCTTTATTTTGTTGGACTAATCTTCTGTTGTTTGGACTCGTTGTTGAATAAAACTGGACTAAATGAAAACCCCCTCCAAACTTCGATAGGGTCAGTCCATAGTGCCACCAATCTGAACCTTGAACGCACTACCACTGTCGCCCAAATGGGAGAGCCATAGCCTATGTAACCTATCAGGCCTCCTTTGATGCTACCCACTTGGCAAGTCTAGTCGGATACTGCATAGTTGTGGTCGGGGCTAGTCTTGTGAAGGTTCCGAAGCTAGGCGTCGCTCATGAGTTGGGGACGTGCCGGATTCACTTCGTCATAAGACATAAAGTTATGTCGGTAGCTATACAGGGAGTGTCTTGGTAGCGTGAACGGTTATGTAAGTGTATCTTGCCCTAGCTAAGTAAGGTGCGCTTAGATGGGTGGTAACTGCAACCTCTCGAGAGTGTGTCAACTAGCAGCTAGCCTTGTTCCTAGGTTATGGAACAGTTCAGTGTCAGTCACACTATTGTCCTTTGTCGAGTCCGGAGGTTAAATTTAAGTTTGGTTTGAAAGAAAGATGAACAACCTGATTACAATAGGCTGATGCAGGGAATGTTACTTGAGTCATGAATGGTTACCCGCGTTTGGGGGTGACGGTGTGATCGTTGGGAGCCTAGAGTTAGGCCCGAGCCAACGTCAGCCGTGCATGCCCCGAGCAGAGATATGAGGCCAGTGGGCCTAGCAATTTGACAGATGAGATAAGGCCATGGGGCCTAGTGGTGATGACAGGTGATGTTTAATATTTGGTACCAATGGGTACCTCCGTTATTCGTCACAGGTAAGTTCTCTTGTGTGATCACCGGTATACGATCCAACCCCACCTGGCTTGGACTCTGTGCTGGTGTTACCCCTATTATTTGCTTATGCCATGATTTGTTGTGCTGCCATGCTGCTACCCACTTGGACTGCCGTAAGTAGACACTTGCCATGTTTAGATTATTTCTGTTGCTAGCTACTTGTTGCCTGATTGCTTGACTGTTCATGTCATGTGGTTGTTTACTTGCGAGTACGTCACCGTACTCAAACTGGCTTTTCATGTGGCCAGACAGTGAGAGGATACATCTACTACCATAGCAAGGAGATCGAGCAGGAGCGTGCTAGGATCAGTAGCCCAGCCAGATGCCTGTGGAATGGAGCCACTCCAAGCCGTTGCTTTAGTCGTCTTCCGCTGCCAGTTAAACTCTGTCCAGTGCCATACTTGGCCTCGATAATTTTTTTCAAGCCTTTATGGCCATGTAAAACCAGTTGTAGCCCTCTGGGCCTGATTGTGTAATGATATTTCTGCTATGTTGCATTGTCGTAACGTGCGACCGGATATCCTGGGCTGGCGCACGGGGCGACCGCCTCTCTGGTGACATGTCCCAGAGGGGGGTGCCACACCCGTTCTGACCTTGACCCTTCTTGAAGTGAAAAGGAAAGGAGGAGATGAAGACGAGACTTTTCCGAAGTATTTTCCCGACCACTGCCGTCCTGACGCGCTCCACCTACATTCCTCTACCACCACCTGTCAGGCCGGGCCGGTTCCATACTACATACTTAGTCAAGCCAGAGCCCATATGACTTATGGCTGCACGGTAAGCAATCTTCACTTGGAGCAACTTTGATCTCTTTGTACCTGGGTGGCAATCCACAAGTGCACATACTCAGGTCCACTCACCTAAATGAGCCTGGGTCTAACCCAGGTGCACTCACCTAGATGAGCCTAAGCAGCCACTCAACTTTCAACCTCCATCCACATGCCACATCCACCCAGGTGGTTTGTTAACTTAGTAGTTTTTACTTTTATCAAAACAATACCAAGCATGGCATTTCTATAAATCTACTAAGTGCTCATAGGTGTATCTAGACCATCTAGTGAAAGGAGTAAACTACACTAAACAGTTTTAGCATAGCCATACTAATAACCTATCATGCAAATTTTCTAAGTAAAAGCTACAACATGCATATATCAAAATAATAGGAATTTCATGAGTTTGCCACTTGCCTTGGCAACAAGAGTGGCAGGAGTAGCAACCACCAAAGTCTTCGTGACTCTCCGAATAAACTAACAAAATAAACAAGCCACACATAAACAACAAAACAACAATAATATCAATACAATTAAAAAAATGCAATGCATGAAATGCATTTAAAATCACAAGAAAATTACTACACTAAGTTTTTCTGATTTGTGAAAATATGCATGAGGTCAAAATGCATTTAAAACAATTTTTAATATAATAACAACATAAAACAATTCCCAAAAGGGAATAAACACAAAATAATAACTAATGTTAAACAAAATAATTACAAAAATATGGAGTTGGCCCTTCTGGATAGAGGGTTTTAAAACTAAACTAACCCAATTGGATTTACTCCATAATCTATTTTAAACTAAAGTTATGCCAAATTTACTCAAATTTCATATTTGAAATTCAAATAAATTTAAACTTGGCAAAACATAAAAATAAAACTACAGAAAGATTCTACAGGTACTAAGGATTTCGAATATATAAAAATATTTGAATTTGGCCAAGTAGATAAAAAGATATGATAGATCTAAGATGCAGGGGCTTTTCTACAAAACAGACAGATTAAAACAAAATCAGAAAATACACAGAATTTCCTTGGCCACGTGGCTACGTATGACTGGCTGGCTAGGCTGACAGGGATCTGACTGGGTGCTGACTGGGCTGCCACGTAGGCGTACCGGTTCAGTTTAAAGAAATAAACCCTGGCCGTCAGATCTAGATCTGACGGTCCAAGATCTAGGGTTTCACCTCGGTGGTCGGAGAGCTGCCGGAGACGAGGTCGCGCGGCGGTGACGGCTCGGACGTCGACGTCGAAGGCGCTCCGGTGGTTCTCATGCTTGGCGAAGGCTACGGCGGCGTGCATCATGACATGACGGAGACGTTGGTGCAGGTGGCGCCCTTGATTGCTTCCTGGAACGACAGCGGGGTGCGGCCGGAGTTGGTGTTGTCACCGACGAGCATGTGTCACGGACGGATACGTCGAACGGCTGCGGCCAAAAATCAATCTAGCACATTCAAAGGTGAGTGAGGACGTGGGGGTCACGAAGGACATGATGCCATGGACAAGTATCTGCTCACCTTGCCGGAATAGATGGCGCGACGGCGGCAACGTCGGGTCGAGGACAAGCTCGTCGGCTCAGGGTCCCTTGGGGCACGGGAAGATGTCTAGTACGTGCGCATCGTCATGGGGAGGAGATAGGGACAGAGGGGAGGCGAGGGGAGGTCAGAACTCGTCGGAATCGAGCTCGACGAACTGTGGTGGTGCAGCAAAGGCGGCCGAAATTAGGGCAGCCTGGGGGCACGATTCGGAGGGGAAGGAGAGGGCTAAGAGAGAGGTGATCTAGGGATTTTTATAGGAAGAAACGGCGCGTTGATTGGGGCAGTAAATCACCGGGATTCAATTCGCGAAGAAATGCACAGCGAGCAGTTCTCGGGTGTGATTTACGTCCGCAGGTTGAAGATGATGGTGACGACATTGATGACGTCATCATTTTTCTTTTATTTCAACCTTTTCTGAAATTGCTAATATCTTTTAAAATAATAGTTCAAAAATTATGAAATAAATTTGTAAAAACTTGAAATTAAAAACTCTACCATAATAACCTTTTTGTAAAATATTTTGAACACTTTTTATTTATAGGATTGCCACTGGCATTAAAATGGCCTTTATGGGCATTTTTCTTAAAAAAAATATTAGTAAAATATTTTTGTTTTTAGGAAATTACTTAAACACAAATGCACAAATGCAAAGAATGATGCCATGCCATATATGATTTTGGATTTTCAAAACAAAATATTTATAATTTTCAAAGAAGTTTTTGATTTTTTCTGATTTTTCAAAATTTTGAAAATCTAGGGATGTTACACCGAGTTCGGGGTCAACTCGGAAGGACAAAAGGTGACTTTCCAAAAGAAGACGGAGATGACGTTTGCAGTTCGAATCCAGTAAGATGCCGGCCAGGAATTTTACCTAGTTTAGAAATAGAAACCGACCTATATCATGAGTTGTAATCCTTGTAGAAGTACAATGCTTGTACGGGAAGTCCAGCCGCCTCGCTATATATGTAGGAGGTGACGGCCGATTGAAATTAAGCAAACAATCGACAATCAATACAAACCCTACTTTTTACCCTCGAAACCCTTGTTCCTGCTTCCGTTATTCGGCGACTTCGCGTGAGTTCATCGAGTATCCACAATCGAGTTGAGAGCGGTCGAATCCGGCTTAACTCAGCCAATCGTCGCTGGCTTCCTCTGACGGGGTCCCTCCTGAGGGGCTGGGGCGTCTGGTTCCAAAAGCGCCGGCTTGTTGTTTTGCGTATCGCGCTACAGGTCGGTCTCTCGCGGGGCGAGTTGCGAAGTATCTTCCTCGGCACCGCGGGTACACGAGGACATGTTCGTGTGACGCATTTTTAGTGCAACACACTTTTTGTCGATACTCGATGAACTCACGTGAAGTCGCCGAATAACGGAAGCAGCAACAAGGGTTTCAAGGGTAAAAAGTAGGGTTTGTATTGATTGTCGATTGTTTGCTTAATTTCAATCGGCCGTCACCTCCTACATATATAGCGAGGCGGCTGGACTTCCCGTACAAGCATTGTACTTCTACAAGGATTACAACTCATGATATAGGTCGGTTTCTATTTCTAAACTAGGTAAAATTCCTAGCCGGCATCGTACTGGATTCGGACTACAAACGTCATCTCCGGCTTCTTTTGTAAAGTCACCTTTTGTCCTTCCGGGTTGACCCCGAACTCGTTCTATCACCATCCGACTTCTGTTTTGGGCTTTGCAAGTATTAAATCACCTCGCGTCCTGCATCTCCGGTGCAGCTTTTGGAATTTTTAGAAAGCTCAAGTCTAACCTACACCGGGTTCTGACTAAACCGGGTTCTGTCTAAACCGGGTTAACTCCTGTCGGGTCGTCACCCCAGGTTCTCTCCGAGTCGTCCATTTCCTTCCGAGTGAGCTTGAACCTATGACCCGGGTTCTGAACCGGGTTAACTCCTGCCAGGTCACGACCGAGTCGCCATTTCCATGAGTGAGCTTGAACCCGGGACCTGTCAAAAATGGGTGCTAATATATCTATAATTTTTTATTGATCCTTGCTAGTTTTGTGATGTTGTCACATGTTTTTATTATCATATTAATCATTTTTATGCATTTTGTTGGACTAACCTATTGACAAGATGCCTAGTGCCAGTTTCCTGTTTTTGCTATTTTTGTATTTCAGAAAGTCCACCACAGGAAATATCATCGGATTGAGCTGAAAATTTACGAAGATTTTTTATGCGATGGAAGGAACCAGAGGACCAAAGGGCAGCCTAGGGGGACACCCAGGGGCCACAGGCGGGTGGCGGCCGCGGCCCCCCTAGGACCCGCGGGTGGGGCCCGCCCCTGCCCTCTGGGCACCGCCTCGGTCCCCTCCGACGCCTATAAATTCCCTTTAACCCTAAAAATGACGGGGTGGCCATTATTTTAAAGAAAAGTCATCCTGAAGCGCCGTCATCTCAAACCCTAGTTCGGGGGTGATTCTGAAGCAGATCCCGGCACTCTGACGGAGGGGAGATCGATCCTGATGGGCTCTTTATCGCCATGCCTTCCTCCAGGATGATTTGTGAGTAGTCCCACCTTGGACCATGGGTCCATGGCAGTAGCTAGATGGTAGTCTCTCTCTCTTGTGCTTCATGTCTTATGATCTTGTGAGCTGCCTAACATGATCAAGATCAATTATTATAATGCTATGTGATGTGTTTGCTGGGATCTGATGGATTATAAAGTTATGATCAGATTGTGCATGATTCTTATATGTTGATTTATGTTCTTGCATGCTCTCCGATGTGTGTAGTTACTTTGGCCAAGTGATTATGTGTATCTCCAAGAGAGGGTATTTATGCTAGATAGTGGGTTCATGCCTCCTTTTGTTCCTGGGCACGAGTGACAGAAATGTCTAAGGGCAAGGGTGTGATGTTGCTACTAAGGGTAAAACAGCGATTTAAAGGTCTCTTTTGATATTAGTATTGCTTACTTCATGCGCTTTACTTAATGCAAATGTCTGTTGCTTGCAACTTAATACCGATGGGTGACAGGCTGGATAGCGATCTGCGGGTACCCCAGACTAGCTGTTCGAAATACCCGTTATGCTTAACACAACGATCCCATGATTAGTCTGTCGTTGCGCATAACTTGAACTGAATACCAAAGTTTACATCCATTACAGTACCGAATTTAAAAGTCTTACAACAAAAGGTCGCGAGGACCACAATCTTACATAAATGCCTCAGAGGGTTTAACATTCTTCAAGCAGCGGAGTAGCATCAAGCGTCATAGGCTAATGCCTTAACAACCCTACAGGCTCCTGGCTGATGAAGATCCCTAGTTCGCATTATCGGCGTCGTAGATTCCCTCGTCATACGGCTCCTCAAAGTCTGGCCAAGACAATAGCCAGGGACGAAACCAATATGAGTACATTTGTCGGGGATATAACCCCGGGTACCTCAGAGTTGGTACAGTAGAAGGAGGAGGCAACAAGCAAATATGTTTAAGATAAAGGAAAAGAAGAGGAGGGCAGCCTGAGCCGACATCGGAATGGCCCGGGCCGTTATTCCGGTCATGGATCCGACGTAGGGTTATGTCGGATCCTTTAACCCGGTTGGGCCGATTCTCCACTACCGACGCAGGCCACATCCTCTGCACCGGCTCCCCAAGATGGCATCCCGCCATGCCGACATAGGCTTATGTCGGCAGCACCACTCCCGGGTCGAACCACCTTAGCCACTCATCCGGCTGGGCCGGCGCCCGGGTCATCATGCCGGGTAAGCACTACTACCTCGGCATGTCCCGGATCTCCTTCGACCGGCATCCAGGCTGTCAAGATACTACAGGCTGACATAGCGTATGTCGGCTGACCGAGTTATCCCGGACGGCCCACTCCACTCCCGAGCCCGGGCCGATATACGAGGCACTTCATCACTCCATGTTCGACATAGACACCCACCAATGGCACTGGCTATGACGGTTCCCTTCATCGACTACTCGCCACCTTATGTCGGTCTTGGGACGCCCCTGGCTCAGACCAGCATAGGAACCCCCGATGTACCCGCGCCAGATACCACCTCCCCAGAGGATAAGAGCAAAGGAAGAGGAGACAAGACAGCGGACAGGCCACCCATGCTCAGCGTGGCCACAGAGCGCCCCGTGACGCCTCCACAGTGCGCCCTGTGACGCGTGCACAGTGCGGACAAGACCCCAGTAGGCACATCACCAACAGTGCTGCATCCGTGCCGTGCATAGTGACAGTGGGCCACCACTTGTCACCAGGGGCAGCACATCCGACCGGACCCGGGTCTCATTTCTTCACCGATCCTAGCGAGCCTTTCTTCCTCCTCTAGCAAAACAGCTCTAGGAGCAACCTTGTAACTCACATATAGTTCACCTTATACAGATCAGACAAGAAGGAGTAGGGGTTTTACCTCCTCACGAGGGCCCCGAACCTGGGTAAATCTTGTGTTTGCATGTTCTTCCGGGTGTGCTCGTCAGCGCGCTATCCCTCCCCGGATCCTCTAGTGTCCATCGGCCCCTAACTCAAGCCTACCCCTAGGCATCTGTCATTCACCACGACGACAGTTGGCGCCCACCGTGGGGCTAGTACTGGCACTTGCTGGGCTAATTTCGGACGGGACCTTCTTCATCGACTCCGGTGAGCACCTCGCGAGGCGTCGCGGGGTTTCCGCTCGCCGGACCGCTTCATCAGGCTCTACGTCAACACTGCCTACCGGCGCCAACGTCGTCAACAAATCCCGGGGGCTATGGTCGGCTCGCCGTGCCTCTGGCTTGCTCGGCGGCTCTACGTCAACACTGCCGCCGCACTCGCTGGTCTTCCTGGCATCCCCAACAGCTCTCGGGGGCTGGCATGGCCGTCGCCGCTCCTGGCGTCCGCGTCGCCATCAACGTCTTACCCGCGCCGGTTCTGCCTCATCCGGCTTCGCCCGCTTCCCAGTTACCCTGGATCCGGCGTCGCATCGGTCAGCTTCGCCCGAGCCTGACATCCTCACTACCAGCTTCACGCTGTGACCGGGTTCGCCCGGGGGCTTGACATCGACATGGCTTATGCGCGCTCACTCCTTCGTCACCAGCGCTGTGCCTGCACCCGGGGACTGCGGCATCCGTGCCGTCCTTCCCGCTCGGCCCGGTGGCTCTACATCGACTCTGTCACCGTTATCCGGCTCGGTGTTAGCCGCATCCGTGCGTATCTAGGCGCGCTCTGCATTCGTGCACGCCTGAGGGCGACAGGCCGAATCAGAGGTATGACGGCAACCGATGGATGTGGCATCGTAGCCAAGTAAAGTAAGGAGCTATAGAGAAAAGCTTATGTCGGCTTGGAGGCACAGACCGAGTTAGTGAATAGAATAAAGGAAAAGAGATAGATCTCGGCGGTTAGTGTGTGTCGGCTAAAAGGAGTTAGCTGCCGAGATAGGAAAATCAGCAGTATCATGTCGTTTGTTACATGTATGTCGGCTGAGGGTGTTCGCCGAGTAAAAGGACTCGAGTTGAGTCGTGTGCTGGTAAAAAGCATGGCCGAGTAAGATGTTAAATCGGCTGAGTTTTAGGGCACCGACTTAAGCATCAAGTCGGCGGGAAATAGGCCAGCTGAAGTAGCTTGGCCGAGATAAGGCAAGCAAATAACTGCCGAGATAATCTGCCGACATAAGAGGTATGTCGGCCAAAGGAAAATCTGGCATGCTGTGCCAGCAAAGGTCTATCGAGTCTAGAGTATGTCGGCTCTATTTGGTTGGCCCACGCGGGTCTCGCTCGTCTTCGACTCCGTTGGACGCCCGGGACGGGGCAAACCCGCACTTCTCCGTTCAAGTCCGCATCAACAAGGCAATGTAAGTAATTACCATGTATATGCTAGTACCAAGCATAGAGAGGATAACCTCAAAAGTTACTCAGGGACTGCCCCTTCCTATCTTGCTTAGATGTTTTCCCCGGGAACGAGATGTCTTGACCCGGGGACTGGCCGGCCAGTCAGTTTTATGTTTACTCCTAGATAATAAAAGTGACTCGGGGACTCGGTTGAGATCGAGTCTGCATCTTCATGCGTAGTTCTACTGATTCTATCATATGCTAAAATTAAATGCATCTGTTAGCAAAGTTGCTGTTAAGTTTAAATACTCTTTATAAATATGCTTGGACTAACCCGGTATGGTGGTATCGGTTCTAACCGAGTGAGTGCTCATCATCAAAATCTCGATCTTGTTGGTTATCCCGAATCGCCGTTTATGCCGGCTTGCCAAATATCACGGCATCAACCCATATCTCCGAATCGCTATTTATGTCAGCTTGCCAAATATCACGGCATCAACCCATATCTCCGAATCGCTGTTTATGTCAGCTCGCCAAAAATCACGGCATCACCTGTTCATATCGCCAAGTATCATGGCATCGACAAAAACGTCGGATCACCACATATCTCGGTTCGCCATGTATGCCGGCAAGGCCGATGGACTTCATGTCCATGATGCCAGCAAAATCTGGTGGACCCCGCGTCCAAAAACCGACATAGCCCATGTTGGCAGTATGTGAATGAGACATTGCCCAGTTTGGCAATATGTCAAAACAGCCCAAGCAGGCTATATGTCGGTCCAGCTAAAAGCTGCCGACATAGTATTTCGGTAATGCCCAACAAGGCTAGAAACCGGTATAAGATGATGCCCAAGCCGGCTATATGTCGGCCAAGCTGCCGACATAATATTTCGGTAATGCCCAAGAAGGCTAGAAACCGGTAAAAGAGGATGCCCAAGCAGGCTATATGTCGTTTCAGCTAAAGCTTGCCGATATAAATGTATGGTAACAGCCCAAGGTGGCAAAAACTGACATGTGAGATATGCCCAGGCAGGCAATATGTCAATCCAGCTCTGGTTGTTGAAATCTTACTTCGGTAAAGGCCCAAGATGGCTAAAACCGACATATGACAATGCCCATGCAGGCAGTACGTCGGACATGCATGTGTTGGCTGTTTAAAAAGTGACAACGCCCATGCAGGCTATATGTCGGTCCAGCTAATGCTGCTGACATACGACTATGGTATTGCCCGAGATGGCTAAAAACCGGCGTAGGATGATTCACAAGCAGGCTGTATGTCAGTCCAGCTAATACTGCTGACATACGACTATGGTATCGCCCGAGTTGGCTATAAACTGACATATGACAGTGGTCATAGGACTATGTGTCAATTTGGCACACGCAGGCAATATATATACACCGACCTAGCCCCAGAAGGCTAAGTGCTGATGAGACCTTGCCCGGATAGGTTGTATGATTGTTCAGCCCGTGCAAGCTACACTTTGATGACAACTCTGAGATACCATTCTTTGGTAAGACTATGCACGACTCTACGAATCCCACATAGCCTCGGGGACTACTGTCGGGGATATAACCCCGGGTACCTCAGAGTTGGTACAGTAGAAGGAGGAGGCAACAAGCAAATACGTTTAAGATAAAGGAAAAGAAGAGGAGGGCAGCCTGAGCCGAAATCGGAATGGCCCGGGCCGTTATTCCGGTCATGGATCCGACGTAGCGTTATGTCGGATCCTTTAACTACCGACGCAGGCCACATCCTCTGCACCGGCTCCCCAAGATGGCATCCCGCCATGCCGACATAGGCTTATGTTGGCAGCACCACTCCCGGGTCGAACCACCTTAGCCACTCATCCGGCTGGGCCGGCGCCCGGGTCATCATGCCGGGTAAGCACTACTACCTCGGCATGTCTCGGATCTCCTTCGACCGGCATCCAGGCTGTCAAGATACTACAGGCCGACATAGCGTATGTCGGCTGACCGAGTTATCCCGGACGGCCCACTCTCCACTCCCGAGCCCGGGCCGATATACGAGGCACTTCATCACTCCATGTCCGACATAGACGCCCACCAATGGCACTGGCTATGACAATTCCCTTCATCGACTACTCGCCACCTTATGTCGGTCTTGGGACGCCCCTGGCTCAGACCAGCATAGGCACCCCCGACGTACCCGCGCCAGATACCACCTCCCCAGAGGATAAGAGCAAAGGAAGAGGAGACAAGACAGCGGACAGGCCACCCATGCTCAGCGTGGCCACAGAGCGCCATGTGACGCGTCCACAGTGCGCACTGTGACACGTGCACAGTGCGGACAAGACCCCAGTAGGCACATCACCAACAGTGCTGCACCCGTGCCGTGCATAGTGACAGTGGGCCACCACTTGTTGAAAGGATCGTATGGGCACCTAGAGGGGGGGTGAATAGGTGCTACACCAATTTTTAATTCTTTTTCAATTTAAGGCTTAACACAAAGGTAAATTATCTAGATATGCAACTACGGTGAATTTACCTATACGAGAAGCAAACTAAACAACTAGGCAATTAACGATACGAGTAAAAGCTACAAAGGGAAAGAGGTAACCGAAAGGGGAAGCACGCGGAGACAAGGGTGTATTCCCGAGTTCCTCCTTGTTAAGGGAGTACGTCTCGTTGGAGGGGTGTGAGTTCGCCACAAAGGCCTACTCAACGCCACGAAGGCCTCACCCTATTCTCCGATGAACTTCGCCACAAAGGCTTGGTTCACCTTCCACTATCGGAGTCCTTCAAGGCGGAATCCGGAGCCCTTACAACGGTATTGGGGCACACACCCACAACTTAATTGGGGGCTCCAAAAACACAAGTCTGTAACGATTACAACAAGAAGTGAGCAAGAGATTCTAGGGTAACACAAAGCTAACCCTAGAAACACAATCCCTCAAGAGAAAGAGGGGGAAATGAAGAACGGCTTGGTGAAGATGTAGATCGGGGCCTTCTCCTTCAATCCTCCGAAGATCGATGAATTTGAGTGGAGGGGGATTGGGAGATCTATCAAATTTGAGCTTGCAATAATGGTGGTCTTTAATGTTGAGCTTGCTAGCTAGATGAAGGTAGGAGGAGGTGTATAAATACCCCTCCCCAATAATTGAACCGTTGGAAGCATTTTTCTGGTGCAGAGTGGCGGCTAAGCCCGGCCTGGAGCCGGCCTGGCCGGCCTGCCAGATCTGGCCACAGCAAAGTGGCCGGCCTGAGCCCGGCCTGGGCCGGCAGGGTGGCCGAAGCAGCCGGCCGGGAGCCGGCCTGGCCCCGGCCTGGAGGCGACGCAGGAGGCCATCAGGGTGGCGAGCCACGCGGCCTGGGGCTGGCCTGGACCCGGCCTGGAGCAGGCAGGAGGTCGGCAGGGTGGTCGAGCCACCCGGCCTGGGGCCGGCCTGGACCCGGCCTGGCCGGCTAGACAGTGTCCATAAAAAATCTTCCTCCTTTTGTATTCCAACAATAGAATTTCAACCCTGCCACACTTAGCAATATATCAAAATATCACAAGTGTTGTTATCTAACACACAAAACATAGAGGGAAAGGCAAATGTTCTTTCAATCTCCCCCTTTTTGGTGTTAGACGACAACACTCGGATTTGCAATAAAAACATCACACTAGATCATGTTTAACAAAATGAAAAGGGCTCCCCCTAAATATGTGCACATCTTTTATTTGCCTTGAAATGCAAATACACACATAAGAGTGGAAACATACCCAACAAGATATAATCAACATGATATACACACAAAAGAGACACATCCATCTTGGTTGAGATTATGAGAGAAGTATCATACCTTGTGTCAAGTGATGTTGACAATTATATTCCAACACAATATTAATGTAGACTCAACCATAGATAGATCAACCATAGATAGATCCGAATACCGAAATCCATAGTCTCTTACAATAATTTAGCATCGCATACAATAAAGATACCGAGGTCCACAAACATAAGCAAATAGAGTTCAATTTCAACTAAACCAAATGCAAATCCAAAGAAGCAAATAGAAATGCATGCTAAACATGAATGCAAATGCCCGGAGACTTTCTCCCCCTTTGGCATCAAGACACCAAAAAGGAGGAAAGTGGAGAGAAACGTCCGGGTGATCACTCGAAGGAGCCTTCATGGCCAAAGCCATCATCTCTAGCTGCTGCATCATCACCAAGAGCCTGTCCGGAGCTAGAAGCATCAACAATTCCCGGCCAATAGGAACCAAGAGAGGAGGCATCATCGCCAAGCCAATACGTGTTCTTGGACTTATAGGTGTTTTCTGAGACTTCCTTGGAGCTGTCGGGGAAAGGCAACTCAAGCTTCTTCATAATCTCACGTTGATTGCGGTTGTATTTCTTTTGCTTGGTATATAGCTTGTAGTCCTTATCTTGCTTATCAATCATGAAGCAGTTCATTTTCTGAAAAATAGACTTGATGAGGTGCTTCTTCTTTGGCGCTTGAACTTGAGGTTCAACTGGAGCTTCAACTTGTGGATCAACTTGAGCTTCAACTTGTGGATCAACTTGAGATATGCCCGCATTGTCAGATGAAGTGCGGCGAGCATGCTTGCTTCTAGAAGGGGCAACCTGAGCAACATTATCTTCCCCATCCTCTTCCTCTTCCACTTCATAGCTACCAAGGACATGAAGAGAGGGCTTGACGAACTCATAGTAGGTGATCTGAATTTCTTGATCAAGCTTGGTGTTGATGAGCTTTTCAATGTATTAACCATATATGGGAACCTTCTTTGAGCGAACCACGTTGTGCATCTCTTGCCACATGTAGTCCAAAACATCCAGTTTCTTGCCTATCCTCATAGATCTTTCAATGTGATATAAAAGATTGTTCATCCAACCGCGAACCTCACCCTTCTCCCCATACTTGACGTGTATGGTGTTCCTCAAAATAAAATGGACATCCTTCCAAAAGGGGGTGAAGAAAGCGACCCGAGGAGAGTGAAGAAGTCCATCCCCGGGAGCGTAGCAATGAGCAATTCCTGCACGGGCCTTCATAACCTTGCTTCATCAAGTGGCTTCGTGAAAATATCGGCAAGTTGGTCTTTGGTTGGCACATATGCTAGCTCAATGTCTCCACGGGCAACATGATCTCGAATGAAATGATGACGAATCTCAATATGCTTGGTCCTTGAGTGTTGCACCGGGTTGTAGGCGATCTTGATAGCACTCTCATTGTCACACAAGAGAGGCACTTTGTCACAATTGACACCGTATTCATTCAAAGTTTGCCTCATCCATAACAATTGAGTGCATGCACTAGCGGCGGCCACATACTCGGCTTCGGCGGTGGAGAGAGAAATACAATTTTGCTTCTTAGAAGACCAACTCACCAAGGACCTACCAAGGAATTGGCAAGCCCCGGAAGTTGATTTCCTATCATCTTGATCACCGGCCCAATCCGAATCCGTGAACCCACTTAGAGTGAAAGAAGAATCCCTTGGGTACCACAAACCAAACCTTGGCGTATGAACTAAATATCGTAGGATTCTCTTGACCGCTAACATGTGGCTTTCCTTAGGAGCCGCTTGATACCTTGCACACACACCTACACTCAACACAATATCGGGTCTGTATGCACAAAGGTAAAGCAACGAACCTATCATGGAGCGGTAGAGCTTTTGATCCACATCTATACCCTTTGGGTTAAGTTGTAGATGGCATTTGATATCCATAGGTGTCTTCTTCTCCTTAGCATCGGCCATATTAAACCTCTTGAGCATGTCTTGAATATACTTTGCTTGGCTAATGAAAGTCCCTCCTCTCAATTGCTTGATCTCAAATCCAAGGAAGAACTTCAACTCGCCCATCATAGACATCTCAAACCTATTGGTCATAAGCTTTGAAAATTCATCATTAAAAGCTTTGTTAGACGAGCCAAATATAATATCATCAACATATAGTTGGCATACGAAAAGCTCCCCTTTAACCCTCTTAGTAAAAAGAGTGGGATCAATTTTCCCAACTTCAAATCCACGGTCTAACAATAACTCTCTAAGGTGCTCATACCACACACGTGGTGCTTGTTTATGTCCATAGAGCGCCTTATCAAGCTTGTAGACATGGTTATGGAAGTTGGGGTCCTCGAACCCCGGGGGTTGCTTAACGAACACCAACTCCTTTAAGGGACCATTAAGAAAGGCACTTTTAACATCCATTTGTTGCAATTTAAAGTTATAACAGGATGCGTAAGCAAGAAGGATACGGATGGACTCAAGGCGAGCCACGGGAGCATAGGTCTCTCACAAATCAATTCCTTCAACTTGAGAGTACCCTTGAGCCACCAATCTAGCCTTGTTCCTCACAACCATGCCATGCTCATCTTGCTTGTTCTTGAAAATCCACTTTGTACCGATAACATTGCGGCTTCTCAACTAACTTCCAAACATTATTGCGCTCGAAATTGTTGAGTTCTTCATGCATAGCTTGCAACCAATCTGGATCTTCAAGAGCTTCGGACACTTTCTTCGGTTCCACCATGGCAATATGAGCTTGATGATCACTAAAGTTTGCCAATTGCCTCCGGGTGGACACTTTGCCTCTCACATCACCAATAACCTTCTCAAGAGTATGTTCACGAAGTTCCATGGTTCTTGCAACTCTAGCTCGACGACGGGCTTCGATATCCTCATTGCATCTTGGAGGTATCACTTGATCATCTTGATTATTTGGGTCCCCGTCTTGACCGGAAGGTTGACCTTGATCATCACTAGGTGCGGCTTCAACATTTGAAGAAGAAGATGATTGAGCAAGGTCTTGATCATGGCTAGCATCATGGATAGGAGAGTTGAGCTCTTGCATAGCAACTTGATCAAGGGGTTGAGGGTCTTCTACTTGTTCTTGGGTTGGTGCAATAGGCTCTTCATTAGCTTGATTTTCTTGAGTAGATGAAGGCTCCACTTGAGTAGAGCATTGTCCTTCTCGATCCGACACAAGGGGTTCCTCAATGGGGCGAAAAAATCCCACACCTATTCTTCTTATGGCTTCTTGAGGAATTACATCATCTACATCGGAAACATGAAATTGCGCCACTTGGGAGCCGTTATTTTCCTCGAACACCACACTACACGATTCTATGATACGCCGTGTGGCTTTATCATAGATTCTATAAGTGTGGGATTCGGCACCGTAACCAACAAATATACCCTCTAGAGATTTATATTCAAATTTAGTTAAGCGACAACCTTTGATCAAATAGAAACACTTACAACCGAAGACACGGAAGTAGGAGATGTTAGGTTTGTTGCCGGTGAGAATCTCATAGGGAGTCTTATTCAACCCTTTGCGGAAGTAGAGCCGGTTGGAGGAGTGACAAGCCGTGGAGATAGCCTCCGCCCAAAAAGTCAACGCTGTCTTAAACTCCGCCAACATGGACCTTGCTATATCCATAAGAGTCCGGTTCTTCCTCTCGGCTACACCATTTTGTTGAGGGGTATAAGTTGTGGAATATTGATGACGAATGCCCTCTTCACTAAGAAACTCATTGAGTGTGTAATTCTTGAACTCGGAGCCATTATCACTTCTAATTGCCAATATGGGGACATTGTGTTGACGTTGCATTTCAATGGAGAAGTCGATGAAGGTTTGTTGGGTCTCACTCTTCGACTTGAAGAAATAAACCCAAGTAAATCTTGAATAGTCATCAACAATCACCAAGCAATACTTCTTCCCACCAAGACTAGCTTCGGGAACGGCACCAAAAAGATCCACATGGAGGAGCTCCAAGATCCTCTTGGATGAAATAATAGTCTTGGACGGATGGGGAGAATCATGCATCTTTCCTTCAACACAAGCCCTACAAACACGATCTTTGGCAAAAGAGACATCTTCTTTTAGTCCGAGAATGTGGCCACCCTTGTGGAGACTTTGCAAAGTTCTCATGTTGACATGGGCTAGGCGGCGATGCCACAACCAACCCTTGTCGGCCTTTCCGAATAGGCACATCGAATTTGAAGTTGTTTGCCCCGAAAAGTCAACCACAAACAAATCATCCTCGACGTACCCAACGAAAGAAACCTTTAGAGTCTTGCTCCACAAGAGTACCACAACATCAATATCAAAGAAGACGGCGAAACCCATCTTATTAAGTGCACGAATGGAAAGTAAATTAAAACCAAGGTCTTTGACAAGCATGACATTCGCTAAGGTGATATCCTTAGCGACCACCACCTTGCCAAAGCCCAATGCCTTTGATTTTGATCGATCTCCATAAGTGACGGTTGCTTCATTTAGACTTGGTCTCAACTCCGCATCAACTTCTTGCTTCCGGTCATATGTTTTGTGCACCCACTATCAAGCACCCATTTTGACCCACCGGAAGCATAGTCCTACAAGAGATCATTGCTTGGATTTAGGTCCCCATTTTTCAATGGGTCCTCTTTTGTTAGCAACAAGGGTCTTAGGAACCCAAATAGAACGAGCAATGGGTACATTTCTAGGACCAACAAACTTAGCATAGACATCCCCATAATAATCAGCAAAGATAATATAGTGAGGGTTAGTCTTTCCCGCAAAGTCATCACTAATGGTTTTGCCCCTTGTGGCACCACCACTAGCAATGTCGACCTTCTTCTTTGCTTGAGGGATCCTCTTTGCTTGAGGGGCACTAGTAACGTTGGACTTCTTAATTTGAGGAGCTCTAGCATCCTTCATGAAGCTCTCTTTCTCCTTTTCTTCCTCAACAAACCAAATACCAACTCTCCCCTTTTGTGAAGTGACAAACGGTTTCTTATCTAGGGAGATGGCCTTAGCAAGATTGATCTTCAACCTAGCATTTTCCTCAATGATATTTGCATGATCACAAGTAATAGGAGTGGAGGAACTAGGCATATCATTTTTAGGCAGTTGAGCTTGAAGTTGTTCATACAACTTGGTGAGGGTAGAGTGTTCACTCTCCAATGCTTTGTAGGCCTTGGAGAGCTTCTCTAGCTCCTTGGTTAGTCTAGAATGACCAACACTAAGCTCGACCTTTTCTTTCTTACATGCTTTGTATTTAGCAATTGCATGGTCACGTTCTTTAATGAGTTTAGCAACAATTACATCATTTGATTCTTCTATAGATTCTAGTTGTTGCTCTAGAGAAACTCTAAGCTCATGCTCTTCTTCAAGATTGTCTTTTAAGGATGCAATTTCCATAGCATCCTCTCTTTCAATCTTACCCTTTATCTCAAGCATTTCTTGAGCTTCACCATATTGACTCATAAGAGTCTCAACATGCTTCTTTGTTTCACCTTGCATGTTAGTGATAAAAAGATCGAAAGCAACTATTTCCTCTTTGATTTTAAGACTAGTAGCATCATCCATATTACTCATAGCCTTAGGAGATGAGGGAGATGATACCTCGGTAGTCTTGGCCATGAAGCATCTTGCGGAGGAGTTAGAGACATTCTCATTGGGGGATTCAAATAGGGAAGGAGATGATGAAGAAGCAATAGCAATAGCGGCAACTTCATTTGTGGGCTCTTCTTCTTCTTCTCCGGATGAATACTCTTCTTGAGTAAGCAACACAATTCTCGTAGGCTTCTTGTTGATGGCATTCTTCTTGAAGAAAGGTTTCTTATGGGTGTCCTTTGACTTGTCCTTCCTAACAAGCTTTCCTCCATGAAGTTCTCGGTTCTCAAACGGCCACAAAGTGATATTTATCTTGGCAATTGTAGCACGAACGAAATCTTTGGCCACCCTCCTTCCTTCCACTTTCCTTGTTGACAAAATCCCTTGCCTTGGACGGACTCTTCCAAAAGACTTTAGATGTGAGAGTCGCGTAGTCCTTGAGGGTATCTTGAAGCTCTTTGGGATCCCAATGTGACACATCTTCTTGAGCCTCATCATCATCTTCTTGCTCCACAACCTTGGCCTTCAAAGCAAGTGAAGATCCTCTATGCATTCCAATGGCCCGGGCTCGAGCATGTTCGGCATTCTTGGCGGCCACCTTGTATGCCGCCATCTCTTGCATGACTTCATTAGATGACATGAGGTGGTAGTTGTGTCTTCCTTGGAGACTCTTCAAGTCGGTGGATTCAAACGGCCAAAGGGCGCTCACATACTTTCTCTTGATCCAAGCATCATCCACATAGGTTGCACCAAGGGCTCGAAATTGAGTAGCAAGGGTCTTGAGTCTTCGATACATTTCTTCATGATCTTCACCCTCTACCATGAAAAAGCCCTCAGCTTGGTTGCTCAAGGCTTAAAATCTATTTCTTTGCATGCTCTCATTACCGATAAACTCTTGAGTGAGAATATCCCAAGCTTCTTTGGTGGTGGTGGCCATCTCAATGAGTGACATGTGCTTTTCTCCCACGACGGTGTGAATTATGTTGAGAGCCAAGTCATTGAGTTGACCATCCACAACTTCTCTTCTTGTCATGTTGTTCGGATCAACGGCCTTGAACCCAACTTGAATGATTATCCATAGCTCGCTCGAAGCGCTCTTGATATGAGATTTCATCATAAATTGCCAATTAGTAAGACAAGATGGATTAAACTTAGGTGGATCACCCCTATTGTTTATATGATAATGCGGGATAGGTGGGTCGACCGAGTACGTGAATGGAACCCCATGGTACTCCGGCTTCCCACCATCAATTTTAGGAGGGGGTTCATTAGTGAGTTGTTCGCCCTCCCCACTATGCACGGCGGAAGCATTAGCCTCTAGGGACGGTGTGGCGGGTGGTGTGTTATCCTTCAAGAGTTGCCTCATCATAGCACGCAACTCATCCATTTGAGTGTTCATGGATGATGTCAAGCTTGTTTCCAAATTCTTGAGATCATCCATGGACACTGGAGGAGTGCTACCACCCGTAACACCATCTCCGTCACCCATACTCTCTTAGGCGGTGAAGCCTAACTTAAGAGCCAAGGCTCTGATACCAATTGAAAGGATCGTATGGGCACCTAGAGGGGGGGTGAATAGGTGCTACACCAATTTTTAATTCTTTTTCAATTTAAGTCTTAACACAAAGGTAAATTATCTAGATATGCAACTACGGTGAATTTACCTATATGAGAAGCAAACTAAACAACTAGGCAATTAACGATACGAGTAAAAGCTACAAAGGGAAAGAGGTAACCGAAAGGGGAAGCATGCGGAGACAAGGGTGTATTCCCGAGTTCCTCCTTGTTAAGGGAGTACGTCTCGTTGGAGGGGTGTGAGTTCGCCACAAAGGCCTACTCAACGCCACGAAGGCCTCACCCTATTCTCCGATGAAATTCGCCACAAAGGCTTGGTTCACCTTCCACTATCGGAGTCCTTCAAGGCGGAATCCGGAGCCCTTACAACGGTATTGGGGCACACACCCACAACTTAATTGGGGGCTCCCAAAACACAAGTCTGTAACGATTACAACAAGAAGTGAGCAAGAGATTCTAGGGTAACACAAAGCTAACCCTAGAAACACAATCCCTCAAGAGAAAGAGGGGGAAATGAAGAACGGCTTGGTGAAGATGTAGATCGGGGCCTTCTCCTTCAATCCTCCGAAGATCGACGAATTTGAGTGGAGGGATTGGGAGATCTATCGAATTTGAGCTTGCAATAATCGTGGTCTTTAATGTCGAGCTTGCTAGCTGACTGAAGGTAGGAGGAGGGGTATAAATACCCCTCCCCAATAATTGAACCGTTGGAAGCATTTTTCTGGTGTAGAGTGGCCGGCCTAAGCCCGGCCTGGCCGACCTGCCAGATCTGGCCACAGCAGAGTGGCCGGCCTGAGCCCGGCCTGGGCTAGCCCTGGGCCGGCAGGGTGGCCGAAGCAGCTGGCCGGGAGCCGGCCTGGCCCCGGCCTAGAGGCGACGCAGGAGGCCGGCAGGGTGGCCGAGCCACCCGGCCTGGGGCCGGCCTGGACCCGGCCTGGAGCAGGCAGGAGGCCGGCAGGGTGGCCGAGCCACCCGGCCTGGGGCCAGCCTGGACCCGGCCTGGCCGGCTAGACAGTGTCCATAAAAAATCTTCCTCCTTTTGTATTCCAACAATAGAATTTCAACCCTGCCACACTTAGCAATATATCAAAATATCACAAGTGTTGTTATCTAACACACAAAACATAGAGGGAAAGGCAAATGTTCTTTCACTTGTCCCCTGGGCTCCCCTTTATAAGGAGCACCAGGGGCAGCACACCCGACCGGACCCGGGTCTCATTTCTTCACAGCTCCTAGCGAGTCTTTCTTCCTCCTCTAGCAAAACAGCTCTAGGAGCAACCTTGTAACTCACATATACTTCACCTTATACAGATCAGACAAGCAGGAGTAGGGGTTTTACCTCCTCACGAGGGCCCCGAACCAGGGTAAATCTTGTGTTTGCATGTTCTTCCGGGTGTGCTCGTCAGCGCGCTATCCCTACCCGAATCCTCTAGCGTCCATCGGCCCCTAACTCAAGCCTACCCCTAGGCATCTGTCATTCACCACGACGACAACATTTGAATGTACTCGCAAACCATCCGGTAGTAAATTATTGACAAGATTAATGCATACTATATAGGTGGGAGGCTCTAGGGTGTCTCTTGGTTTTATAAGAGCATTTTATTTTAAGAAAAGATATCTCCATATCTTTGTTGAAAAAGATAAGATATTTGAAAAGAAGCTTTCCCTAATAAAGATAATTTTTCTTCAAAAACTCCTCCGGTGGGATCATGGCCTGTCGTGGACCCCGCTCCTTTCTTTCTCCTCATACCGATCCTTTGGTAAGACACCAACAACATCTCCATTTTAGAAAATCAAAACCTTGCACATAGGTCTAAGTAGGGCCTTCCAACTGTTCATAACCGAGGACTCGGCTATTCGAATAGTTTTACACTCTGCAGAGGTTGTACACTTTACCCACACCATTCGGTAAACTCACCGTGTCAGCCACGTCCCGCCATACAAGGTGTATGCGAAGTTGAGTAACCAGCCATAGTCTTTTACTTGCTCATCCTAGTATAGGACCCTGCCCTTGTGAACATTCCGTCGACACCCAGTCCGGTCTCCCGTCGAAGCCCTGGGTGGGAGGACTCATAGTTTTTCTCGGCGGTGCATACGACAATCCTTATATCCCCCACTATGTTGGAGGACCCAGGTCAGGGGAGGCCACCGAGCCAACCCCTCATGAAACGGAGCATCTCCGTTGTTGAGGTATCCGATACTAAGATAAGCAAATTACTTAGCTACACCCCGTCCCATATGGAGGGTAATGTGGTCACACAGGGTGTGGTTGGTTGACGTAAGTACTAAGACACAATGTGCATTTTCTCAAAATCTCCACACTCCATTCTTAGTCCATTTCCAAAAGCTAATCATTTAGCAACATCTTGGGTAAAACACAAGTTCTCCCAAAGATTTTCATAAAGAGGGTTCTTGAATAAAACAGTGGTTTTTTCCCAACCTAGAATTTTTCATTTCTCTAACTAAACACTTCTATATAAGAGGGGCCTAATCATGGCATATAACTTAGTTCATGCTAAAAAAAAGGATTTTAGTGGTACACACCACTTGAAAACATTTCATGCATCTTAACATAAGTAAAACATGCTTAATAAAAATAATAGGACAAAGGGGTATGATCAAATGGATGGCTTGCCTTGGTCAGCAACTTGTCCCTGGTCTTGATACTCTTGATCAAAGAAACCTCCTTCCTCGAAATCCTCGGCAACGCTCTCGTCTAATCGTCATTAACAAGCAAAACACACCATCACACCACCACTCAACAAGTCATCACAACAACCCAACTAAAATCCTATCGGCGGGTACTGTCTTACTAAAATCACAACATTTGGATTTGGTATATTTGAACTCATATTACTCTTATTATTAATATTAATGTAAATAGGCAGAAATTCACTATACCACGAATTTAACCATGGTTTAACTTCTGCTGTTCAGAAAATTATGCCCTTTTAGGGACAACTAATACTTGTTAAATGTGAGCTAACAAAATTGGATTTGGTCCATTTCATTTAATAGATTGGTAGAAACAATGTGCCTAGTACAGAAGCTTATTATGTCAAGTTTTAGGGCTAATCTATTTTTTTGTTAAACATAAAATTATGAAAAATTAAGGGTAACTAGATATTTACAATACAGAGCTAGCAAAATTGGCCTCATGTCATTTGGACATTCCAAATTCATGCTATAATTTAAACAGTACAGAAATGAGTCCAACAACAAATCTGGATTCTATTTAATTTATGTTGCTCAATTTAATCTGAAAATTTTATGGTAGCTAGAGTTTCCTTGGAATAATCTAACAAAACTGGGTTCACATTATTTGGGAGTTTAGAGCATCAGAAACAAACAAGTTTAGGTAATAAACCTTCTGTTTTAATTAATTTGTCATTTGGCTAAGATAATCCAATTAAGGTGGGACCAGTACCATTGGATAGACATTTTAACCAACTACCAGTACATAAAATTTCACAATATTTGGACATACCAATCTCCAGATATTTAATTTCTAAGTTGAGTGCAGAATTCAATATTTTAACCATATTAAATGGAAAATCGCCGGGGAAACTGCTACGGGCCGCCCACGGGTATTTCCCGCGCCCGGAAATGTTCAAAACTCTGACGGGTGGGTCCCAGCCTGTCAGCGTCTCATAACTAACCGAAACGGTATGCTACCGCTAGATCTACAACGAACGGCCAGGATTAGAAACCGGCATGCGTGCATGCGGCCGTTGATCCAGAGATCGACGGCTCTGAACAACCCGACGCCGGCGACCTAATCTCGGCGGCGCGGCCGCGACCTAGACGACTGTGGGGAACGCGGGGGCTCACCTAGAGGGCTCACGAGGCGATGGGGTCGACGGCGGCGTGGTGCGGAGGCTCGGGGAAGATGACGGGATGACTCGCGCGTGCTGGGGAGGTCCGGGTCGCCAGCTGCAGCTCCGCGTCGAGCTCGGTCGGCCTCCTCACCGGCGAGCTCCTGGGCAGGATCTGTGCAAAGGGGAATGGCGTGCATGTGAGCTGCAGGCTCGGGAGAAAAGAACGGAGAGGGGAGAGGGCAGAGAGAAAAGGCCAGCGTGGCCGCGTGGCCGTCGTCGACCTCGGCGCCTGCCGAGCGTGGATGAGCTCGATCCCCTTGGCCAGAGGCGACGGCAGTGGCGCTTCCGCCCTCCGGGTGGTGCAGAAATGTGTAGGGAGTGAGGTGGAGTGGATGGAGTGGCGCGGCTTGCTTCGGGGGCTCAGGGTGGCTTTTTATAGCCGCGGATGGGCTCACGGTGGATTGGGAGCGGTGAGCGGGCTAGGGAGCAGGGGAGCGCTCCATTGGCGGGTCGGGCGGTGCGGCATCGCTACCGCATGAGTAGCTAGGGTTTAGAGGGGATACGGAGCATGGGGTGGTCGAGCTGGAGCTCGGGGTGGTGCGGGTCCAGAGCGTAGACAGGGTGTTTGACGGTGGGTATGGAGCAGGTGAGGAACAGAGCTATGGCGATACGGAGGTGGGGTGAACCACGTCAGCGATCCGCGTCTGCGGATGCAGTGGCGAGGGCTAGGGTTTAGGGGGCGGCCGAGAACACCGCGACGACCACGGCGCGGCGAGCATGGATGGGCGAGCATGTGTTCGTCATTAAGAGGGAACCGGGGTGGTTGGGTCGTTGTCTGCAGGAGAGACGAGGGACAGGAGAGGGTGCTGGCGCGGGTGAGGGGGCTGGCGAGCACCGCGGCACGACAGGGGCCAGGGTTTCGGGAAAGGGGGGCCAGGGCGAGAGAGAGGGAGCTCGGGGAGCTATGGCTTGAAAGGGGGCCCGAAATGGTGCCAGGGGAGCGGTGGACACCCGTCGGGGGAGAAAGGGAGAGAGGGACGCGAGGGAGAGAGAGGGTGTGGCATGGCAGCACGGCTGCCGTGCTCCTCCATGGGCTTGGTCGGCCATGCCGATTAAATGGTGGTGGCCGGTGGTTGGACAGGTAGAGGGGAGGTAGGGGAGGTAAAAGGGGTCGAGTCCTTGCGTTTTTACCACGGTTTTGGTCCGGTTTTGGAAAGAGGCAGAATGGTGCCCATAAGGTGTTCGGTGAAATGCTTCTGTGGAATTTTTGAATTTGTTTAAATCAAATTAGCTCACATTTGGGTTTAGGAGGGTGTTAGAAGATTCCCCTAATTTTCCTGAATTTTTCGTGAAGAAGAAAATTGAGTTTCCCTTGATAGCCGAATTTAAAAGAGAAGAATTTGAATTCTTTGAGTAAATTCGGTTTCTTGAAAAATAACTTTGAAAAGTGAACCAAGGTATGAGGTGGGATATCAACTCACTTCCCTCTGACTTTTGGCACACAAGAATCATTTTTCTAAAAAGAATTTAATATAGTAGGGAAAGGTTGGAGAGGAAGAATTACCTTCTCATACTTATTTTCTTTAAAATTAGGGTTTTTGAGTAGTTAGGGATTTTTAATTTATTTTTAAGTCCCATTCCAATCTATGATTAGGTTGGTCAATTGACTAATTGTTGTTTGGATAATTAACTAGACAAGAGCACTCTCATTAGCAAACAAATACCACATGAAATAATAGAGGGTTAGACATGCATCACATGAAATAATAGAAAGTTTTTGTTGGCTCTGAATTTCTTCTGGTTACAAAATATTGGGATGTGACAGACCTTCCCCCCTTAAAATAAATATCGTCCCCGAGATTTGCTAGCTCTAGGAACTAAAGAGGTGTGGGAATTCGTTTCTAAGATAGTCTTCATGCTCCCAGGTTGCTTCCTCTTCGGAGTGGTTGCTCCACTTAACCTTGTAGAACTTGATCTTGCGTCTCCGGGTGAGACAAACATCTTCATCGAGAATCTTGACAGGTTCTTCGCGATAGGTTAGGTCATGGTTTAGGTCAATAGATTGATGATTGATGTTCTGAAAAACGTTCGGCTTGTCTAGGACTTCAAGGCACTTCTGGAGCTGGGAGATATGAAAAACATCGTGCACTTCTGATAATTCTGGGGGCAATTCCAGCTGGTAGGCGACTTCTCCACGACGGTCAATTATCTTGAATGCTCCTATGTATCTTGGTGCCAACTTTCCTTTGACATGGAAACGTTGCATCCCCTTGAGTGGGGTTACTCAGAGATAGACAAAATCTCCGATATTGAAGGTGGCGTCCCGGCGCTTGGGGTCGGTGTAGCTCTTCTGACGGGATTGGGCAGTTTTGAGACGTTCGCGGATAAATTGGACTTGTTCTTCGGCTTCACGAAGGATATCGGGTCCAAACAATTTGCCTTCTCCGGTCTCTGACCAGTTCAGAGGGGTGCGGCACTTTCTTCCATAAAGGGCTTCAAAGGGGGTGATACGTGCATTTTATATCATCATTTTTATATCTTATATTATCATATTGGTATGTTATTTGCATTGTTATATCGCTGTTTTGCATGTTTTAGATGATTTATGGGACTTTCATACAAAGTCCCTATTTTTGGCATTTAACATCTGGGAGGCAGAATACCCCCCTTTTCTTGTTTTTATTGTTTCAGGAGTTTCGCGGACTCAAATAATTAAAGCAAAAATACCACGCCAGTTTTTCATCAGGAGAAGGGTGGAGGAAAGAAGACCGAAGGCAGGAGGGCCACGAGTGCCAAATGGGGTGGGCCCACACGGCCCATGTACCTGGCCGCATGGGACCCACAAAGTAGGCCCTCGAGCACCTCCTCGCGTGGGGCTTTTTACCAACACCTTTGTCTTCGCCGAAAAGGGACGCCCTAATTTCCCCCGAATTATCTGAGGCCGTTGCGGCGGCGGAGCTCCTGATTCTCTCCGAAGGGGGTCAGATCCTACTGCTCCGGAGCTCCGGAGAGGGGGGAAATCGCCGCCATCATCATCACCTCTCCTCCTTGGCGTGGGAGGAGGCATCTACATCACCGTCATCACCATCACCAGCACCATCTCCATCACCATCTCCGTGATCCACTCCGTTCCCCTCATAGTTTGAGAGTTGCTATACCCTAGATCATTGGCTAGTGCTCCTATTCATGTTTGTGATTGGGTACTTGTCATTATTTGGTGGTGAAGTATTTATTTCAGATTGTGTTGTACTCTTTATGCCACTGATTATGATCATGTTTGCACGTTGTGAGTAGTTCCCATATGTTCCTGAGGGCATAGGATGAATTGGCAATGATTTATATATAACATGTGTTGGTATTTTGTCAAGAGTTTATCTTTTATGTGATTCTATGATGGTGTTGTGTGAACGTCGACTGCACAACACTTCACCTTTAAAGGGCTCATAGGAGAACAACGTAGTGTAATGAATTGAGGAAGACTTGGGAGGACAACTAAGCCCAAGACAGAGTCATGCAGTTATATTCTGTGGGTAGTAGTGTCGGGGACCTTAGAGTGTAATGCTATGGTGGGACTTTATGGCTTAATAATTCTTGTGAAAGTCATTAAATTGGCCACATGATCCATCATAAGGGGTTGTAGTTTAATTATTTAGCTATGCCTAGTTATGGCTCCGCCCCAAGAAGATTAAAACTTGACAAGATATGCAACGTGTTGTTTAATAAATCTCTATGCCTAGTGATATCCATGCCACCCTCGGGAACGTTTTCCACATATAAGACACACATCACTTGAGCTTGTCCTCTAGCCACATAGAGGATTGGGCTTTCTCTCTCTTTGAGAGCTTTCTACTTGCTACTATTTATTTTAAGCATTTTTATTCTTTTGCATTTATACAACCAAAAATCCCAAAAACACTTGCATCTTTTATTGTTTTATTTATCATTCTTTCTAACCAATACCTTCAGCTCCTCGTGGGTTCGACAACCTTTTCTCATTGAAAGGTACTACAATTGATCTCCTGCACTTGGGAGTCATCAAGATACTTTTCTGGCGCCGTTGTCGGGGAGCGTAGCGCTATTGGTAAGAAGTTTGGTAAGGAAACTTCAAATCTTAATTATATTTGCTGTTTTATCTCATTGCTACTATGGCACTTAAGAATCGTCCCTCGCTGTACCTTACTCTTTTTGAAAGTGCTTATACCACTACTGCTAAAGTGGTTGAAACTGCTGTGTCTAAGATACCTGAAGTGGGATTTAAAATTCCCACTGGGCATGTTGAAAGAGTTATGAAGAATGTATTTTCAGGAGATGGAACTAAGACTGCACGTGAACACATTGAAATGATAGAAGAAATATGTGGCTTATTCAGGATCCCTGGTATTTCTGAGGACTACGTGAAAAGGAAGTTATTATTTATGTCTTTATCTGGTAATGCTCGTATTTGGTTCAGGTCTTTGGATGAAGGAGCCACTACTGAATGGAGTGTATTGAGGAAGATTTTCTTTCTTAAATATTTTACTCCTATAGAAGCTTATGAGAGTCGCTGCTATATATTTAATTTCTGTCCACATCTGGGAGAGAGTATTACTCAAGCTTGGGGGAGACTGAAGGCACTCCTTCGTGAGAATCCTTGTCATGATCTTACAAAGAAACTTATATTGATAAACTTTTATGTGAGGCTACCTATGAAGCATAAGGAAATTTTGGACAATTCATCTGGTGGTAGTTTTACAAATAATACTGAAGAAGAAGCATGGAATCTATTGGAAACTATTTCTGAAAATACTGGACACTGGGAACTTGATAAAGGTAATAAACCTTATTTTGATTATGGATATTCATGTGTGGAGACCTTCTCTACTTCTATCTTGTTTAAAAATATGAGTGATACATTTAATCTTGATCCTTATGTTATACTTGAAATAGCTAAATCTTTTGTTGAGCATGTCCGTATTCCTAAAAGTGGGTTTGAAACTTATGTTGAACCTGTTAAACAGTCTATTGTTATTCCTAAAGTTATTAAACAGATAGAGCCAGTGTCATCTGTGAGAATTGAGGAGTATGTTGAGCCACCCCCATATCCAAACCAAGTTAAGAAAAATTTGCTTACTACTATTACTAACAAGAGTAAAAGGAAATGTCCTAAGCCATATAAACAGGTGGAAGTCAATACTCAAATTTCTGTTATCAAACAATTAAATGAAGAAGATCCTGTTGATGTCTATCTATGTGAAGATGCTACTAAAATTATCAGAGGTAATTCGACCAAGGTGGGAAAACCTATAATCTCATGCTCTATTGGGACTTCAAGTTATCATGGTCTATGTGATATTGGGTTAAGCATTAGTGTCATTCCATATTCTCTCTATCTTGAAATCAAGCCTGATATTGATCCTATTGTTATGGAAGGGACAGGTATGACAATTCAACTTGCTAATAAAGAATATATCTGTCCTTTTGGAATTGTTAGAGATATTGAAGTTCTAGTTGGTAAAATTAAATATCCTGCTGATTTTATTGTGCTTGGTTGCCCTCAAGATTCTTTTTGTCCTATCATTTTTGGTAGACCTTTCTTGCGTACTGTTGGGGCTGAAATTAATTTGCTTAAAGAGAAAGTGTTTATTAAATGTGATAGTGAAAAACTTGAGTTCAATTTTTCCAAATTTGATGATAAACATGTTGTGAAAGAGCCAATTTCTGAAGATATAATTGAAACTCTTGCTTCTATAACTGTAGCTTCAACAGATGTTGTAGAACGTTATATGCTTAATCAAGATGAACCATTTAATGATGAGGAAAAAGAGGCTCTAGAACAAATACTATGGCAGCAACCACCACAGTTACAGTTGCATATTCCACCTGATAATTTAGGAGTGTTACCACCACCTAAAGGGGATCCTAGTTTTGAATTAAAACATTTGCCTAACAATTTGAATATGCATATTTAGATGATAAGAATATATATCCTGTCATTATTAGTGCTAACCTTTCAGCTGAAGAAGAAGAGAAACTACTTGATGTACTAAAAGCTCATCGACCAGCTATTGGATACTCTCTTGATGATCTTAAAGGTATAAGCCCAGCTCTATGTATGCATAAAATTAATTTGGAAGAGGATGCAAAACCTGTTGTTGATTATCAACGCCGTCTCCATCCAAAAATGAAAGAAGTGGTAAGAAAAGAGGTAATAAGACTCATGGAAGCTGGTATCATTTATCCTATAGCTGATAGCAAGTGGGTTAGTCATGTCCATTGTGTTCCTAAAAAGGGTGGAATGACTGTAGTTCCAAATGATGAGAATGAACTTGTGGCTCAACGTACTGTTGTTGGTTATAGGATGTGCATTGATTACAGAAAATTAAACAAAGCAACTAGAAAAGATCATTACCCATTGCCATTTATTGATCAAATGTTAGAAAGGTTATCTAAACACTCTCACTTTTGTTATCTAGATGGTTATTCAGGTTTCTCGCAAATTCCTGTCCATAAGGACGATCAAGAAAAGACCACTTTTACTTGCCCATTTGGTACTTTTTCTTATAGAAGAATGCCATTCGGTTTATGCAATGCTCCTGCTACTTTTCAAAGATGCATGAATGCTATATTTGCATATTACATTGAGAAGATAATGGAAGTCTTTATGGATGATTTTTCTATGTATGGTACTTCTTTCGATAATTGCTTGTTCAATCTTAACAAAGTTTTGCAGCGTTGTGAGGATCAACATCTAGTTCTCAATTGGGAGAAGTGTCACTTCATGGTTACCGAAGGAATTGTTCTAGGACATAAGATTTCTGGAAATGGAATAGAAGTTGATCCAGCCAAGATAGAAGCTATTGAGAAGCTACCATACCCAAAGGATATAAAAGGTATAAGAAGTTTTCTTGGGCATGCAGGTTTTTACCGTAGGTTTATTAAGGACTTCTCCAAAATATCAAAGCCTCTAACCAATCTTTTGCAAAAGGATGTTCCTTTCTCTTTTAATGATGATTGCATTGAATCTTTTAATATTTCGAAGAATGCTTTAATAACTGCTCCTATTATTCAACCTCCTGATTGGAAATTGCCCTTTGAAACTATGTGTGATGCTAGTGATTATGCTGTTGGGGCTGTTTTGGGTCAACGGGTTGATAAGAAACTGAATGTTATTTATTATGCTAGTAGAACACTTGATGCTGCCCAAAGAAATTATGCTACAACTGAAAAAGAATTTTTAGCAGTACTATTTGCTTGTGACAAGTTTAGACCTTATATCACTGATTCCAAAGTCACAATTCATACTGATCATTCTGCTATTAAATACTTGATGAACAAGAAAGATGCTAAGCCTAGATTGATAAGATGGGTACTTCTTTTGCAAGAATTTGATTTACACATTGTTGATAGGAAAGGAGAAGATAACCAAATAGCTGATCATCTCTCTAGAATGGAAAATATACCTGATGATCCTATTCCTATTAATGATAGCTTTGTTAATGAACAACTTGCAAATGTTAATGTTTCCAGTATTAAGGCTGCTTCTCCTTGGTTCGCTAATTATGCAAATTTTATTGTTGGAAACAAGTATTACCTCCACACTTTACTTATCAACAAAGAAAGAGATTCTTTTATGATCTTAGACATTATTTTTGGGATGATCCTTTCCTCTATAAGAAAAGTGTAGATGGTATTATTAGACGTTGTATACCTGAGCATGAACAACAGGCTATAATAAGAGATTGTCATGATAGTCCATATGGAGGGCATCATGCAGGAGATCGCACAGCAGCAAAGGTATTACAATCTGGTTTCTATTGGCCTACTTTATTTAAAGATTGCCATGAATATGTTAAATCTTGTGATAAATGTCAAAGAGTTGGAAACATTGGTAGGAGAAATGAAATGCCTATGAATTATTCTCTACCACTTGAACCATTTGATGTGTGGGGTTTTGATTTTATGGGACCTTTCCCAGCTTCAAAGACAAAGCATACTCACATTTTGGTTGCAGTTGACTATGTTACAAAGTGGGTGGAGGCAATTCCAACCAAAATTGCAGATCATGCCACAGCAATGAAGATGCTTAAGGACATCATTTTCCCAAGGTTTGGTGTTCCTAGGTTTTTAATTACTGATGGTGGCTCTCATTTTATACCTAAAAACCCTCAATATATACACCTCTCTGACGATCTAATCTTGCACCGAGCGTCCTCGAGCGATCTTTGTTTCTTGCTTTTTTTGTCTGCCAGGGTTTTAGCCATGTCTTCGGGGAACTCCTACCAATGTTCCTCCATGGATGACGATGATGATGAACTTGAGGGGCTCAGCCCCACGTCCCCATGGAAGAGGAACAGGAAGAGGAAGGACTACTCCGATGATGATGACATAGAGGAAGATGAAGAAGAATACAAGGCTATCGTCGACTTCACGCCCCTGGCAATAGCACCTCCATCGCCTGTCGCTGTAGCCAATGTGAGGGTGAACCACTCTCTTGGCAACAAGAGGAAGACAGCGCGCATCCAAACTGGAGGGAAGGTTCCTAGGCTCTCGCTTGCAAGCAAAAACGTAGCTTCTACTCTTATTGACAGGGAATCCCGGCGCACCACTCAAAGGAATTATCCCGGTGAGTGGGATCGTAAGATCCCCAACAAGAAGGTATCAAGCCCCGAGTGGAAGCCTAGCAAGGAGACGGTTGAGAAGAACCTTATGGAGAAACTGGGAGAAGCTGCAAAATAATTTGAGAAAGCCTACAACCTCATGATGCAGATTGTTGGAGATCTTGAAGATCATTATTATGAAGGCACTAAGAAAGAAGAAAGGAAGTTCTAGCAAGACGTCAAGCTTGGGGGAGTTTTCACCTAGTCTTTCTCTTTATTAGTCTCTTTTATCTATCTAGTTGAGGTGTGTTTTAATTTTATCGGTTAGTTATCAATTCCGTTTAAGTTTGTGTGAGCTCATAGAGCATTATCATGTATCCCTGTCTTGTGGTTTATCAATGAATATTAAAGTATGGTGTCATCCATGGTTCTCTTGTTTTGGAGATTTATGGGTAACACTCATGCAAATGAGTGTGGCATATTTAGAGGTTTCAATCACATCTTACCTTGGACTTTATTAACTTAAAGTATGTTGGACAACTGTAGAATCATATCATCAAAATATCAAACAATAAGCATGAAATATTGTGACTAGTATTATGATGATAGTGGCTTGATAAATGTTTAAGGTTGGGAGTTAGCCCATATGTGTTGTCACGTGCAAAGCTTTCAACATGTTCCATCATTTATTTGGTTGCTATCATGTACTTTTGTTTATGGATGCCTATCATGATGAAATAATGTGGAAATAGAGCAAGTTTAAATGAGTTTGTATAAATGGTAGAGAGAAACTTGGGCCGCTAATCTAAGCCATGCATCATTCATGGTGGAAATTTACTTACATGTTGTTTTGAGCTTGGTCATTATGTTTGTTTGTCTTGTTGTTGTGATGTGGGCTTGATCCATATCATGGGACAAGAGGTACCCCATTTAAGACTCTTGATAATACCATTATTACTTACAATGATAGATAACTTAAACTTGCTCTGTTTCCCAAGTTGAGTAATCATGGTGTAGGTACTTGTATTCAAGGGGCATGAGACATCTAACCTTTACTTTATCAAGGCCACTACTCATATTTGCTTTCACATTTAACTTTAATCATTCAAATGCTTGCCATAAAGAGCAAAAGCATAGGAAAAGGAATATGATTCAGTTGTCCAACATACAATGGTTATTTGCTTTCAAAAGTAAGAGTGATTGCTAGAGCTTCTACTTATGTTGCCCTCATGTGTATGAGTTTTAATTCATCAATCTTACATTGCAACTGAGTATGATGATGATACAATGCCCGTATTTATTTATCAACCATAAGTCCATCGATGCATATAATGATCTATGTCCTTATTTACTCGAGGACGAGTAAAGGTTTAAGCTTGGGGGAGTTGATACGTGCATTTTATATCATCATTTTATATCTTATATTATCATATTGGTATGTTATTTGCATTGTTATATCGATGTTTTGCATGTTTTAGATGATTTATAAGACTTTCATACAAAGTCCCTATTTTTGGCATTTAACATCTGGGAGGCAGAATACCCCCCTTTTCTTGTTTTTATTGTTTCAGGAGTTTCGCGGACTCAAATAATTAAAGGAAAAATACCACGCCAGTTTTTCATCAGGAGAAGGGTGGAGGAAAGAAGACCGAAGACAGGAGGGCCACGAGGGCCAATGGGGTGGGCCCACGCGGCCCATGTACCTGGCCGCGTGGGACCCACCAATTAGGCCCTCGAGCACCTCCTCGCGTGGGGCTTTTTACCAACACCTTCGTCTTCGCCGAAAAGGGACGCACTAATTTTCCCCGAATTATCTGAGGCCGTGACGGCGGCGGAGCTCCTGATTCTCTCCGAAGGGGGTCAGATCCTACTGCTCCGGAGCTCCGGAGAGGGGGGAAATCGCTGCCATCATCATCACCTCTCCTCCTTGGTGTGGGAGGAGGCCTCTACATCACCGTCATCACCATCACCAGCACCATCTCCATCACCATCTCCGTGATCCACTCCGTTCCCCTCATAGTTTGAGAGTTGCTATACCCTAGATCATTGGCTAGTGCTCCTATTCATGTTTGTGATTGGGTACTTGTCATTATTTGGTGGTGAAGTATTTATTTCAGATTGTGTTGTACCCTTTATGCCACTTATTATGATCATGTTTGCACGTTGTGAGTAGTTCCCATATGTTCCTGAGGGCATAGGATGAATTGGCAATGATTTATATATAACATGTGTTGGTATTTTGTCAAGAGTTTATCTTTTATGTGATTCTATGATGGTGTTGTGTGAACGTCGACTGCACAACACTTCACCTTTAAAGGGCTCATAGGAGAACAACGTAGTGTAATGAATTGAGGAAGACTTGGGAGGACAACTAAGCCCAAGACAGAGTCATACAGTTATATTATGTGGGTAGTAGTGTCGGGGACCTTAGAGTGTAATGCTATGGTGGGACTTTATGTCTTAATAATTCTTGTGCAAGTCATTAAATTGGGCACATGATCCATCATAAGGGGTTGTAGTTTAATTATTTAGCTATGCCTAGTTATGGCTCCGCCCCAAGAAGATTAAAACTTGACAAGATATGCAACGTGTTGTTTAATAAATCTCTATGCCTAGTGATATCCATGCCGCCCTCGGGAACGTTTTCCACATATAAGACACACATCACTTGAGCTTGTCCTCTAGCCACATAGAGGATTGGGCTTTCTCTCTCTTTGAGAGCTTTCTACTTGCTACTATTTATTTTAAGCATTTTTATTCTTTTGCATTTATACAACCAAAAATCCCAAAAACACTTGCATCTTTTATTGTTTTATTTATCATTCATTCTAACCAATACCTTCAGCTCCTCGTGGGTTCGACAACCTTTTCTCATTGAAAGGTACTACAATTGATCTCCTGCACTTAGGAGTCATCAGGGGGCCATTTGCAGACTGGACTGGTAGCTGTTGTTATAGAAAAATTCAGCAAATGGAAGGCAATCCTCCCACTTGGATCCGTAGGATAGGACACACGCGCGGAGGAGGTCCTCCAAAATCTGATTCACTCGCTCAGTTTGTCCACCAGTCTGGGGGTGATAAGCTGTGCTAAAGGCTATGGCTTCTTGAAGTGATTTCTAGAAACGAGAGGTGAATTGAAAACCTCGGTCGGACACAATCTTCTTGGGTATGCCGTGCAAGCTGACAATGCGGGAAATGTATAGGTATGCTAATTGGGGTCCACGGTAGGTGGTCTTGACTGGAATGAAATGGGCCACCTTAGTTAATCGGTCGACGATGACCCAGATGGAATCATGGCCTCGGTTAGACTTTGGAAGTACGGTGATAAAATCCATACCGACTTCATCCCATTTCCACTCGGGGATTTTCAAGGGTTGAAGTAATCCTGCGGGTCATTGATGCTCAGCCTTGACTTGTTGGCAAACGTCGCACTTGGCTACGAAGGATCCAATCTCTCGCTTCATCCCATGCCACCAGAATTTCTCACGGAGGTCTTGGTACATCTTGGTTCCTCCTGGGTGAATGGAGTAAAGGGTATCGTGGGCTTCTTTTAGGATTAAGTCTTTAAGTTCTTTGACATCCGGCACATAGAGGCGTCCATTAAACCTAAGGATTCCTTTGGCATCTTCAGAAAATCCGGGTGCCTTTCCTAGAGCGATCTTCTTCTTAATCCCGTCAATAATCTCATGACCTTTTTGGGCTTCCTTTATTTGGTCGATTAAGGTTGGCTTTAGCTCCAGATTGGCTAGGAAACCATGGCTTACAAGCTCGAGTCCGAACTCATTAAACTCCTTGTATAGGGCTGGTTGCTCGGCTTGGATTAAGGCATTCAGGGTGCATGGTTTTCGGCTAAGGGCATCGGCCACAACATTGGCTTTTCCAGGATGGTAATGGATTCCAATATCATAATCCTTGATTAATTCCATCCACCTTCTCTGTCTCATATTCAACTCCCTCTGAGAAAAGATGCACTTCAAGCTCTTATGATCTGTATAGATCTCGCATCGATTACCCATAAGATAATGGCGCCACGTCTTCAGAGCAAGAACAACGGCGGCTAACTCGAGGTCATGGGTAGGGTAATTCTCTTCATGCGGTCGCAACTGCCGAGACAGGTACGACACGACTTTTCCTTCTTGCATTAAGACACAACCTAGTCCGAGGCGTGATGCATCGCAATACACCTCGAAGCTCTTGGTGATGTCAGGCATGATTAGGATTGGGGCTGAGGTTAACTTTCTCTTCAGTTCTTGAAAGCTATCTTTACACTTATGGGTCCATTTGAACTTCTTGTCCTTTTTCGGCAACTGGGTCATAGGTTTGGCTATGCTTGAGAAGTTTTCGACGAACTTGCGGTAATAACCCGCTAATCCGAGGAAACTTTGGATCTCCGTCACACTGGTGGGTGATTTCCAATCGACTATTGCTTGAATCTTTTCAGGATCAACTGAAATTCCTCCTATGGACAAAATATGCCCGAGAAATCCTGCGTCCTTTAGCCAAAACTCGCACTTGCTGAATTTGACGTAGAGCTGATGTTTCCTAAGGGTCTCCAATACTAGATGCAAATGCCCTGCATGCTCTTCTTCGGTCTTGGAGTAAATAAGGATATCATCGATGAAAACTACGACGAACTTGTCGAGGTAGTCCATGAAAATCTTATTCATGAGGTTCATGAAGTAGGCGGGGGCATTGGTCAGTCCAAAGGACATTACTGTGTACTCAAACAATCCATAACGGGTGGTGAATGCAGTCTTGGGGATATCCTCTTCTCGGACCTTCAACTGATGGTACCCGGTACGAAGATCGATCTTGGAGAAGACTCGGGCTCCATTCATTTGATCGAACAGATCCTTGATCTTTGGCAGAGGGTACTAGTTTTTTATGGTCACGTCATTTAACTTGCGATAATCCACACACAACCGTGTGGTACCATCCCGCTTGTCCACCAAGATAATGGGTGAACCCCATGGTGATGCACTAGGACGGATCAGACCCTTGCTAAGCATATCTGCTAACTGTTTCTTCAGCTCGGCCAGTTCCTCGGGGTTCATCCGGTAGGGTCTCTGGGATATAGGAGTTGTTACGGGAATAAGTTCGATCACAAACTCAATGTCCCGGTCCGGTGGCATTCTGGGTAATTCTTCAGGAAAAACATCTGGAAATCTGTGGACAACACGGATTTCATTTAGGCTTGGTTTGGCTATTCCTTCATGGCAACAGGCTTCGGCAGGTTTTTGAGCTGAGACATACTCTACTTCGGCTCCACCCTCAGTGGTGAGGGCGACAGCACTTCTGGCACAGTCAATGCGACCTTGGTATTTGGCCAACCAGTTCATCCCAAGAATCACATCTATGCCTTGGGTCCCTAGAATGATCAGGTCGGCAAGAAACTTTTCTTCCTTGATCTCTATGGGGGTCTCGTTGCAGAACAACTTGGTTTTTGCGGAGGATCCCGGGGTTTGTATTATCATAGGTTTTGGCAGTAGACTCCCTACTAAACCCCCCTTGGAAACAAATTCTTCCGTAACGAAGAATGTGTGGCACCGGAATCAAACATAACAGTTGCAGGTACGGAGTTGACAACGAACGTACCCAGCACAACATCTGGCGCATCTTGGGCTTCTTCAGCATTAATGTGGTTCAGACGTCCCTTTGCGACAGCAGCATTTCCTCGGGGTGCAGCATTCCTTCCATTTCCTCCACGACCTTGACCACGGTTGGGAACTGGCGCATTGGGGCGCGGAGCAGCATTCTTTGGATTGGGGCATTCTTTAGAGTAGTGTCCTCTGGCTCCACACTCGAAGCAGACGACATTGGGACGGTTGGCATTGTTGCGGGGGTTGTTGTTGGCGTTGTTGCCTCCAGGACGGTAATTGGCATTGGGATGATTAGGGTTATTGGGGCGTGGTGCAGGAACAGGTGCCCTGAAAGGTGGGGGTGCAGGCCTGGAGTTTGGTGGGTAAGTGCGGGGCTTCTGGCTGCTAGAGCCTCCCTGGTTCGCCATACGGCGCTTGCGGTCCTCATACATGACATTGCGCTTGGACTCCATCTGAATGGCGTTATCCACGAGGGCCTCTAAATCAGCAAAGGTGTGAGTGACTAGCACGCACTGCATCTCAGCGTGCAGCCCATTCAGAAAGTGGTCCATCTTCTTCTCCTCAGTATTGGTGTCGTCTTGAGCATATCTGGCCAGGTCCATGAACTCCTCCAGATATTTCACCACATCCTTTCCTCCTTGCCTCAGCTTGCGGAACTCGTCCCTCTTCCGGCTAATCAAACCGCTAGGCACATGAACCTTGCGGAACTTGGCCTTGAACTCCTCCCAGGTGATAACTTGGCCAGGTGGCTGCATCGCCTTGGTTGCTTCCCACCACGCCCTTGCGGGTCCAGAGAGGTAGTGGGTATCAAACAAGACCTTCTCTTCATTGGCAACCCTGGCGACTTCGAGATTATTCTCGATGGTGCGAAGCCAGTCTTCTGCTTCCAGGGGCTGAATGGTCTTGGCGAAGACGGGTGGTGTGGTCTTCTGGAAGTCACTAAGGGTAGACCGATGGTCGTCCCCATAGTTGGGGTTCCCGTTGTTGTTTTGGGCATTGGCGGTGAGTTGTTGGAGAATAGCAAGGTGGGCTTGGCGCTCCTGGCGAGGGGCCTCACGGTCCTCCATGATGATCCTAAGGAGTTCGGCCGGGGTAGGCTCAGGTGGTGGTGGTGGCGGTGGGTCGTTGCGACCGTGGCTTCCTCCTCGGGTGTCCACCATCCTAAGGTTAAACGGGTATAAGAGGCAAAACAGACCGGGAATATCTTACTTTAACAGGGTAGGAGGGTAGGGTTTCGAGTTGTTGGGGTGGGAGGTCTTTACTACATAGAATTTTTTGAAAGGAATTTGCAAATTTCGAAAATCTCAAAGCACACGACATCATCAAGCAAAAGCATCACATGCATAAGTTACACACATCATTACATAGTTGCTACAAGCATATGGTTTCAAAGGAACCATTACACGACTCAAAAGTGACTACAACTGGGTTGACCTATCCCTACGATAACCCGAAAACGACTAAGTGGTCCAACTACTATGGTGGGACACTCGGCACAACATCGTCGGTGTCGGGCTCGAAGACACGCTCCTCTGGGTCCTCCTCGTCCTCGTCAAGAAGGGGCTCGGTCGGCTCCTCATCGTCGTCGATGGTCTCCTCTTCATCGTCGTCCTCCTCGTAGTCCATCTCCTCCAAGTAGTCCTCATCGTCGATGACGAAGGCACTACTCTCCTTGCGGAGATCCTAGCCTTCCTCCTCCATCTCATCGGCCCGGCGCTCAAGGTCCTTGATCATCTCGTCCTGCTCCGCCACCCTCTTCCGGAGCTTGGCGATGGTCCTCTTCAGGCGGATCCCTCTCTGGCGAAGGTCGTCCTTGTCCTGCTGCAGGAGCGCAACACGGTCACGGCTCGCCTCGAGTGTGATGCGCTCAAAGTGAGACTGGTACCTCACGCTGCGTAGGTCCTCCTGGGTCTAGTAAAGTAGGACCTCCATGTCCACGAGGTGCTCTCCGAAGGTGGGGTGACGAACGGTGGAAGTGGGACGTCCCTCAGCGTCATGCCTCCCGTAGAACCTGAAAGGTGAGTTCTCCAACTCCTCCTTGTGCTCCTCACAAAGTCGGGCCAGCAGCCTCTGCATGGAATGACACAGTCCGCCGCTCCAGTTGGCATCCATCGTGGTGAAAGCCATCGTCCTGGAATGGGAGGACTTGATGTTCCCCCGGACAGACGACTCGATGAGCCAACTCAGGTTGCCCTGATCATGAACGTCGACATGTGCTCCACGGAACTCAGGAGCTGGGCGACCCAAAATGTCGCTTGACTTGTACAAGTCCCTCTCGAACATGAGATTGCCCTTCTCCTTAACTTGCAGAAACTCGGTGTAGTGGAGTGCCATCTACAAATTTTAAGCCAAATTTTAAGTTAGTGAGAGGATTAGTGTGCAAACTTTTAACTGAAAGTAAATGTAACAGTTATATGAGTTTATAGATTTTGTAACATAGGAGGGGTTGAGAATTAAGCATTATCTTTTCACAAATACTCAACTCCCTTATATTTTTAGAAAATACTTTTAGAGAACCCCGTATCTAACGCCCATGCTAACTAAGGTCTCCTACAGTCAGGATGGCTCTGATACCAGCTCCGTGGGTACCCCGGACTAGCTGTCCGAAATACCCGTTATGCTTAACACAACGATCCCATGATTAGACTGTCGTTGCGCATAACTTGAACTGAATACAAAAGTTTACATCCATTACAGTACCAAATTTAAAAGTCTTACAACAAAAGGTCGCGAGGACCACAGTCTTACATAAATGCCTCAAAGGGCTTAACATTCTTCAAGCAGCGGAGTAGCATCAAGCGTCGTAGGCTAATGCCTTAACAACCCTACAGGCAGCTGGCTGATGAAGATCCCTAGTTCGCATTATCGGCGTCGTAGATTCCCTCTTCATACGGCTCCTCAAAGTCTGGCCAAGACAATAGCCAGGGACGAAACCAATATGAGTACATTTGAATGTACTCGCAAACCATCCGGTAGTAAATTATTGACAAGATTAATGCATACTATATAGTTGGGAGGCTCTAGGGTATCTCTTGGTTTTATAAGAGAATTTTATTTTAAGAAAAGATATCTCCATATCTTTGTTGAAAAAGATAAGATATTTGAAACGAAGCTTTCCCTAATAAAGATATTTTTTCTTCAAAAACTCCTCCGGTGGGATCACGGCCTGTCGTGGACCCCGCTCCTTTCTTTCTCCTCATACCGATCCTTTGGTAAGACACCAACAACATCTCCATTTTAGAAAATCAAAACCTTGCACATAGGTCTAAGTAGGGCCTTCCAACTGTCCATAACCGAGGACTCGGCTATTCGAACAGTTTTACACTCTGCAGAGGTTGTACACTTTACCCACACCATCCGGTAAACTCACCGTGTCAGCCACGTCCCGCCATACAAGGTGTATGCGAAGTTAAGTAACCAGCCATAGCCTTTTACTTGCTCATCCTAGTATAGGACCCTGCCCTTATGAACATTCCGCCGACACCCAGTCCGGTCTCCCATCGAAGCCCTGGGTGGGAGGACTCATAGTTTTCCCGGTGGTGCATACGGCAATCCTTATATCCCCCACTATGTTGGAGGACCCAGGTCAGGGGAGGCCACCGAGCCAACCCCTCATGAAACGGAGCATCTCCGTTGTTGAGGTATCCCATACTAAGACAAGCAAATTACTTAGCTACGCCCCGTCCCATATGGAGGGTAATGTGGTCGCACAGGGTTTGGTTGGTTGACGTAAGTACTAATACACAATGTGCATTTTCTCAAAATCTCCACACTCCATTCTTACTCCATTTCCAAAAGCTAATCATTTAGCAACATCTTGGGTAAAACACAAGTTCTCCCAAAGATTTTCATAAAGAGGGTTCTTGAATAAAACATTGATTTTTTTCCCAACCTAGAATTTTTCATTTCTCTAACTAAACACTTCTATATAAGAGGGGCCTAATCATGGCATATAACTTAGTTAATACTAAAAAAAGGGTTTTAGTGGCACACACCACTTGAAAACATTTCATGCATCTTAACATAAGTAAAACATGCTTAATAAAAATAATAGGACAAAGGGGTATGATCAAATGGATGGCTTGCCTTGGTCAGCAACTTGTCCCTGGTCTTGATACTCTTGATCAAAGAAACCTCTTTCCTCGAAAATCCTCGGCAACGCTCTCGTCTAATCGTCGTTAACAAGCAAAACACACCATCACACCACCACTCAACAAGACATCACAACAACCCAACTAAAATCCTATCGGCAAGTACTGCCTTACTAAAATCACAACATTTGGATTTGGTATATTTGAACTCATATTACTCTTATTATTAATATTAATGTAAATAGGTAGAAATTCACTATACCACGAATTTAACCATCATTTAACTTCTGATGTTCAGAAAATTATGCCCTTCTAGGGACAACTAATACTTGTTAAATGTGAGCTAACAAAATTGTATTTGGTCCATTTCATTTAATAGATTGGCAGAAATAATGTGCCTAGTACAGAAGCTTATTATGTCAAGTTTTATTGCTAATCTATTTTCTGTTAAACATAAAATTATGAAAAATTAAGGGTAACTAGATATTTACAATACAGAGCTAGAAAAATTGGCCTCATGTCATTTGGACATTCCAAATTCATGCTATAATTTAAACAGTACAGAAATGAGTTGAACTACAAATCTGGATTCTATTTAATTTATGTTGCTCAATTTAATCTGAAACATTTATGGTAGCTAGAGTTTCCTCGGACTAATCTAACAAAATTGGGTTCACATTATTTGGGAGTTTAGAGCATCAGAAACAAACAAGTTTAGGTAATAAACCTTCTGTTTTAACTAATTTTGTCATTTTTCTAAGAATAATCCAATTAAGGTGGGACCGGTACCATTGGATAGACATTTTAACCAACTACCAGTACATAAAATTTCACAATATTTGGACATACCAATCTCCAGATATTTAATTTCTAAGTTGAGTGCAGGATTCAATATTTTAACCATATTATGAAAATGGAAAATCGGCCCGGGTGGAAACTGGCTTAACGGGCCGGCCCACGGGTATTTCCCGCGCCCGGAAATGTTCAAAACTCTGACAGGTGGGTCCCGCCTGTCAGCGTCTCATAACTAACCGAAATGGTATGCTACCGCTAGATCTACAACGGACAGCCTGGATTAGAAACCGGCATGCGTGCATGCGGCCGTTGATCCAGAGATCAACGGCTCTGGACAACCCGACGCCGGCGACCTAATCGCGGCGGCGCGGCCGCGACCTAGACGACTGTGGGGAACATGGGGGCTCACCTAGAGGGCTCGGGAGGCGATGGGGTCGACGGCGGCGTGGTGCAGAGGCTCGGGGAAGATGACGGGACGACTCGCACGTGCTGGAGAGGTCCCGGTCGTCAGCTGCAGCTCCACGTCGAGCTCGGTCGGCCTCCTCACCGGCGAGCTCCTGGGCAGGATCTGTGCAAAGGGGAACGGCGTGCATGTGAGCTGCAGGCTCGTGAGAAAAGAACACAGAGGGGAGAGACAAGATAGAAAAGGCCAGCGTGGCCGCGTGGCCATCGTCGACCTCGGCGGCTGCCGAGCGTGGACGAGCTCGAGCCCCTTGGCCAGAGGCGACGGCAGCGGCGCTTCCGCCCTCCGGGTGGTGCAGAAATGTGTAGGGAGTGAGGGGGAGTGGATGGAGTGATGCGGCTTGCTTCAGGGGCTCGGGGTGGCTTTTTATAGCCGCGGACGGGCTCATGGTGGACTGGGAGCGGCGAGCGGGCTAGGGAGCAGGGGAGCGCTCCATTTGCGGGCCGGGCGGTGCGGCATCGCTACCGCATGAGTAGCTAGGGTTTAGAGTGGATACGGAGCATGGGGTGTGGCGAGGGCTAGGGTTTAGGGGGCGGCCGGGAACACCGCGACGACCACGGCGCGGCGAGCACGGACGGGCGAGCATGCGTTCGTCATTAAGAGAGAACCGGGGTGGTTGGGCCGTTGTCTGCAGGAGAGAGGAGGGACAGGAGAGGGTGCTGGCGCGGGTGAGGGGGCTGGCGAGCAGGGCAGCGTCCGCGGCACGACAGGTGGCTAGGGTTTCGAGAAAGGGGGGCCAGGGCGAGAGAGAGGGAGCTCGGGGAGCTATGGCTTGAAGGGGGGGCCCGAAATGGTGCCAGGGGAGCGGCGGACACCCGTCGGGGGAGAAAGGGAGAGAGGGATGCGAGGGAGAGAGAGGGTGTGGCATGGTAACACGGCTGCCGTGCTCCTCCATGGGCTTGGTCGGCCATGCCGATTAAATGGTGGTGGCCGGTGGTTGGACAGGTAGAGGGGAGGTAGGGGAGGTAAAAGGGGTCGAGTCCTTGCGTTTTTACCACGGTTTTGGTCCGGTTTTGGAAAGAGGCAGAATGGTGCCCATAAGGTGTTCGGTGAAATGCTTCTATGGAATTTTTGAATTTTTTTAAATCAAATTAGCTCACATTTGGGTTTAGGAGGGTGTTAGAAGGTTCCCCTAATTTTCCTGAATTTTTCGTGAAGAAGAAAATTGAGTTTCCCTTGATAGCCGAATTTAAAAGAGAAGAATTTGAATTCTTTGAGTAAATTCGGTTTCTTGAAAAATAACTTTGAAAAGTGAACCAAGGTATGAGGTGGGAGATCAACTCACTTCCCTCTGACTTTTGGCACACAAGAATCATTTTTCTAAAAAGAATTTAATATAGTAGGGAAAGGTTGGAGAGGAAGAATTACCTTCTCATACTTATTTTCTTTAAAATTAGGGTTTTTGAGTAGTTAGGGATTTTTAATTTATTTTTAAGTCCCATTCCAATCTATGATTAGGTTGGTCAATTGACTAATTGTTGTTTGGATAATTAACTAGACAAGAGCACTCTCATTAGCAAACAAATACCACATGAAATAATAGAGGGTTAGACATGCATCACATGAAATAATAGAAAGTTTTTGTTGGCTCTGAATTTCTTCTGGTTACAAAATATTGGGATGTGACACGATCCCACGGTGGACTTTTTAGACAAAAATGCAGTTGGACTCAATGTTCTTTGTTCATTGCCGTGATACCTACTTACATATTATCATGTTCTCTTTGTCACAGCTAGATTAAGTTTGTGTTATAATCTTGTCAATTGCCCAGCTGTAATTGTTTAACCATCATATGAATGTTCTATTTACTTGAGAGACTCCACTAGTTAACCCATGGCCCCCGGTCCATCTTTTTATATTGATTGCAACATTTGTTCATCACTTTTCATCATCATTACCCCTCTGGTCCATTTTCATAATTCATCTATTTCACTATGCAATTAACCGCTTTGTTTTCTGCGAGACCGGAAAGATTGACAACCTTTCCGCCGTTGGGGGCAAAGTATTTCGGTTGAGTGTGTGCAGGTCCACATCTGTTGAAGATTAAGCGCCAGAGATCTTCAACATTCACTTTGTTGTTCATTTTAAGGTCCTACTGGTTCGATAAACCTCGGTTCGTTATCGAGGGAAAACTGCTGCTTGCTACATCTCCGCCTTCGCTAGCTTGGGGCACCACCCAACTCTTCATCAGTAGCAATCACACTCCCCTTTTGATCTAGGGTTAGGGTTTGACCCGCCGCCGCCGCCGGCCGGCGACGGCATCTATCCCCTCTGCGGTGACCTCTCCCCCCCCCCCCCTTTCTTCTTGCGTTGTTGCCATCCCCTTCGCCGGTCGCGCGTTCTCCTTGCGGTGAGTGCGCCGCCGTCGTACGGTTTGGTCGCGGTGCCCTTTTCCGGCGAGCGCTAGGCCCTTTCCGGTGAGAGTTCTTCGTCTGGTGCCCCCACTGGTGCACATCGGATCGAGAGGAACGGCGCGGGCTTGCGGCGGCGCGCTTTGCCGACGAGCCCGAGGACCTCCGGTGAGTTTCTTTTCCCTTTCTCTTCTTCGATTTGATTTTAGGGTTCTTCGGGAGGGGATCTTTTCTTTTAATTTTTTTCTTTCAATTTCTCTTCTATCGAAACAGATCTAGATCCTAGATCTCGCTCTGATACCAATGTTAATACCACAAGATCATCTAGGCTAGCACTTGACGGTAGTTCTATGTGTCTGTCGATGCGATTGGTACTGGAGAGAGTGAGCAAAGAGAGAGAGGGGGGACCTTCTCCGTGCGCCGTCGAGCTCGAGCCCCTGGACATGGTGGTGAGTGAGCGAGTGGGCGAGGTGGGTGAGTGCGGCGGTGGCGGTGAATCATGCTCAGCAAATTAACTACGGTATTTATAGCCTGGTTGCTCTTAATGCTACCGGCCCATTCTAGGATGAGAAGATCTGCTGCAGCTTGGACGCCATCTCCGGGAAGACCCGAGTGGGGCGGTAGTCCTTGTTGAGGCAGACGGCGGTGGCCGTCGCTTCCAAAACGAGCTGCCATTAGAAGCGGTCGATCGAAGTGTTAATATTATAAGCAATGAAGCACTCACACCAAGATCATATTGTTACATTACCTCACGATCCGGCAGCGTCTCAATAAAGTGCTCGACGAAAATCCTCGCGCCCTTAATTTCGATAACCTTCACCCTGACGACAAACTTGGCACCGCGCTGCATGCAAATATATTCAAAGTGTAGAAAGACGATTGAACCTTGAGAATTTCCAGCCTTAACTTTAATTTAGAAATTTGTGACGTAGCACAGATATATACGTTGCACAGATATATATGTGTGCATTAGTTCAGCTCCGACAGCGCCATCGCGTTGCCGGTGCGTGCAATGGAGGTCGCGCTGATGCCAAGACCCGCCATTGTCGCCTCTCGAGCTGCCAGAGGTTACGAGTCGAGGTCATGTGAATCAAAAGGAAAAAAAACGACCCGAGCTGTGAAGAGTAGAGGTATCGGGGGCGCAAGGAATGACCTATCTCCATGTACACACAATAGACGGCATGGCTAACTTACTCCATACAGGTCGAGTTCGCTGTCGCAGACGCTCATCTCCAGCTCGAAGAATTTGTCCGCCCTAATTGAACTGCATCGGTCAACGAAAACATAGGTAGATTTATCGACTAATTAAGTGTTCCGCCAACGATTTCAAAGAAGGGTTGAAATTTGGATGAACCTTAGTTTTGTATCTTGGGTGATGTTTTCGTTGGAGATGCCTTGAAGGGATCGGACGGTAGGGGCAGCTGCGGCCAGGGGCCTCACATGGTGATGCCGGGACCGACGTGAGTGAACGGAGAGCATGGCGAGGTAGCCTGAGGAAGAAAAGGCTCTAGCCGGAGCACAGACAAAGGAAGGTGGTGGGTGCTCGGTGGTGGGAGCGACCTGCAGGGTGCTGCTGCATGCATTGTGAATGAGGATGCATGGTGCATGGTCATATCCTGGGGGTATGCATGCCCTTTTTTTTTTTTGAACAGGGGGTCCAGTCCAAAGGACCGGAAGCTTCATTAAAAGTCAACACTGGTACAAATTATAGATAAGGCCACATGAAAACTAGGAATTACACTCAGGCCCATGAAGTTTACATCTAGGCCCCTAGAAGAAAAAAGAGGAACGCAATTGGGTCCAGCTCCTTCACCAGTGAGACGAACTCTGAGCTCGGTACAGTCGACCTTGCCGTCGTCGGGGACTACGCCACTTGGGACGGGAAGGCGGGAGCATGCTGCACCTCCGCTGAAGGGCCTCCATAGTGGCTCAACGACCAAGAGGTTGAAAAGTACCTTTGGATGCCGGTCGGAGGAAGCCGTCGCCGGCGTCGAAGGCGGGAGCGGTCGCCAATCGACCGTGTTGAACAGCGACGAGCAAGTCGCCGCCGTGAGAAAGCTCCCCTGAGAAGCAGTGATGCTCCCCTGCTGCAGAACCAGAGACGAAGAAGCAGTCGCCTGAAGATCCCCATGTCCCTCGTCACCAAGACGAGCAACCATAGCGACTCCCAGCTTCATGCTGCCACCCCTGGATCCACCGAAAACGAGCCTTATTGAAGAGGATGACGAGGGCACAACGCCGGCTGTCGCCTCCATCCCATGGAGCATAACAACCTGCACCGCCCCCTCTGCCGCACACCAGGAACCGCTCGGTAGCTCCAGCACCAGAAACCCCAAAGCGCCACCACCAAGTCCAGCAAAGAGGGCGCCAAACCTTCCCCTCCCCTCGCCTCCATGGCCGGCCGGAGAGAAGATCAAAACACCCCGCTTCATCGGAAGGAGATGGCCAGATCTGCCATTATTGAAGAGACTCTTGACCACCAGCTCCACACCGTCGACCTTCCACCTCAGAAGCTCGCCGAAGAAGAGCTGCAGCGGCTCGCTGGTGCCTGGCAACAGCACCATCGAAGAAGAGCCGAGCGGCATATCGCCATTCGCCATGTGGGGGCAAGTCCTCAAACCCTAACCCTAGACCTACAGCTACTGCAAGGAGACCAACACCTACTATACACAGGGGAGCTCGGCCGCCAGCTCCATCCCAACTCCGACCGGCGACACCGGCCGAAGCGGAGCAGAGCGGCGCCGAGGACACACGGGCGACTCTCAACTAGAGGGGGAGGAGAGAGAAATGGAGGGGAGAAATGAGAGCCCCAAACAGACACGCATGCCCTTGTTATATAGAGCAAACACTGCAACAGCGTCGAGCGTGTGTGTTCAATTCTCGCCATGTGAAAGATGAAATCATAGTGCATGTCATCTAAATGTTTGTCTGTTTTTTGTGAGCTCATAACTGCCAACCCCCACAGGGCTACTGAACAGTGGATTGTACATTTGCCATAATGTCGGGGATGTAACCCCGGGTACCCAGAGTTGGAGGTTTATTAGTGCAACAGGAGGGAAGAAATAGCAATAAATGAGCAATTAAATATAAATGAAAATAAAGAAGAAGCAGGATAAACCAGCCTGGGCCGACATTGGCGTGGCCCAGGCCGGCATATCCATCCCACTGACCCAGGTGGGATGGATTTCCTCTGACCCGGCTGGGCCGGGATTCGCTGATCCGGTTGGGCTGGTTTCCTGCTGACCCGGATGGGCCAAGAAGCTTTACCTCGGTTGGGCCAGATCTGGTTATCCCGGGTGGGCCGAAACCACTCCGACCCGGACAGGCCGAAATTGCTTCACTCGGCTGGGCCGAGTTTCCTTCACCCGGGTGGGCCGAAACCACACTGACCCGGCTAGGCCAGATTGCTTCACCCGGGTGGGCCGGATCACCAGGCCGGATCGACTCATGGGGAGCCAGCTCTAGCGTACGTCGCCCGGGACGAGTCCTTCGATCCAGGGCCAGCTTCGATCCCTCACCTGCCGAGTCAGCCGCAGGTCGGCACGGCATGCTGGACTCACCTGCCGAGTCAGCGAGATGTCGGCATAAAGGACGGCGTGCCGGATCATTAGCCAGGCCAGAGTCTCCCGCAATGATTTCCAGGCCGAGGCCAGCCGAGTTACTTTTCTCCAATCCGGGACGAGACAAGCAGCAAGCCGGTTTGCCGTATACGTCAACGACATGTGCCAGAGCAGCTACTACTTCCCAGAAGATAAGATCAAAGGATAAGCTGACAGGGATGCGTACAGGCGACCCATGCCCTGCAAGGCAGCAGCGCACACCATGACGTCTCAATAGTGTGGACGAGACCCCAGTAGTCATTTCACTGACAGTGTAGCATAGTGTCTAGTGGGGTACACCTTGTCCCCTGGGCTTCCTTTATAAGGAGCACCAGGGGGAGTGCTCTAGGGGCACGGGCACGGCCGTAGGAGCTCTCTTCTAGCTTTACACAGCTCAAGGAGCACCAGTGTAACTCCCATATACTGCTCATATACAGTCAGACAAGCAGGAGTAGGGGTTTTACCTCCTCACGAGGGCCCTGAACCTGGGTAGATCGTGTGTGTCTGTGTGTGTTCTTCGTGCGTATTCCTACGCATAATCCCTCCCCGAATTCTCTAGCGTCCATCGGCCCCCAAACTTAAGCCTACCCCTAGGCATCTGTCGTTCACCACGACGACAGTTGGCGCCCACCGTGGGGCTGGTAGTGGCACTTGCTGGATCAAATTCGGACGGGACCTTCCTCATCTACTCCGGCGAGCACCTCGCTTAGCGTCGCGAGGTTTCCGCTCGTTGGGCAGCTTCATCAAGTTCTTCGTCACCGGCGCCAACGTCGTCAACAAATCCTGGGGGCTGCGGTCGGCTCGCCGTGCCTCCGGCTTGCTCGGCGGCTCTACGTCAACGCCGCCGCCGCGCTCGCTGGTCTCCTGGCATCCCCAACGGCTCTCGGGGACTGACGTGACAGTCGCCGCTCCCGGCGTCCGCGTCGTGTCGACCAGCATCGCCGTTGAAGTCTTCGCCGCGACCGGCTCTGCCCCGTCCGGCTCCGCCCGAGCCCAGCATCCTTGCCACCGGCTTCACTTGCGACCGAGTCTCCGTCGCCAGTTTTGTCTGCGACCAGGTTCCAGCCGGCACACGCGCAGTCTGCTTCACTGAACAGGTCACGCCTGAACCGGCTTCACCCAGGCTATTCGCCTGCCTTCATCCAGTCAGCATCAATAACACGACGTAAGTATTTACTGCATACAGTTTTGTACACGCATAAGAGGATAACCTCACAGCGCACTCGGGGACTGCACCTTCCTATCTTGCTTAGCCGTTTTCCCCGGGACCGAGTTACCTCGACCCGGGGACTGGCCTGGTTAGTCGGTTGTTAATATCTCTTAAATGTTAGAAAATAACTCGGGGACTGCCCTGCGCTTATTTTATTTTCCCCGGGATCAGGCATTTCGACTCGGGGACGGCCCGTTCACTCCGGAGCTTATCTTTTCCTTAATGTTAAAAGTGACTCGGGAGCTCGGTTGAAACTGACTCTGCATTTTCATATATATAATTTCGCTGCTAGACTTAAATATATCTGTTGAATAGAGTTGTTGCTCTGGTTAAAATATTCGTTATATATATATGCTTGAACTAACATTGAAAGGTGGTATCGGCTCTACCGAGAAAATATCCATCACCAAGGTCGTGGTATATCAGTCTTCTCGGGTTCATTTTATACTCATTGTGGCTTAAGAGTGTATCCCGGATAATCGTTGACATCGCCTTGCCGAATCATAATGGCATATCATCCCGACATATCCTATGTCAGCAAATCAGAATATCACAGCACCATATCTCAAAATCGCCGTTTATGTCGGTTCGCCAAAATATCTGGGCATCCTGCAATATCTCGAATCGCCGTTTATTTCGGCTTGCCAAAATATCACGGCATTTATCTCACATCATCAAGCATCTCACAAATCGTTATCCTTATCGGCTTTACCGACTATCATAATTCTTCAATTATTCAAGTGTATCAGAATGTCATAGCGGCAGTATCTCGGTGCGTCGAGTCAAAAGATATCTAATCTCCCCGAGTGTCACGTGTTGAGAGGTATCTCAACTCGTCATATGACAGGTGCCCATGAGGGCAGAATGTCAAATTCAGCCAGGGACGGCTATTTGTCGGTCCAGCTCGTGCTGCTGACATACGATTTTGGTAATGCCCAAGAAGGCTAGAAACCGGTGTATAATGATGCCCAAGCATGCTATATGTCGGTCCAGCTCATGCTGCCGACATATCTATGCGGTAAAAGCCCAGGGTGACAGAAACCGACATATAAGAAATATGCCCAAGAGGCCAATATGTCAAAACCAGCTTATGCTGGAGACATTTGATGTCGGTAAACCGACATATGAGAAATGCCCAAGAGGCCAATATGTCAAACCAGCATATGCTGGAGACATCTGCCTTCGGTAATGCCCAGAGTGGCTAGAAACCGGCATATGAGAAACCGACATGTGATATGTCCGTCCAGCTTATGCTGGAGGTATCCGCTTTCGGTGACGCCCAGAGTGGCTAAAAAGTAAAAACCGACTTATGATAAAAGCCCATGCAAGTCATATGTCGGTCCAGCAAAAGCTGTAGACATACGACTTTGATAGATGCCCAACTCGGCTAAAAACCAGCATGAGATGACGTCCATGCAGGCTGCAAAATAACACACGCTGCCGACATGGGATTTGAATATTTCCCAGTATGGCTATATATTAGATTCAGCCCATGTTGGCTGTCTTTTGAGTACCAACTCTGCGATACCAATTTTTGGTAAGACTATGCACGACTCTCCGAGTCCCACATAGCCTCGGGGACTAATGTCGGGGATGTAACCCCGAGTACCCAGAGTTGAAGGTTTATTAGTGCAACAGGAGGGAAGAAATAGCAATAAATGAGCAATTAAATATAAATGAAAATAAAGAAGAAGCAGGATAAACCAACCTGGGCCGACATTGCCGTGGCCCAGGCCGGCATATCCATCCCACTGACCCGGGTGGGCCAATTTCCTCTGACCCGGCTGGGCCGGGATTCGCTGATCCGGTTGGGCCGGTTCCCTGCTGACCCGGATGGGCCGAGAAGCTTTACCTCGGTTGGGCCGGATCTGGTTATCCCGGGTGGGCCGAAACCACTCCGACCCGGACAGGCCAAAATTGCTTCACTCGGCTGGGCCGAGTTTCCTTCACCCGGGTGGGCCGAAACCACACTGACCCGGCTGGGCCAGATTGCTTCACCCGGGTGGGCCGGATCACCAGGCCGGATCGACTCATGGGGAGCCAGCTCCAGCGTACGTCGCCCGGGACGAGTCCTTCGATCCAGGGCCAGCTTTGATCCCTCACCTGCCGAATCAGCCACAGGTCGGCACGGCACGCTGGACTCACCTGCCGAGTCAGCGAGAGGTCAGCATCCAGGACGGCGTGCCGGATCATTAGCCAGGCCAGAGTCTCCCCCAACGATTTCCAGGCCGAGGCTAGCCGAGTTACTTTTCTCCACTCCGGGACGAGACAAGCAGCAAGCCGGGTTGCCATATACGTCAACGACATGTGCCAGAGCAGCTACTACTTCCCAGAAGATAAGATCAAAGGACAAGCTGACAGGGACGCGTACAGGCGACCCATGCCCTGCGAGGCAGCAGCGCACACCATGACGCCTCAATAGTGTGGACGAGACCCCAGTAGTCGTTTCACCGGCAGTGTAGCATAGTGTCTAGTGGGGTACACCTTGTCCCCTGGGCTTCCTTTATAAGGAGCACCAGGGGGAGTGCAATAGGGGCACGGGCACGGCCGTAGGAGCTCTCTTCTAGCTTTACTCAGTAGCCCATCACTAGTTCTTCAGTTCATAAGATGATCACTTGTAGATTTAGAGACACAGCTCAAGGAGCACCAGTGTAACTCCCATATACTGCTCATATACAGTCAGACAAGCAGGAGTATAGGTTTTACCTCCTTACGAGGGCCCTGAACCTGGGTAGATCGTGTATGTCTGTGTGTGTTCTTCGTGCGTATTCCTACGCATAATCCCTCTCCGAATCCTCTAGCGTCCATCGGCCCCCAAACTTAAGCCTACCCCTAGGCATCTGTCGTTCACCACGACGACACATAAAGTTATGCATAAGTTTACAATTCATCTCCTAACACTCTAACCACTGTCCACTAACCAGTACCACGATAGGTATCGCTGTGTCGGTCCTGGTGGATTCGCTGGAAACTCCATATCAACGTCCATCTGCCTACACTCATATCGGTCTCAATCACTCACCATTTCACCCGCCTCCCTCGTCAGAATCAGCACGACTCGCAGTTATGAGTCATCGATGTTTCAACACAATTCACGGCTAAGCTCTAAAACCACTGCCAAACGAAATGCAGACATGTTGTACATGTCTTTCTGCTCTGTGTTACAACATGCAGCACAGGAACACTATTCCAAGCGCTTGCAGAAACTCCCCATATCACATAAGGTAAATGGACTTATTTTCCTCATTATTAATGTGCATCGACTGAAGCAGATATCAAGAAATTAAGAAACACTGATTTGTTGTTTTTATACCTGCAGAGCTTTACAAATGATCCAATGGATGTAACTTTTTAGACAACCGGAGGTGGTACAGGTAATGTCGCTGCTACTCTGTGTAATGTGCACCCACGATCACTGGAATTCTTTGTTCATCACATCACGCAGCAATTCTCTCCTGATTCAAGCATTTCGGGAGACCTGTAACACAAAAATACCCTAGTTAGTTGATCCTTCGATGTAATTGAGGTTATACGTGATACATGTGGTGGTTGTTATGAACAACAATATGAGACACTACAATTTAAAAAGCATGCTACTTATACTACTAACATAATTTCTTTAACATCAAAGTGGAATTGACGTTCACACCATAATCCTATAAACTTGCTAATTAACCAGCTGATCAACAACTCAAGTTGCTACAGGATTTGTTCACATGACCAATTACCAAAGAAAGGCCTGCTAGCACTTTAGTACAACGGAAAACTAGCAAAGCAATATTTGCAAGAGAAAATGGCTACAAGTAACCTCCAAGTTGGTTCACACAATAAAAAGTCAGTGCATTCATATTCATGTCTAGGATATTGATGTGCGCTCAATAGTACAAATGTTTCCAGGCAGCAAGATCAAAGAATTCATGCTAATTCAGGCAGTCTATTATCTTGCAGTTTGAATCCAAAAGCAAAAAAGTTCTGTTTTGCAGCTGATAGAAAATACGATCACCAAAAAGAAGATAGAAAAGAAACAAAATCATGACTCCGACTATAAGAGTAAAATAATACTTTTTATTACTCGCACCATTTAAAAAATATTTATGATCTTCAATAATAGAGTTAGATCATTACGCATCACAAGATATAATTAACAGCTGTAAATTAGTATCGAGTACACTGCCATACTGTATTAATGTAAAATTAAAAGATATCAGCAGTCCCATCAAGCATATGTACCTCCATTTAGATGAACGTGCAAATAAAAGCAGTAATGACAGCATTATAGTTTAAAATGGGAGCATCTGCAAGACTTACAGTTGTCCTAACTTGCTCAGGTCTAGATCTGGGACAATATCTTGAACAAGATCACTGGGGGGCTGACCACATTCTTGCATGGTTTGCATGATCTCGAAAATCTTAGACATGTTCTCAGGCTCATGTTCATAAACCTCATTAAGCTTCAGCATGAGTTCAAGCTGATTACTGTAACGCTCATAGTCTTCTTTACTTATCTTGCTTTTGTTATCTTCCAACCATTGTGGGTACTTCTCTACAATGTCCTTCATGGGTTCATGAAGAATCTCCTTGGACAGAAGCTGTTTCATCATTGTTTCAACAATGGAGTCCATATCCTGTAGAAGACGAGCAGTGTGAAGCTAATTCATACATAGTTGTATGAATACAGCATAATTTTAACTGCATTTCAACGTCAAACATTTTATTTGAAACTTTCTAACATCAAACATTAATTTAACAGCTTCTTTGCACGAAATTTTCTATGGCTCAATCATATAAATTGTAGAATTAGCAGCCAGCATATATGACTACCTCCCAATTGAACCAACAATCTGCCAGAAATGGTGTCATAGTTGACAAGGGAAGCTGCACCAGGAATGCTTTCAGGTTCCGAGAGTGCAAAAGATTTAGTTGGTAAAATACTGGCTATACATACTACTCTAACCAATTGTTATCTTTCGGACTTCTCATAAATAGTCACGCATGCCCAAAAACTTGGCGATTTTGTTGCACAACTTAACTCATCACCATAGGATTGGAGCTAGTTTATGACACCAGCCGAATTGCTATCAAAATTAACGAGTGTGAACTCCAAAGTCAAAGCACACAAATGGCTTCCTTTCACCCATATCTCTAGGAGTTCAATTGACCGGTTTCAAGTTGACATATCACAACTTTTCAAAAGAAAATACCACAGCTTTCTGCAGGCAACTGCATGAACTTCCCAGACAAAAAATCTTAAGCCAACTAATCTCCATATGCAAGTTCACCGTTGCAGCCTAGTTTTCCATTCCCACACTTCTGTGGTCTCATCCAGTGGATTTCAGCATAAATTGAGCAGCATGCCGTCTAAAATTATCCGAATTCTCCATATTCTTTTGGGAACTAATTTCCGTCGAACAGGCACAGCAAAGCAAATCGTACCTGCGCGCCAGCGAACTCCTGGAACTGCTTCACGAAGTCCTCCATCATGGCCTCGTCGTCCAGTCCCCCGATCCCCCCGGTGGCCGTCTCGAGCCCCCTTACCGCCTCCCGCGTCTCGCGAGTCAGCTTCTCGAGCGCCTCCGAAGCGTGCGCTCCCCTCGGCGGCGGCGGCGGCGGGGGCTGCCTCGCCGCGCGCCGCCTCGGCGCCCTGGGGTCGGGCAGCGACATCCCCAGCCCCTTCACCGGCCTCGCGTCCCCGGACGACGACGACGCCGCCGCCGCCGACGCCTCGACGCTGCTGCAGAGGAGGGGCACATAATCACAGATTCAGCCAAAATCCTAGCGAAAAATAGTTTCGACTCCGCGTGGACTCGAGGTGGACCTTTTGGGGGCGGCGGCGAGATCGAGGCTGGTGAAGTCGTCGAGGGCGCTGTCGAGGAGCTGGTCGAGGTCGTCGCCGGCGGCGGGGCCGGAGTTGGGGTTAGAGGAGGAGGCCATGGAGCGTCTCGCTTTGGAAGTTCGGAAGGCCGCCGCGGCTTGGAGGTGGCTCCGGATTCGGGGGCTGGACTTCTCCGGCGGCAGGCGTGTGGGAATTGCGTTTGGGGTTTGCGAGTAAAAGGGAACGCGGGGTGGAGGAGCGGGAGGGAGGCGGGCAGGAGAGGCAAGGTAGTCCGTCAGGAACACGGCCGGCAATGGATCCCTTGTCCGACTAGCAAGGATAGCCTTCGCAATCTAGGCCGTCCGATAGTTATCGTGGGAACCATATACAGTTATGCCAAAACGTCATCTTAATAGAGGTTTTATCACCTAACACCACAAGGTGAGGATTTTTTTTTCACAGAACCAAGACTCTAGAATTGTTTTTCACAAAACATCAACCTTTGGGGTAATTGTTTCACAAAACACATAATCTTGGTCCCGCTTGACAAGTAATTAGTTGACATTAGTTGTCCAGTGTAACGCCCCAAGATCGGTACTATGCAGACTTGAGCATTCCAGCCAAATCCGCATAATAACGATCCTAAAGGACGCCCACCAGGCATAACGTGCAGGTCGCAACACACACGTTATGCGGGTGGAATTGTGATAACATTACAACAGTTCTCGATGGAACCCACAAAAGAACATATATACAACAACGGCTCACAGAGTCAAGAACCAAGATACAATACAAAGATCCAAATAACAACGGAAGCGGGTAGCGTCCGACTACGGACAAGAAACAAATTGGACTAAGAGTCCTGAAGATAAACGAAGGCACCATATCCCTGCCCAGGCCAAGCCTAGCCGGAGGGATTCCCAAGCTAACGTCGTCAGACTTCAAACCTGTTGGCTGCATGTGGAATAGCAGAACCGAAGGGGTCAGTACTATAAAACAGTACTAGCAAGTAATACTCACAAGATATCAAAGCTGGAATTCCGGGGAAAGAGGGTTAGCGATTGAGGCGGCGGCAAGCAGCACTAACAACTTATAGAGACACGCTACAACATTCGTCTATCAGAGACAAGGTAAGAGAGCGCATAAAGAACCAACTATACTACTCACCAAACAAACCCGCCCTAAAACGACTCCCTCGTATCCTCGACCCACGAGGAAGAAGCCCGGACACTCACACGGTTGACAAGTTTTATGGGTTATTATTCAAATTATCTATCTTACTAGTCAAGTTATTATCATCATAAGGTGCAAGTTGTCTATGATCTTTTAGCCAGCGCATTTCACCAAGTCGTCCATAACCGCGGACACGGCTTTTCGAAAAGATTTCACCCTGCAGGGATGCACCAATGAACCCACACGCATCGAAACACTCGCTTAGAGGTGTACCGGTGGAGCGTTCGACGCAATACTTCCCTTCTCTACAAACAAGTCCAGGGAGCCACCTAGCTAGGACTGATCCACCTTGAAAGTCCGGCCGAAGCTTCGCGGTGGGCCTAACCGTTTGCGCCTAAGTGCTAGGTGACACAAACTACCATGAGTTGGTCACTTCGCATCATACCGCAAGCCCTACGTAAGTAACCACGTATCCATCTTACCATATCATCCGCGCTTGTAACCGTAGAAACACCCGAACTACTTGTGGCACCTGGACAAGTTTGAGGATCCGGTAATAGATTGCGGGGAGGCCCATAGAACTCCCACATGTGGTTAGTGCGCTCAGTCTTGGATCAGCGGAAAAGAACTCGGGTCCTAGGCGACACTAGCAGAACAAATCACCACGATTGGCCTTCCGCCGGTGCCTTATCTTTATTAGATTATTCCCATCGCAACAGAAAGTAAAGATTACCATTTTAGTTGAGCCTAGCTATCATGTTAACAACAAGACTAGACAAAAAGATAACATGACTGAAGCAAAGCACCTAAGCATGCACTACGACTCGCAAGGCCAACAAGGTAAACAAGCAACAGGCTAATAGGATGTGGAGGTGTGGCTATATCATGGCTGCAAGGTAAACATGCATATAGGATCGGACACAAGCATCGTGACATAAGGCTAGCAAGGAACAAAAGATAGGACGAGTAAGAGACAGAAAACAAGCAAAGATAGCAAGGGAGTATCACTTGCCTGCAATTCCGGTAGAGGTAGTAGAACCTGTCGTTGCTCACATCAACTCATCGTCCTATTCCCGAAGAAGACACAAACACTGGAAGGCAAAAGATGCATTTTACTTCTACGGCAAAAGAATCGGCATGTTGATGACATGATGCATGACAAGTTAAAGGTGATCCAATTTTATTCCCTAACACATGGCAAATCATTTTAAATGGGATCGATGCACAATATAGATGCACCGGACAAATCCCATAATTAAAGTTGGATTAATTCGACTAATTGGAGGAAAGGTGCATGTTAATTAATGATGCATGATTTTATAAGATATCGCATATATATATGGCATAAAGGGGTATAGGGTTGGGGGTCGCACATCGGATCGAGGATCGTCAGATTCGGAGAGGAAGTAGTCGATGTAGTCGTTGTAGTCGAAGTAGTCGAAGTAGTCGTTCGTCCGGAGTCGAAGTAGTCGAGGTAGTCGTTCATCCGGAGTCGGAGTAGTCGAGGTAGTCGACGTCGGGGAAGTAGTCGTACTCGGGTCGTCGTCGTGGCGGACCTTGGCGTTCCGGGCTTCGGGGTCGTCGGGGTCCGGGGCGTCGGGGTACTCGGCATCGGAGAACTTGGCGGGTTCCGGTCGGGGAAGATCTTGTTGTTGCGTCATCGTGTCGCACTTGTCGTATCCACGGTCGTCGGGGTAGTCGTTCACGGAGCGTCGGGGATCGGGCTTCACGGGGCTTCACGACGGAACGGAGAACTTGGCGTCGGGGAAGCTTCACGACGGGAACCATCGGGTAACTTTGGGCTTCACGGTGCCGGGGATCGGGAACGGGGATGGAAACACGGGATCGGGAAACTTTCCCGTCGGGAACGGAACACGGCAGGGAGCCGGGAGACGCCGGGCACACGGAGACGTCGGGACAACGGGGAACGGGATCGGGGAACCGGTCACGGCATCGGGGAAACGGGGAGACAGCGCCGGTGACGTGCACGGAGACGAGCACGAGCAAGACACGGGCTGGACAGGGAGCAACACAACAGCAGCACGCACCGCACGGGACAGGGACGCGAACAGAGGCAACCGGGGACACGAAGACGTGCAGCGGGCACGCACGGGCACACGGGCATTTCATCAAACACATGGTGGGCGGCTGAGACGAGGAGGCACGGCACAAGCAGCAGCACGGGCACGAGGACATGGCCAGCAGGGGGCGAGCAGCACCAGTCGACCAGGGGCTGCACACGCACGGGCACACGAGGAGGATGATGCGGAGGGAGCCCGTTGCGGTGGAGCTCCATGTCGGCCAGGGTGACGTCGAGCGGGAGGATCAACCGAGGAGGGGGAAGACGTGGCCGGCGCGGTGAGGAGAGGCCGGGCCGGAGGAAGAGGAGGTGGTGCAGGAGGAGCAAGGGGGGCGCTGGACGAGGCCGTCCATGGCGCGGGTGACGGGCGGCCGGGAGGAGCAAGGAGGAGGGACGCGGGGAGCTAGGCCGGGAGGTGGTGTGCACGGCGGCTTGGAGCGGAAGGGGGCGAGGTCGGGAAGGAGGCGGGCCAGCGGGGAGAGGAGCCGGCGGCGCTGCGCAGGTCGAGGACGGGCCGGCATGGCGAGGGCGAGGTCGCGGACGCGCGGCTCGAGGAAGGGAGAAGAGAAGGATGCGGGTGGAAGAAGAGGAAGAAAAAGATAAGAAGAAAAGAAAAAGAAAGAAAAGAAAGGGATAAGGGAGAGAGAGAGAAAAGGAGAGAGAGGAGGGGGAAAAGGGAAAAAGGGGAGGTGGAAGGGCATCTCCGCGAAACGACAAAAACGGAGGAGGGTGGCTGCAAGATGCCAGGGGGTGGGAAAACAAAACTGCCAGGGGGAGGATTAGGGTTTGGTCTAGGGTTTGCTTGCTGGGCTTTTGGGCCTAGCTAGCTGGGCTGCTCTCTCTCTAACTCAAAACATTTTGTTTTGCAAAATTTAATTTGGCAATTAATTTTCGAAAACGGAGACGACTGTCTCGATAAAATCTTTTCCGACAATTTTAGAAAAATAAAATAGGGTTTAATAAAAATAATTTTTGTTGCCAAAAACATGCGATGCGATGATGCTGATGTCATGATGATGCAAAAATAAAATAACAGGCAATTCTAATTTGGGGAAAAACCCCGGGGCATTACAACCGACACCACTAACAAGGGATCTCGCCCCGAGATCCACGCTACCATCGGGGAGAAGAAGAGCAAGGTAAACTATCGAATCTTGTCGCACCTGGTTGATCTTCTCGACACCACTAACAAGAGGTTCTTGCTCATGTCGATGACGATGACATTCCGTCGATTGTTTCCAAGATCGAACCTATTAGGTAAAAGGCAAGAGATCGTCCACCCACGAAGATGCTATGACCGGAAGATAGATAAGAGAGAAGATTTAAAACTTATAAGGTAAGAGGGAAAATAGATTAGAGGTAAGGAATAAACAAGAGTCCTATTGAGATATTTTCAAAATACTTTTAGCAAAATAGTTTTGACACTCTACAAACAACGACCGTTAGCTAGGTTATCCTACAGGCAGACTGGACCGAGGGGTATCGAAAAACCAGAGCTCTGATACCACTTTGTAACGCCCCAAGATCGGTACTATGCAGACTTGAGCATTCCAGCCAAATCCGCATAATAACGATCCTAAAGGACGCCCACCAGGCATAACGTGCAGGTCGCAACACTCACGTTATGCGGGTGGAATTGTGATAACATTACAACAGTTCTCGATGGAACCCACAAAAGAACATATATACAGCAACGACTCACAGAGTCAAGAACCAAGATACAATACAAAGATCCAAATAACAACGGAAGCGGGTAGCGTCCGACTACGGACAAGAAACAAATTGGACTAAGAGTCCTGAAGATAAACGAAGGCACCATATCCCTGCCCAGGCCAAGCCTAGCGGAGGGATTCCCAAGCTAACGTCGTCAGACTTCAAACCTGTTGGCTGCATGTGGAATAGCAGACCCAAAGGGGTCAGTACTATAAAACAGTACTGGCAAGTAATACTCACAAGATATCAAAGCTGGAATTCCGGGGAAAGAGGGTTAGCGATTGAGGCGGCGGCAAGCAGCACTAACAACTTATAGAGACACGCTACAACATTCGTCTATCAGAGACAAGGTAAGAGAGCGCATAAAGAACCAACTATACTACTCACCAAACAAAACCCGCCCTAAAACGACTCCCTCGTATCCTCGACCCACGAGGAAGAAGCCCGGACACTCACACGGTTGACAAGTTTTATGGGTTATTATTCAAATTATCTATCTTACTAGTCAAGTTATTATCATCATAAGGTGCAAGTTGTCTATGATCTTTTTAGCCAGCGCATTTCACCAAGTCGTCCATAACCGCGGACACGGCTTTTCGAAAAGATTTCACCCTGCAGGGATGCACCAATGAACCCACACGCATCGAAACACTCGCTTAGAGGTGTACCGGTGGAGCGTTCGACGCAATACTTCCCTTCTCTACAAACAAGTCCAGGGAGCCACCTAGCTAGGACTGATCCACCTTGAAAGTCCGGCCGAAGCTTCGCGGTGGGCCTAACCGTTTGCGCCTAAGTGCTAGGTGACACAAACTACCATGAGTTGGTCACTTCGCATCATACCGCAAGCCCTACGTAAGTAACCACGTATCCATCTTACCATATCATCCGCGCTTGTAACCGTAGAAACACCCGAACTACTTGTGGCACCTGGACAAGTTTGAGGATCCGGTAATAGATTGCGGGGAGGCCCATAGAACTCCCACATGTGGTTAGTGCGCTCAGTCTTGGATCAGCGGAAAAGAACTCGGGTCCTAGGCGACACTAGCAGAACAAATCACCACGATTGGCCTTCCGCCGGTGCCTTATCTTTATTAGATTATTCCCATCGCAACAGAAAGTAAAGATTACCATTTTAGTTGAGCCTAGCTATCATGTTAACAACAAGACTAGACAAAAAGATAACATGACTGAAGCAAAGCACCTAAGCATGCACTACGACTCGCAAGGCCAACAAGGTAAACAAGCAACAGGCTAATAGGATGTGGAGGTGTGGCTATATCATGGCTGCAAGGTAAACATGCATATAGGATCGGACACAAGCATCGTGACATAAGGCTAGCAAGGAACAAAAGATAGGACGAGTAAGAGACAGAAAACAAGCAAAGATAGCAAGGGAGTATCACTTGCCTGCAATTCCGGTAGAGGTAGTAGAACCTGTCGTTGCTCACATCAACTCATCGTCCTATTCCCGAAGAAGACACAAACACTGGAAGGCAAAAGATGCATTTTACTTCTACGGCAAAAGAATCGGCATGTTGATGACATGATGCATGACAAGTTAAAGGTGATCCAATTTTATTCCCTAACACATGGCAAATCATTTTAAATGGAATCGATGCACAATATAGATGCACCGGACAAATCCCATAACTAAAGTTGGATTAATTCGACTAATTGGAGGAAAGGTGCATGTTAATTAATGATGCATGATTTTATAAGATATCGCATATATATATATGGCATAAAGGGGTATAGGGTTGGGGTCGCACATCGGATCGAGGATCGTCGGATTCGGAGAGGAAGTAGTCGATGTAGTCGAAGTAGCCGAAGTAGTCGAAGTAGTCATCCATCCGGAGTCGAAGTAGTCGAGGTAGTCGTTCATCCGGAGTCGGAGTAGTCGAGGTAGTCGACGTCGTGGAAGTAGTCGTACTCGGGTCGTCGTCGTGGCGGACCTTGGCGTTCCGGGCTTCGGGGTCGTCGGGGTCCGGGGCGTCGGGGTACTCGGCATCGGAGAACTTGGCGGGTTCCGGTCGGGGAAGATCTTGTCGTTGCGTCATCGTGTCGCACTTGTCGTATCCACGGTCGTCGGGGTAGTCGTTCACGGAGCGTCGGGGATCGGGCTTCACGGGGCTTCACGACGGAACGGAGAACTTGGCGTCGGGGAAGCTTCACGACGGGAACCATCGGGTAACTTTGGGCTTCACGGTGCCGGGGATCGGGAACGGGGATGGAAACACGGGATCGGGAAACTTTCCCGTCGGGAACGGAACACGGCAGGGAGCCGGGAGACGCCGGGCACACGGAGACGTCGGGACAACGGGGAACGGGATCGGGGAACCGGTCACGGCATCGGGGAAACGGGGAGACAGCGCCGGTGACGTGCACGGAGACGAGCACGAGCAAGACACGGGCTGGACAGGGAGCAACACAACAGCAGCACGCACCGCACGGGACAGGGACGCGAACAGAGGCAACCGGGGACACGAAGACGTGCAGCGGGCACGCACGGGCACACGGGCATTTCATCAAACACATGGTGGGCGGCTGAGACGAGGAGGCACGGCACAAGCAGCAGCACGGGCACGAGGACATGGCCAGCAGGGGGCGAGCAGCACCAGTCGACCAGGGGCTGCACACGCACGGGCACACGAGGAGGATGATGCGGAGGGAGCCCGTTGCGGTGGAGCTCCATGTCGGCCAGGGTGACGTCGAGCGGGAGGATCAACCGAGGAGGGGGAAGACGTGGCCGGCGCGGTGAGGAGAGGCCGGGCCGGAGGAAGAGGAGGTGGTGCAGGAGGAGCAAGGGGGGCGCTGGACGAGGCCGTCCATGGCGCGGGTGACGGGCGGCCGGGAGGAGCAAGGAGGAGGGACGCGGGGAGCTAGGCCGGGAGGTGGTGTGCACGGCGGCTTGGAGCGGAAGGGGGCGAGGTCGGGAAGGAGGCGGGCCAGCGGGGAGAGGAGCCGGCGGCGCTGCGCAGGTCGAGGACGGGCCGGCATGGCGAGGGCGAGGTCGCGGACGCGCGGCTCGAGGAAGGGAGAAGAGAAGGATGCGGGTGGAAGAAGAGGAAGAAAAAGATAAGAAGAAAAGAAAAAGAAAGAAAAGAAAGGGATAAGGGAGAGAGAGAGAAAAGGAGAGAGAGGAGGGGGAAAAGGGAAAAAGGGGAGGTGGAAGGGCATCTCCGCGAAACGACAAAAACGGAGGAGGGTGGCTGCAAGATGCCAGGGGGTGGGAAAACAAAACTGCCAGGGGGAGGATTAGGGTTTGGTCTAGGGTTTGCTTGCTGGGCTTTTGGGCCTAGCTAGCTGGGCTGCTCTCTCTCTAACTCAAAACATTTTGTTTTGCAAAATTTAATTTGGCAATTAATTTTCGAAAACGGAGACAACTGTCTCGATAAAATCTTTTCCGACAATTTTAGAAAAATAAAATAGGGTTTAATAAAAATAATTTTTGTTGCCAAAACATGCGATGCGATGATGCTGATGTCATGATGATGCAAAAATAAAATAACAGGCAATTCTAATTTGGGGAAAAACCCCGGGGCATTACATCCAGCGTGGCACCCAATTTTCTGTACTCTCTCGTGAGCATGTTTGTGTAACAATATGATAATATTTGGTACACAACAATATTTGCTACACACTTGCAACATTTTCTAAACACAGATGAATTACCAGGATAGAATATCCATTGAAATTGTAACCACATAGGAGTATAGGACATAAGATTTTGGTAATATATTTCAGACCAAAAGGAACTTGCCAACACGACATTTTGACAATTTGTTCCAATACAACTGCACTAGACATAAGATGTAACCACTAGTGTTGGCAAACAACTTAGTGTCTCACGGCCCATATAAAATAAGAGTCTAGAATTTTTGTAATCATTACATGGCTCTTCACATTTCATACTAAAAATTATCCTACTAATGGGATTTTAAACAAGCTAAGTAGAGATTATGTGTTTTGTGAAACAAATTATTCCAAATGTTGGTGTTTTGGGAAAAAAAATCTAGGATTGAGGTTTTGTGATAAAAAAAAGTCCCCAACTTCTGGTTTTAAGTGATAAAACCTCTCCTTAATAACATCAACTATACAATCGTATGCATATGTCTCCACTAATATAAACTTAATTGCTGTGGTTTTAGGCGGCATACTGTGTGCGTGCGTGCGTGCGCGTGTGTGTGTCAAATGATGTTTATTTTTGTTATTCTCATTTTATCATAATTAATATAAATATCAGGTTGTTTTCATGCACAGATGCGCCGCATCAAATTCACCCCCGTGTGGCGGTTTCTAATATGCATGCAGCGACGTAGACGGTGATGTCATTTTAGATTCCTCCCAATGATTAAATAAAAAACTTCTATCTCACAAACCACTAGTCCGATTGAAATCATGACAAGATCTTCGAAATTCGATATCATGTTTCCATGTTTCACAACATTTTTTATGGTAATTACCACATTATTGCCACTAGCTTATCAGTTTATAATAACTTTTTGCAGGGATCCGTTTATAATAACTTAGTTATCATGTTAATATATGTTATTCGACATCAATGTAAAGCTGCATGATATACCTTTGTGTGGAGTGATATCATTGAAAGAGCATGGTTGCCCCCATGTGTGGTTTTGGTAATTAATGACAATCATTAAGGACTAATGTATATCCCTTGAGTAAAATCTCCCCTGCTTGTTTTCATATTTTGTAGGGTAAGCTCTTATCGTCCTCTTTCCAACGAAATTGGATTTACCTCGATCGGAGTTTTCTAGCAAAAGTTATTCAGTTTCAGGGTTTTGCTGTTTTTCTCTGTGCAGCGGTAGTACCGCCGCCTCTGGCGGCCGTACCGCTAGCAGTGCCGCCAGCACTACCGCCAGAGAGGTGCTCTGTTAGCCCGCAGCGGCAGTACCACCGCCTCTGGCGGTAGTACAGCTGTTGGGGACTTTGAGCCCTCTCATAGGCTGTGGCCATCGTTGATGCCTTCTGTTTCACCCCAGCGGTAGTACCGTCGTCTCTGGCGGCAGTACCGCTACTACGGGATCTTTTGAGAGCCGTTGGTGGGCTTAAACGCGTGGGCGATAGTACCGCCGCATTTGGCGGTAGTATCGCCCCTGCGCGAATCTGCCCCCAACGGTTGGCTTTTGGGGCAACCTATTTAAGGGGCCTTCTTTCCCAATGGTTTCCCAACTCTTTGCACTCTCTCTCTCCTCCATTGTTGACCTTTTGAAAGCTTGCTTCCTCTCCATCCCTCCATGATTCTTGCCTCCATTTAGAGGGAAAAGAGAGATAGGAGCTCTAGATCTAACACTTCACCAAGCCATCTCTCCTCTAAGTGAGGGGAAGCCCTTTGGATCTAGATCTTGGTGTTGCTTTGTGTTTCTCCTTTGTTCTTCCTCTCAAATCCCTCCCTAGCATTAGTTGCTTTGGTTGGATTTGGGAGTGAAGGACTTGACCACTTTGAGTGGTCTTGCTTTTTGCATTTGGTGCATAGGTTTGAGTTCACCACGGTGATACGTGGGATTGAATTCGAGAAGCTTGTTACTCTTGGGTGCATAGGGCTCCCAAGAGCTTGTGCCTCTTGGATGCATTGTGTACCCTAGACGGTTGGTGTGTGTCGCGAAGATCTTCAAGTTGTGAAGATTCGGGCACATTGTACAGGTTTAGGTCAAATCCCTCAAGAAGACCTCATCGTACGGGTTTGGTCAACGTACTCAAGACAACCTCATAGTGGATGAGCATATCCCCCATCGGGTATTCCCCACGGAAGGAGCTCACGGAGAATAGGGTGAGCACGGGTGTGCTTGTAGGAGGGCCAAGGAGCCTCCACACCCCTCTAACGTAGAAGGAACTATGGGAAAGAAACCTCCTTCTCCACTTGTGTCGGTTATCTCTATAACCAAACCCCTTTACTTATGCATTTACTTTATGATAGCCATCGAGCTTGAAGCTATATATCTTGCTTTCCTTGTTGTTAAATTGCCTAGCTTAAGTTGTTGGTGCACATAAGTGAACCTAGTATATTAGGTTTTGGGATTGATAAATTAAACGTTAGTTTTATTCCGCATTTATTCAAGCCTAAATGTAAAAGTTTTAAATCGCCTATTCACCCCCCCCCCCCCACCCCCCCTCTAGGCGACATCTCGTTCTTTCAACCATGTTTGAGGTATTAAAGACGTTTAAACCCTTGCTCTTGTATCATTGCAAATGTCTATAAATGTATAAAATAAATCCGAGAACGAAGTAAAAAAATTATTGTGTTGCTTGTTCGCTGCTAATCTGAAAACCATAGTGGCGTAATGTGGCACTAGTGTGAAGGAAAAATCCTTCACGCTCTATATGTAGCTATGTTGCAATGTCTAAGAATGTTTAAAAAATAATCTAATAACCATATTCAATTATTATGGTAACTGTTTGTTGTTAATCTGGTAGCCACAAAACCATAATATGACAATAGGCGTGAAAAAAATTGATAAAACATTTTTTAACATGAAATCTAGTTTGAACAACTCATCGAGATGAACTTAGCGGTGTACATGATCGCTAATCAGAATACGGTTAGAAGATATATCATTTTGGAATTTTAAATTAGGTGCTTAATTACGACGACGATGTCATCCATGGGATGGTAGACTCTAACATGCATGGATCCATGTGCTCTCTTTTATAGGCGAATTCACATACAAATTAGCTACCACATATCCAAACCTTGCGTGCAGGACCACTTGTTAGATTTCCTTTTTCATTTAAATTGGATATTATTATCATTTCAATGAAATAGTTTCCTTGGGAGAAAAAATAATAAATTAAAACTATTGATGTTGCAACTAACAAATAGATCAATAGAATCAGTCGACCAATATTTAAGAGTTAACAGATTCATCATGATAAAACAAAACAAAAATTATGGTAAATTTCTAGAGCTTAAGTACGTAGAATAGAAAAATTAAACGAAACTTGATGCTAGCCATAAATTAAGTCCGTCAACACCTAATATTGCACACGAGTGGTGTGCACTTTTACTAGTAGAACAATAGTGTGTTTGGTTGTCTACACAAGGGAGCGGACTTTTCACGTGGCGTGGAAAGGCTCGGCTAGGACAATCCGAGATGCAATATGGGTCTCGCATTTAGTTCTACGCATTGCACAAGGCTGGGACACCGGTATGTGTGTGGTCACCTTTTGCATCGTATATGGTGAAATTACCCGTCCATTCTCCATTCAACCCTATCATTGTCCGCGTTCTCAATCCATGCAACATCAAATAATTCATACGTTTTCAGGGTTGTCTCTATGTTTTGCAGGACCTTAAGGTGGGGCTATACATATATGTGACTACTTTAACTTTAGTTAACTTCCAACCACACATTCTTAGTTTTTAGATGTGTGATAAATATTCTTAAGTCTTAACCACTTAAGCAATGTCATATTACGACAGAAAGACGAAATGAGTAGAAATATAAAACTCTTGTGCCCTCTTTTTCTCGGCACAGGAAAATGCTTCTTATGTTACATTGTAATACCTAAAATTTTAAAGGAAAGTGAATTAGAATTATTGAAATTAGAACCCGAATTAGATGAAATATAAAACTAATGTGCCGTCCTGTTCTCAGCACCGGACAAATGTTTCTTAGGCTACATTGTAACACCTATTTTTTTAAGGAAAGTGAATTAGTATTCTTGAAATTAGATGAATTAGTGTTGTTACGGCTAAAGTGATGAGGAGTTGAGAAGGACGTACATGTGTTGTGGGCGAAATGAACATCCAAGGGTGTGATTATGGGTTGTGTTTGACTCCTCCTTGGCTCAACCTGCCGCTAGGAAAGTGATCCCCTCAAGGCTTGAGCCCTTTGCGATGGCCCCTCCTTTTAATGAGAAAAAACACTAACGTTATGGATGCTTAAATCATGAGTTCATGACCAAAGCATCCATTAAAGATACAAGATATGCATTGCCTTATGATTTATGGGGCTTAGTACTCGAATGGACACGCAAATATTACACGGGCGGCACGTGCTTCATCTTAATTGTCATAGGGTTTTTTTTTTGTGTCTTGACAAAGTTTTTTTTTCAGTGAATCGAAACGCAAAGCTTTTACGTTTTCTAATTAAAATAGTAACACCAGGCAGCTGGTGGTAAAAAGCACGGCCCCTCCAATGGCAACTGCAGCCTATGTGGCGCTCCGGAGACGGGCCACACATATCTTCTTTGAATGCTCCTTGGCGAAGTTCGGCTGGAGCGTGGTCCGCCAACTACTTGGGTGTAGTTGGTGCCCAGCCAACTTTCCGCAATTCCATGCCATCCTTCAAAGCTTTGCGGGCCAACCTCGTAGATTACATTGGCTTATTTTTGCTGCGCTTTGTTGGGCCCTCTGGCTTATTAGGAAGAAGATTACTATTGAAGCTAAAGTGCTAAGTCATCCCACTGACCTCATTTTCAAAATGCATATTCTCTTGCAGCTTTGGTCTACTCTTGCCAAGGATCAGGACAAGGCAAGCGTCATCTCCCTGGCCAGCGAACTAAGAAGCCTCTTCGCCTCGCTCTCCCCAAGTAGGCAGGCGTTTTTTTGTTTGTTTGTGAAAAAGTAGATAGGCATAGTTGGAGCTGCTGTGCACACGATGCACCTTGCCGGGTGTTCTGGGGAACCGACCCCCCCCCCCCATGCTTTACTTGTTTCATCCTGCTCTACCTCTCGACTAAGCTGTATGCCTCAGCATTTGTAACCGTCTAACCTTGTGAACCTCTGTGCTTTATTAAGTTAAAACAGGGCAGTAAATGCCTTTTATCTAAAAAAAAAAGTAACACCACGGTCATGGAAAATCTGGAAGAAACGTGAGGTTCCAGTTTATTTATCAGAACTGAATGTAAGGCCTAACTTGCTTGCGAATTACAATGTCAAGAGACCGACAGAGCCACTGATCAAATTACTCAGTGGCAAAGAACAAGACTAACAGTACAAGAATATCAATCGATCAGAACGAATTAACAGGGAGCAGAAACATCTTTCGACCCTAGCTACGGTTTCCAACGCTGCAAAAATTGTCGCCTCAGAAACTATCAGTTATGTTTTTTTACTTTTTCATATCGAGTGTTTCTTCCATCTCACCAAGGAATTCAGGAACTCCATCACCTGCACGAGAAGCGACGATTAGGAATCCATTCGGCGAACAAAATCAGCAGGGAATAAGGGAGAATACAGAGAGAAAAAAAACTACAAAGAACTTTACTTCAGATGGGTCTCTGAGGGAGTAGAGGGCTTCGGTTTCCTTGGGCAGCTGCGAGACCAGTATCCCGTATCCGCAGTTTCTCTCCCGTAGCACCTTGAATGCATCCTCGTCAGTTCGATCGTCTCCGATGTAGATAGGGATCACGTTTTCGGAGTCGCTCAGCCCAAGTGACTGAAGCAGGAACTCGACGGCCTTCCCCTTGTCCCAGTCGATCACAGGACGAACCTCTAAAACCTGCAGGGATGACGCGGTGTCTTCTGCTTAGAAATCGATCATAAGGGATTGATGATAATGGTAACTAAAAAGAACGCTATCGGCTTCTGAATTACCATTCGCCCATTGGTCACTTTGAGACGGGGGAACCCCTCGAGCACTTCGTTTACGAGCCGTGCCACCAGTTTCCAGTCCTGCGAGCAGCAAGCAGGCACGAATGTCAGGTGCATCCACAAAAAAATATCAGGTACACGAATGTCAGGACCATCGAGTGCCTGATGCGCTTACCTTCTCATCTACGTTTCGGTAATGAACAGACACGCAGAACTTGTTGTTCTCGACGCTCGCTCCTTCGATTCCGCTTGTAACTTCCAATAGGGACTTGGAAACCTGTTGCAGAAAATGCAGGTTAGTACACCTGAATTAACAGACCTCTTGCCTAAACTGAACTTTACATGAATCGCTCTCAGTGTCTAAAGTTTCAGTTGCCTAAGTTACTAAGCTTGATACTTATCGATAAGAAACGTATCGATAAGAAACGCACCTCATCAATCATAGGCAGAAACTCGCGTGCAGGTTGGAAGAGACTGGCTTCTTTTCCCTGTAAGTAGAGAGTCAAGGAACCGTCCATGAGTATTGCGCATAGACCGTATTATGTGAATGTAAAAAAAGTGAGGAGTATGGTACAGCAATCTGTCATTTCTTGATCAATAACATGATGAGCAATAAAAATCCTCACCTTCTCAGTATTGTGTTCATAGTTTGCTGAAGATGTCATTATGTCCATCCCATGGCTTCCAGCATAGCAGAGTTCCTTCAGTTTCACAAATTCAAGAACCTGCATAAATGATGCCACATTAATAAAATATATACCTCCATATGATCAGGATTCTGAACATTAGCACAGGAATACACGAAAATAGATAGTAGCAGCCAATACCTTCTTGCGGGACCTTCCGCTGACGATTGCGGAAGGGAAGTGCTTGGCAACGTTTCTAACAGTAGCTCTCATCTGAGGAAAAAAGATGATGTGCCAAATATAAGCATCTTTTCACTTGTTGATATCCAAGAAAGAACTGTTACTACTTGTTAAGCAGGTTATGCTGATTTACCACAGGGGACATGACGGCTTTGTCCGGATCGTCGACTATCGGCGACAGCGTGCCATCGTAGTCCAAGAACACAGCAATCTTTTTGCCTTGTGCACTTGCCACGATCTGCTTGAAGGAAGCCAGAGCAGAAGGGCATTTTGCCTGCACCACAAGACGCATATCTGTAAGCCTTTCTTCAGAAGCGGACCCTTTCCTACTTACTAGGCCAGACTAAACAGGATCATGAAAATCTTACCATCCATGCAGTGTAGGCAGGATCTTCTTCAGGCAAGTTTTCCTGGCCGAAGACTACGTTGTGCCTCTTGCGTGGCGACGAGGACTTCATCGCTTCCAGGAGCCCGTTGACAAGGACCTCCTCGATCGTGCGCCTGCTGACGTTTACGCCGGCGCCACCAGCGCTAGAGTAACCTCCGTTTATGACTGAAAATGGCATCATGTTCGAAGACCGGACTCCCATCAGTTGCTGGCCCATGGCCATCGGATCGGAGATGACCGGTGAGCCGTTGCTCATTTCCATTGGGTCGAATCGATCAGGAGAAGAAACTCTGGTCAAGTTAGGTGGTCGATCTCTCCTTTCAGCTGGTTTTGTTCAATTAGCCTACTGTCTTGTCGATGAAGAACCACTTCTTACAGTGTTTTCTTGTCACTGCAGGTGTGGAGGAAGTTCATCAACAGCAGAATACCTAAGAACTGAGCAGACAAGGTCGAATAAAGTTAGAGAGAGTCGGGTTTGTTTAGTGAAAAAAAACGTAATTTAGGATGATTTGTACATTTTCATATTCAGACAGATGGCACATCTATATCACAGGACTGGATTGGTTCATACGAAAAACCATACAAAGCCAGCTGCGTTACACTCTAGTTTTTACTGCACGAATAAAAAAGGGGATATTTTCAGTTACCCGGAAAGATCAAATAGCAGAATAGTTCGTCTAAATAGTAAACTAGTTACTAATATGATATCGACAGCTACACATGGATCAGGTCTCAAACCATGTTAAATGTCTGCAAGTACAATCTGCAGAGTGTGGTTAACACTAAAATATATGTTTGGCCTTTAGCTGTGTAGTTAACAGTAGAAAAAACGAAAGAAATACGCACAAAAGAAATACCGGTTCCGCAAAATAAACAAAGAAGAAGTCAAGTATCGGTTGTAAAATATCAGCCAAAAGAAAATAGGTTGTGATGTGCTGGTTGACACTGACACAATTTATTAACATTTTTAAAAGAAATGTAGTATTAAAATCTCCAATGATATACCGGCCTAATCACTGAGACCATGTGTGCCCTGGCCCAGGTGTTAATGTCTTGGCGAGTTTTCTGTTTCTTCTTTCTTTTCTTCTCCTCTGCGAGGACCTCTGAACTTAAGAAACAGTAGGTAAACCTAACACATCTATGTTCTGTACGCAATTAAAGCAATTAACTTGCCAAGGTTACGAATCTGCAAAGAGCAATTGTACCTCTATGGCTCTATATAAGCCATGACGGAATCATACGAACGTCAGCTTCAATGTTATAATTACTAAGCTGTGATGAGAACATTAGACTACAGGTTCATCAGGTGACAAGGTCAGTTGGAAATCTGTATTGAGTCTTTGACTTGACTAATTAGTTAGGTAATTTGACTTTGTTCTCAAGGACAAAATCTAAGTGGAAAATTACAGGGTCAAGAAAAACAATAGAACCTTGCCCCCACACAACATGCCAAGAAATATTCAGGACATAAACAAACTAGAGAGGGGAAACAAAACTCAAGAAACAAACGGCAAGAGAAGTGGATCCAATCACAGTTATAGCCTGCTAGCAAATTGTAACCATGAAACAGATGTCAGCAAATTTCACACGGAGAGGGAGACGGAGATACAGAGGAACAGAAGAACTGAAGCCCAGTTTTGGCACTTCCTGCGCATGGTTTTTTTTTTCTTCCGGCAGAGATGCATAAACATGAAAGAACTTTCAGGAATTCCAAAGTATATTTCGAAAATAAATGAATGCAAGGACGAAATACTTCAGCAACTGAACATTTTTCATGCAAACAAGTAAAACTAGATGACTGGCTAGGAGAAGAAGAACATGCACACCTTTAGCGAAAGTGACCTGAATTGAACGAGAGGTGAGCCGAACCAGTACAAGGCGAGAGGAAGGGAGAAGAGAGAGGAGGAGAATGGCGTCGATGCCAGGACTATTTATAGAGGCGGAGGCAAGAAAAAGGGCGAGGAAAATCTTGTAGAGTTCAATGGCGCCTACATGTTTTGTTAGGCAGTATTTGTTAGGGGCACTCGTGGGAGTCCACGCAATTTCGTTCCCTTCTTCCTGCATCCAGGTTCAGAGAACAATGGACTTGGTTACCCATTGAAAAAAGGGGTATGAATTGGTCAATTACCGGTGGTGGAGTATGCTGCCGGACTTCGTGTTGGTACCCCACTTACGAAAATGGAGTATAGTACTACCCCTGTCCCTTAATATAAGACGTTTTAGAAAGCTAATTTACTACCTCTATCCCTTAATATAAGACGTTTTAGAAAGCTAAACAGTTGGAGTATTATACTTCAGAAAAAAGTCCGACGAGAAAATTCACTTGTTGGTATTACCACATGTGTTTGGGTGATTTGCTAATATAAACATTTAGAGTAAATCGGACTTGGTTTGCAAATACTGCTTCGTTTCCAAAATAGATGGCATTTTAGAAGGCTTGTTGTCAGTATTTTCATAAATTTTTTTGTTAGTATGTAAAATATATATTGAGAACAGTTAAATGAATCAGTACAATTGATATAAAACATATTTGTCACAATTTTGAATTTCTATTAGCTTTAATCAGCCAGGGCGGCCGATGGTTCCATGTACTTTGTTGTGTTCCATGACGGTTGCTTTAACTTGCTGTACAAGTTTTCACACGGTTTTCTGTTAATTAACTGGATAATTAACATCTTCTTTATTCATGAATAAAAAAATCTGACGAGTCTATCATGTACGTAAGTAGTGGCCAGAATTGCATTTGGAGACCAAATCCATATACATCTCATCGTGTATTAATTTGTTGACAGAACAATTGTCTTGAGCTATTTATTGCCAACTATGGTTGAATAGAATCCAAGCTGGAGAGTACATACAAGAAACACAAAAGAAGTCACACTAGAACTGAGAGGTGTTTCAGGAGCAAAAAGGCTCAATTGGTAAATCTAGTTTTTTTTTTTGATAAAGGGCATTTTCATAGTTTTCTTTTAATGGAAAAACTATCTTTTCCCTAGTAAGTCACATATTATTATTATTATTATTATTTCTAAAAAAGAAAATAAGTCACACAATTTTCATGCTGGTGTGAATCCGCATAGGTGCCGAACTACAATGTGTTTATAGATGTACACATATTTTGTGTGTGCCTCTGAGTTCACACATTGGTTGGTATGTAGACATGATGATAACCAATAATACATGTATACCATTTATTCATAAGTGAGGATCAACACAATAAAAAAAACTTATAAGGCAAGAAATGGCACTAGAAACATAATTTTGGACCAAGTCATTAGGGCGTCTCCAATGTGGGCACAAGCCTGGGTCATAAGGCCTTATGTTCGATCTTGGAGAGACTTAAACATCGTGTGGGTGGACATAAGCAAAAAAATCTTGTGGTTCCCATAGTAGTATGACCCGGCCACAAGGTGTAGATAATAATTGTTTCTCTCTCTAAAGTGCAACGTTTGGCCAGAGTAGTACATGGGTAGGACAGAGCTGCTGAAGAAATCAGAAAAAGGAGTCAGACTTGTAGGCTCCAGCTTGATTTCCATACGGTACTTAAACATTGCGGGGTTTCGGTTTGTTATAGCTGATGAGAGTGGGGCCCAGCTTATGCCACCTTAAGGAATAAGCATTGGAGACGCCCTTAGAAACAGATGGAACACATCAAGAGTGTGTTTTTAGAAGAGACACTAGGCAGCAGTAGGTTTTCCACCATTAATTCACGCTCCCAGATTAATGACATTTATGTGACATCTAGGAGTTACATGATTCATAGATGTTATGTTCACAACACGAATCTAAAAGCGTAAATCAGTAGTGAAAATCCTTAGCATGGTAACGTCTTAGGTAGATTTTAATGACACATAACTTCGCTTTGACGGGGGGAAACTCTTGGGGTAGCGTTTTAGCACCCGAGATCATATGCTTCCGGTTTTTAAATTGTATCTTAAACGTATTTGAGATGTTAAAAAAGTCATACAAGAACTTAACGTGTACATCTCGACATTTTATGGGCTCACAAAAACGTTTCACGGCAAAACCGATATTTTCTTATGTCGTGTGCAAAATAACAAAATTCTGTGCTGAAAGACTTTTAATGAGACCTTTTACGGAGCCACAAATAATATTTGTTTTGTGTGAAACTTGATGTGTGGATATAGAATGTCGAGATGTCCGAGCTAATTTATTTTCAGAATTTATTATATTTGAAAAAGTTTTTTAAGAGTAACCGAGTTTGTGGTTCTTTATATGGCAAAGGAAAAGAACTCCTGCCCTAGTTTTTTTTTGCAGTGAACTCCTGCCCTAGTTGGAATCGGTAGCCCGCAACTGTCGGTTCTCTACAGAATCGAGTGAAAGGCATGTACATCACGTAGGTGCACCCAGCGATTTACCCCAGAACGAACTAATCGCCACCGACCGCACGGCTTCAACCACCGGACCGACGTGGCGCTGACACCCGGTCCAACTCCGACCCACGTCCTTCTCGGCGTGGAGCTGGAGTCGCATCAGCATCGGCGCGTCGGGCCCGGCCGGCGGGACCCGCGTCCGCAGTCAGTAGTCACGGCCGCCGCCTCGTGGTCCAGTCCAACCGGGCCCGGCGGCCGTCGTCGCCAAGCCAAGGAAACATCCTAGACTAGTGCTCCGCCCACGGTTAGTGACACTCCGGCCCTACCGACCGTACGTACACCTCTCCCTTTCGCTCGCCGTCGTTGCCCACGACAGCGACGTACTTGCACACCCGCTCCGGCCAACCGCTGGTGGCGTCGCCGGATTGATGGGTCGCCGGCCGGATCGGTCGATCGGATCGAGTAATTGCAGGTGCCCGCGTTCGCTTTCGCTTGCAGTGCTCGACTGCCAGTCTGCCACCAGCCGGCTTCCGCTGAGCGCCGGAGGCGGAGGCGGAGCGCCCCATCGCCGTCGCCGTCGCCGTCGTCGTCCTGATTGCAGCGACACCGGGCACCGGGGGGCCGGCCAGTGTAGGGTGGGGCGCGCGAAAAGAACACACGGTGGGCCTTCGCCGGCCGTAGCTGTCTGTGTGTCTGCACGTTCTCGACTGGACCTGGCCGGGCTGCAGCAACAGCAGCTGCAACTTGCAACCACGCGGTTGATGTTACAGATGCTACAGATGTTAATGGCAATATCTTTTCCCCAACTTGTAACAACGTCGATGTTACAGATGCTGCCGTACCGTCGGTTCCGGCGATGACCTCGACCTCTTCTTCCTTCCGGCCGGCTAGCTGCATTCAAGGTGTAAAGCTGTCTGTCGCCGCGAGTGATCGATCTTGTGCGTCGCGCATTGTTTTGTGGTGCTAGTTTGGCTCTTCGGCGACGGGAAGAGCCGCCGCGGCGCGCGAGCTTATTTTCGTTTTCGCGATCGGGTGGAAGAAAGAAACAACGATCGAGATGTGACATGGCATAGTATTATAGACACTTTTTGTCTAAACTGAACGATTGTACATGACCTTATTGACGGACAACCAACAAGATGAGATAAACAAATGACGGTGTCAGTTTTGTGCAAATAAACTATCTACTACTTATTAGCAGCAGATATAACCGATATGGGCATGATCGATGTACGTCAACATACCACTAACACACAGTACTTATTAAAATACTCTATATACGGCCGGCGCCGTTGTTCTTCGCACCTCCAAGCAGTGCGAACCGACTCCATAATGAACTCTACCCAATAAACTAAGAAATGCGTTCATTCAGCAAAAGATTTGGTACAGCTCGGAATGAAACGGAGCTCACCAATTAATTTCTTTCTCGACAAACTTGTGCTCCATGTACAATAGAATAGAATAGAATAGAATACAGCAACAAACGCAAGGGTCCGATGTTAACACCAGTCGTCCTTGTAACCAAAATGTGCGGCCAGCTACAACGAATCATCGCCTTTTCGGTTTCAGTTGTCAACTCAAACGATACGGTATTACGTCGATTTGAACAGGTGTTAACGCCCAAGCGTCATTGCTGGCGAAGTCGGATCCACGAGCCGAGCGAGCAATTGCCCCCTGGATCGATGCTGGAGCAGCGTTTTCGAGTCGCCTGGACGCGACCTCCACCTAATGCGCCGCTACCGACTGCCAAAAGGCAAATTACAAAATGTGTGCATGTGCGGAAGGGGCACCCTACGTAGCAAAATGTATGTGCACTTGACCATACCTAAACAGGAAAAAAGAGATCTGCCTTCTCGGTTTGGTTCTTGGTCTCCTCGCCTCGGCAGTTGCTACCGCGTCTCGTGTTTCCCAAAGATGCCTGCAGCAGCAACACACGTAGCACTGTATGTGGTTAGTAAATACAGTATAGTCTATAGGAGATCCTGATGCAGCACTGAATTCAGATTTCTCGTACGCAGCAACCTAGATGTACTCCTGATCGAGTTACTTGTATATAAGTATAAACTACTACGGTACAGTCAGTAGACAAAGCAACCGAACGAGTACCAAGAAAAATGTTCAGGGCCGACAGGAAGCAACCGCATCACACGTCAGGTACGCATGAGAATTTTAAATACTTGATGGCATTGGCAGAGCACCGGAAGTAAAAGAATACTGATAGGTGATCCGGTTGGCCAAAGAGGAAAACCTACAATCTGAAGTACATTTAGTTCAGAAGCATGTGTTGTGTGCATCCCTCCCTCAGATCTACTTATTAGGTACTTTGGATAACTATGAAGCTTAGACGGCGCTAAACAAGTGCAAGCCAGCCAGCAAAGATTGTTGATCTTATCGTCTTAACTTCTCCTTATCACCATAATTAACAAACCCCCCACACATCTGTCGCATAACGAAACACAAAGACGTGTATATGCTTCAGGAGTTTCCTCTTGTCACTATGCAAGCAAGCAAGCAAGCAAACAAACAAGCACCTGACACGGCAACAGCTTCGTACACTATACACCAATATCACACTGAGCGGTCAAGGGCTCAAGGATTGGGTACGAAGAAAAGCTAATGATTCCAAAATGCAAAGACAAAATGGTCCAGCTTGGCAGATGAGAAAGACAACTTCAATTTGCACTTTTGCAGTTCATCCATCCTTGCCCAGCCAACATGAGCACAAGGATATTATTATCTGCACATCTATCCTGTATAGTCTCAGAAAAGGTATGTTATTAATTGATGCACTGCTGCAACGAAAGATTGCAAAATCTTCCAAGATATTTCAAAGTTTGTGGTAACTAATGTTTACAACTTGGTATCTTCTTCTATGTAATTAATGGGAAACATGTCAGGGCAACAGCACACCAAGATATCATATATATACACTGACAGGTGCAGCTATTTTAGGCCCAAAGAGGTAAAAGCTGGAATACTGCCCAAAAACTAGTTACACAAAATATCTAAATTTATGGACTGTCAGAAAGGACATCGAAGACTGCTACACCACTTAACTGAAATATAAACGAGAAGAACATTGCGTTGTTGAAGCTGTGTGAAGGAAAATGTGGAATCGTCGTTCCATCATTTCAGCTTCGTTTTTTTATGAAGGTTAAACAAGAAGAAAAAAATATGGACACGAATTCTGCGAGATCTATTATAACCATCTACAAATGCAACTGCCAGACTGGAAACAACAAGAACCCTAGAGGGCATCATTCATCAGAAGTCAAGAGAGCCATCTACAAACAGTGGATCTACAATGCAAACATTTGGATCTTAGCATGCATTTCTGGAGACCACATTACCTAACCCAACAGTGCTATCCTCACATGGAAGCACTGCAAAGATACTGTTCTATAGGACCACTTGAGTTTACGATGCTAACCAATCACATTTTATTTATTTAGTATAAGACTGTAGCTGGCAAGTCGAGCCTTTGATGTATTGGACAGGACCACCAGAATACATACTATTCTGAGTTTCATTACATAGCTAGGAATTGCTATTGCTCTTTGGACCACACATAACTTATATTTCTGTTCTGACTAGAGTTTTTGTGAACCCAATTATACACACTGTATCTGTTCCAGTTTCTTGGGAAATAGTTTTCCAAGCAAATGCAGATAAAATTTGTTCCCAACAGCAAGAATACAAAATTAAGAAGTTCAACCAAAGAACAAAAATATATTATTGGTCAGGGAAGCTCTGAAGAATATATGCATCTAAAATACATCTTGCAACTACCACCAAGTGGAATTCACAAACATAAGTCTAGTCTTTAGTGCGTCCAAAGAAAATAATACTGAACTGTATCCAGTGGTTAACTTCCCTTCAGATCGATACCAAACATAAACTTTCAAGGGAAGGCAATTGTCTGTGGACCTATAGCCCAATATAACAAAGTAATGGCTGAGTACAGTTTGTTCTTGGACAGGCATTTCATATATGAATGTAAAGTTAATGGCACTATGCATTAAAGTGATCAGTGCAATTACATGTTCACTCTTCTTTTCTGTACCACACGATGAACTCACCTGTCATATGGAATAACAACTCTTAATATAATATGGGTAATGCATGGGCAATCAACCATACACACGCATGATTGATGCCCTACTCCTGCAGGTTAGTTAGCCGTGGGTAAAATTACCATCCCTATGTGCTTTTACCCGATCTTTACAGTTAACAAGATTCTAGTAGGTTGCTCTTCCCAGAAAGTCTTATTTCTCCAAAATAATATTTACTTAAACTGTAAAATTGTGGAGTAATTACAAAGTGAGATGACTCGAGCCGTATTCAACATGTATAGTTAGACCAACCCACTCCTAGTTCTGATTCTGACTGGTAATATGAGCTAATAGGGACAACCACTTGATTACTAGTTGTTGTATTTCTAACCTTTTTCTCAGTCCAAGTAATAATCAATCCAGTTTGTCTCTCTGGCATTAGAGACATAAATATTTGTTCCAGCCCAACAGCACGATAGAAACTTTGAAGAATGAACTTCAGACAAGCCACATGCGTATAGGTACGAATTGATTCAATTGGGGCAAATAAGCCGTTAAACTATTTTGTCCAATAGCTTATGCATGATTGCAGCAATACTAATGACTCAATTACCCATAAGAAGATCACTGGAAGATTTATCACTGTTATTTGAATTAAACTTAGCGGCACTGCTACTTAAAATAAAGTGAATTGGCATCTTCAGATAGTGTTCAGCTAGCTATCATGGCATCATGCAAACCACTTATTTAGCATAATATAACTAGGTAAAAAATGCGCAGAAACTAGCATAAGGCAATTGAGCACTAGGATTCATGTAGTAACACTTACTCTCAGCAAATTTACTTTTGCTAAAGTAATAACTAATGGAAGTACCTAACGAAATGTCAGAAAATAACATAAACAGTGTGTGTCACGTCTCAGTTTCAGACACAAAAGATGCTAGTTATGACTTATGAGCCAAAGTACATCTCATGCAAAAAGTTGCACATAAAAGCAATCTGATGTAGAAGTCTGTTAACTCTGCAAATGAATTGACAGGTTAATTACTATCAATCTAGCATAAACCAGTTCTTTCATCACCAAAAGGATCTACACAAGCACTATACGGAGTACACTGATATCTATGGCCGTATGTACAGTTGTACACAATGTGAACAATACAGTAAGCACCAGCATGGCTAATGTAATGAAATTTTTCAGAGGAAGAACACTGGGAAGTACTAATTTTGCAAACTTTTCTATTCTGAAAGAGTTAAATGACAAACAATATTTCAGCTAGATGGTAAAGGAACATGCAACAAGCAGTATAAATTGTTTTTTCACAGTTCACGGAAATCCAACTGGGCTATTGATAAGATTTTGTCAATACAGTTCAATTTATCCAAAATACAGAGAACAACTCCAATCACACGCTATTGGAGGAAGAATTTACACATTATTTTTCCTTGAATATCTTACCATCTTCTCCATGGTGTTACAATTTCCGTCAGACACAGGAAAATTCACAGCCAAACATACAGAAAGGACGTCTTCCTCATTGTTGTACGTATTGACATTGTGCTGAAACTTTTTTACATGGAGCTTCCTTTTTTATCTATTCCTCCAAGAAACCAAGATTTGCACAGCACAAAGAACTAAAGAAAAATAATAGAACATCTAGATTCAGCGAGGCAAGAAGAGGGCTAACTACCGGGCGAGGGGCGGCAATGGTCGAAGCGGCGGAGCACCTCCGGGTCGTGCATGGAGAGCACGAAGCGCGACAGAGCCTCGAGAAAGAGCGCCGCCTGGTGCCCCCCGGCAGCGGCAACGAGCTCCGTAAGAACGCCTCGACGGAGCCGATTAGCCTCGAGGGCGACGGCCTTGAGCTCCTCCAAGAACGCCTCCAGATCGGCCGTGCCGGCCACCTCGGCGGAGGTGAATGCTTCCTGGGCGTGGCGGAGGCGGTCGGAGACGGCGGGGACGGTGGCCCGGATTCGGCGGTCGACGCGGTCGGCGGCGGTGAGGAGCCGCGGCGAAGGCGATAGCGATCGGAGAAGGGAGGTGATGAGGGATGGGTGGAGGTCGCCGAGCCAGAGGAAGGGGAGCTCCAGGGGCGACCGCCAGTCTCCGGCGCAGATGACCTGGGCGGGGTCCTGGCGGGCGGCCGCGTCGAGGGCGGACCAGTGCGCCTGGAAGTGGGCCTCGACGGCAGCGGCGGCCGAGGAGATCGGGTCGTTCCGGGAGCCGGAGGAGGAAGAGAGCGCGCGGCGGAGCAACGGGAGGAGCGGCGAGCGGAGGGTGGCAAGCCAGGCGCCGAAGAAGTCCCGCATTGGCCGCCGGGCGCCCGGAGGAGGCCTCGGCATGCTTCCGCACGGGGAGGCGGCGGAGGCGGCCGATTGGTCGGTTGTGTCCGGTGGGGATTAGCCGCTCGGGGATTTTCGGGGTGCGCCGTCGCCGCTGGGAGCGTGGGACGGAGATGGGCTGCCACTGCAAAGTGATCTGCCTCCTGCCAAGAAGTTTTGGCCCAGTCCAGGTTCTTGGCGGTGCATATGTGTTTTTCGTCACACTGAAGGGGATTTACCTTCTCAACCACGCAATGCATGCACACAGGCATCTGGTTTGTGGTTTATTACTTCTCAAAAAAAAAAAATCTGGTTTGTGGTTTATCGTGAATGAAACCCACTTAACTTAGAAGAACATAAAGTCGTTTTTTTCTTCAATTAAGTTCATATAGAACTCCTGACATATTCATGAGAATATGATGTCGCGTTTAATCCGGTGTGTTTGTATTGCTCATGATTGAAGAACCTAGCTAGCATGAACAAAATGGACGACCATTGAAGCGTATAATCAAACATGGAGATGGAGACATGCGCCCTTTCAAGATTTATATGAACGTTTGACGCACCTAAGACCTCGTAAAAGGGTCTATGCTGCAGCACACGCTACAACAAAATACATCCTACTAAATATGGTTTGCACTTTTGGTTTAATTTGATGATAAAAATAGAACACAAAAAGGAAAAAAAAAGATGAAAACGGTATGCGTCCCGCGCTCATAAAAGTTAAACGCATGACACATTTATCTTTGTACCAAACCTATGTAATTTTGGATTAAAATAATTAGAAAGTTCTTATAGCCCAAATTCATGGAGAAACCTACCAACGTTAGGGTTTGGTCACTCCCTCCATTAGCTAGCCGAAATCCTCTTCTTTTCCACTTCAATAATCATTTAGGTCGTCTCTTAGACTCTGCTTTGATTCGGTTAAAAAAAATTATGTAGTTGCAACTCCGTGTACTCAGTTTTTCGTCACGACCCGATCAAGACCGTTTACGAAATCCCGTTCTTTCGTTTAAAAATTATATATATTTGTATTATCTAGATTTCATATTTATTCCTTGATTGTTGTTCCATTGGTTATGGAATTATGTTTTCGTGGTTAGGTTGATCGTGTCCTCACGTGTTCAATTACAACTATGGCGCTTGTTTAGATATTGCATTGACGCATTGTTGACGGGCGATGTAGTCAAATTGTCAAACTTGTGTCCATCGAAATAAACGATGTATTTCACATCGAAATGTTGGGACACCCATAATCACTATATTAACTTCTTGTCATGCATGTCGTTTATAACCGTTAAGCAACACGGTTAATTTTTATTAAATAGAAATGTTGCAACCAAATATTGTAACTTCAGTTTCGTCTACAGACCTGGCTGACAGTACTATACATGTTCTTCCGCTGGTGAATTCAAATAATAGATTCAAAAATGTACTTTTGAAATACAAATTCTGATCACACGGTTTTACCACGGCATGTCTTGGCACATGTATAAAACAAAGGAATCCTGAATTATTGCAACTCGACTTCGTGGGACATTAGTTCAACTGCTGCCATCTGACCACACGAAGAGCCTCTCCTACATCACCATCCACACCGTCCGGTGGATTTCGAATCACAAAAATACCAGCATCTTCAGTCTTCGATTAGGTTGCCCCTGCTTGGTGTTGCTAACATGTTGTTGGAGATATAGCCATGTCCATTTTCGCCGAGCACTCCTATGGGTATGCTCCGCTTTGCAAATGAGATTCGCCCCGGGTAGAGGTACAAGGCATGAGGCCTCAAGTTTTTTTTTTTTTTACTCTGTATTTTTCCAAACTTTGTAATAAAATGTTTGTGTTAATCATTTCGATGCAGAGACTGGAAATGCTCCCGTTTTCGAAGAAAAATAGCAGTGCCTTCTCATGCTGGTTCAATTATAAATAGTTAACCAGCATAATTGCCGAAGAATTTCACCTAGAATGGCTCCAAGTTCTGAAAAGAATAACAGACATAACGAGAAACAACAACAGCGCAATCACAACGCACAGGACTATATACGTCCAAGTCCAACTTCCTCAACAGAACGGCGAGCGAGCCGGCAGGTGCTGCTTCCGGCTCCGCTTCCGGAACGACCCGCCGCAGCTCGGCCCCGCCTCCGCCGACGCCCTCGGCCGCTTCCCGTTCTGCGGCTCCAACTCCTCCCCGACGGCGGCGGCCTTCCGGTTCACCCGCAACGCGCATCTCAGCCCGCGCTCGCTCTCCCCAAGATGCTTCACCTGCGTCGACGACGTGTCAGATCAATCCGTGCGTGCGCCTACGTATATACCCGATCGGTCTATCATCTGACGTTCAGTTCACCTTGCAAAAGAGGGAGCAGTAGTCGTGCCCCGACGAGAGCGGCCGGGCGCACGCCGCGCAGGGGTTCTCCGCGCTGGCCGAGCGCTTCCTCGCCGTGCGCTCGTTCAGGAACACCACTTCGTGGTCGCTCACCGAGTGCGACTGCAGTGCAGATCGTCCACCATGAATGATCAGAACATGCACGCAGAATGTCGCGAAACAAAACAATCATTCACGCCCGACTCTGGATCTCAGGCGATATCGGCGGCGCTGTTACCGGTGTAGTACGTACCTGGATGCCGGTGCAATCGAACAGTTTCAGATCGTCGACGCGGACGACGAAGCAGGACGCGTACTTCCATATCTTTTTCCCCCGTCATCAAACGGAATCACAACAAGATCGATCAGAACATTCATGGTGACCACATTTCATCGATCACGCGCGGAAATTGTGTACCTGGAGGACGTTGTGGGAGGGGTCGTGGGGGAGGCAGTGGCGGCACAGAGCGGCGGCGCAGTCGGCGCAGAAGTGGTTCTTGTCGTTCTTGCGCTCCGCCGGGTGCACGGCGCACGCGTCGAAGAACTCCTCCGACAGCAGGCCGCGCAGCCACTGCGGGGCGCCGCGGGCGGCGCAAGGCTGCATGGCTTCCCCGGCCGCCGGCCGGACCTACCTGCGTACGGCGACCGCACACGGCGCGGGATCGATCGGTAAATGAATTGGGTTGCGGCCGCGGGTTGGGGACGGAGTGGGGCTTCACAGTCTCGATTCAAAGAGCGAAAAGCGCGGGGAGTTAGGCACTTCTATCCGTGCATGCGGAGCTGAGGCCCAGTTTGGCAACGAAATATTTTTTAAACTGAAGTATTTTAAAACCAAAGTATTTCAGCGCCTGGCAAGTAAATACTTTAGTTTTGGCCAATACTTCATTTTCGGAAAAAGAGGGTTAGACCTCTTTCTCCAACACTTAAAAAAAACTACAGTTTTGATGAATACTTCAGTTTTAAAACCATATTATTTATTAGATCCAAACACCTTAAAGTATTCAATACTTCGTTATTTTTTGAAACCGAAGTATTCTCTCTATACTTCAAAAATACTTTGATACCAAATGGGGCCTGATTCTTTCTGGCGATCTAATACGGAGTACAATTTTCGCGATCGAGAACGGAGTACTAGAAGTAGAACCAGTGCCCTTTCGAAAATTCTACAGAGAACGGGGGAGCTATATAACATAGAACTTCATCATTGATAAAATAGCCAGAGTATTTTAGATCAGAATAAATAAAATATTAAAAATAAATAATAAATTATAAGATATTGCATCTTAACATTTCTCCAAAACTTCTGTAAAATCATCGCAAGACACATGCATGCACAAAAGTAGCTGCTAAAGTCGTGCAGGCTAGTACGTGAGACCCTATGTGGCCCGTGGGCTTGTGGTCGGGGATACCTCCATTGAAAAGTAGACCGCCAAACTGTTGCTTCATAATGAGTAAAATTCATCATTGGTACCTGAACTTCGGGACGAAAATCATTTCGGTCACCGTACTCAGCAAATACCATTTTACGGTCACTGAAGAGCGACATGTTGACCAGTCTCCAGCTGTGGCAGTTTTGTAAAAAGGACCCTCCCAATCATCTTTGTCTACTCAATGTCACCTTCTTCTTCCTCTGTCTCCCAACCCGTCGTCCGTTCCCTGCTTCGCGGCTCGCCACCGAGGTCGTCTGCCGCACACGCCGCCGGCGTCCAACCCGTCAGTAATCTCCGGCCACCCCAGCGTCCAGGGCGCTCCCGGCCGCATCGTTTATTCTGCTCGCTTGCTGGTTCCGATCTTGCGAGTTCCAGCGAGACGCACACGTAGCGAAAGAAGTCGCCGAGACGCTCACCGCTCACGTAGAAGCTAAGCAAGCAAGCCGCTGGATCCTTAGCTAGCTAGCTTCACGTACACATCAACAGAAAACAAAACGATCCACGCGCGCCTGAGCGGGGGCGTACTCGACGGCCGTACTCGGGGGCTCCTCTGACCGTACTGAGGTGCAGGACGGGGCCAACCTGTGCCGCATCCTCACGGCCCCGCGTACACGGTCGTCGTGACCGAGGAGTGGCTCGGCCTGCTCAACGGCGACCCCGCGCGTGGCGCGTCTGCCTCGACGTCGTGTACACCAGGATGGAATCATGGAAGACTTCGGCGCCGTGGCCACGACCGGCTGGGGTCGGGCAGCGCGCTGACGTACTGCCATACTGTACTGGTGCCGAGCAGCGGTGGACAGCTCCTCCCGAAAAGTCGTCGTGGACGTGGACAGCGGCGGGGCCGCGCTGTGCAGCAGCTGCTGCTCGACGCCGCGCTTGCAAGGTGACCGCGCATGGAGAGGTGCCGGCGGCGGGGAAGGTCGCATAGATTGCGCCATGCCGCTCCCCCTGCTGCTCGTCGCGGGTGCGTCCAACAGAGGGGCGCCGTCATCCCTACTCGCCCGCGCGGGATCCTCCAAATCTCCAATCGTCGCCAACATGCTCGTCTTCCCCGACGACAGTTGATGTCTACTACACGCTTCTATTCTTATAGACTTGTTGGGACTCCAAGCGCAGAGATTTGTAGGACAGCGCCAAATTTCCCTTAAGTGAGTCACCCAAGGTTTATCGAATTCACGGGAGGTAGAGGTCACAGATATCCCTCTCAAGCAACCCTGCAATTAAGATACAAAAAGTCTCTTGTGTCCCCAACACAGCTAATACAATTGTCAGTTGTATAGGTGCACTAGTTCGGCGAAGAGATGGTAAAATGCAAGTGATATGGATGGTAAAAGGTGATTTTGTAATTCTGTAATAAAAATGGCAGCAAGCAAACAAGTGACAAAAGTGACTAAAAATGGTGTATCAATGCTTGGAAACAAGGCCTAGGATTCATACTTTCACTAGTGACTACTCTCAACATCATTAACATAATTAAACACATAATAGTTCCACAAAAACACATGCATGGTAGACGTTACTTGAAGATCATTCTTTCGTGGATCAAATAGGATGAGAATTGCGTATGGTTACGAAAAGCACACCTTAAAGTTCGTATTCCACATCTATGGACACTTCATGCTGTCACTATCCGCATCCAAAGATAGTACTAACAAACACTACAACATATTTCTTGAATAGTCTCTTTTTCAATAACACAAGCATCAAGAAACCTCATGATCTATTCAATCCAACAATAATAAAGAACAAACTCATGATGAAGATCCTTCCAATCTATTATCCATAGTCACACATGGCACCCACACTGTCACCGAGATACCGTGATCACAACGGTGACTCCGGAAATTGTACTAAATAACATCACTTAAGCAAAATCATATCCATTACACATAGTAAAACATCATGTATTCAACTATCCTAACAAAGCTCATGATCACAACGAAGATCACATCATGGGAGAGAGAGATAACCACATAGCTACTAGTATAAGCCTCAGCCCCGGTGAGGGACTACTCCCTCCTCATCGCGGGAATCAGCGGTGTCGATGGAGATGGCTCCGGCGGTCGACCCCCCCTCCGGCAGGGTGCCGGAATAGGATCAATCTGACCCCCGAAACTTGTCGGCGATGGCGGCGGAGCTCTGTTGCGTATTTGGGAACATCCTTCGGGGGTTAGGGTTTTTGCGTCTGATGTGATTTTATAGGCGTCGGAGGCGGCCGAGGGGTGCCCCACAGGGCAGGGGCGGGTCCCACCCACGGGTGGGCCCTAGGCCGCGGCAGGGGGCTGCCCCTGGCCTGTGTGGGTCCCCTGGAGTCGCCCTTCTGGCTCCCTTCCTCATTTCTTCAATAAAAAATCTCCGTAAATTTTCGTCCAATTCCGAGAATATTTCCAGAAGTGACTTTTTGCAATAATTTTAGCAGAAAAACAGAGAACTGGCACTGGGCATCTTGTCAATAGGTTAGTCCGACAAAATGCATAAAAATGATGTAATATGATATTAAAAATATGTGACAACATCACAAAACTAGCATGGATCACTCAAAAATTATAGATACGTTTGAGACGTATCAGCATCCCCAAGCTTAACTCCTACTCGTCCTCGAGTAGGTAAGTGATAACAAATAATTTTTGATGAGACATGCAACCAACAAAATCTTGATCAAGATAGTAATGTAAAGCATAGGATGTGAATAAGTGATACAAAACAATTGTCTATAGTTGATAGCAAGAAAGCAATGAATAACCAAGTTGAATCATTCACGCAAAACCTTTCATAAATAGTACGTTAAAGACATGAAACCAATGTGATCCACATATTTGATTAATTCTCAAAGTTAACAATTCCATGACAAAAGTGTTTGTGAATCAAAACAAAGAAGATGCAAGTTTTAGCAAAAAGCTTCAACTTCCAACGGTAAAGTCAATATAAAGATTCATGTTTAATCTGACAATGTAATATGATCAATGATACCCAGGGTCAATGCTAGATGTTTGCTTTGGTGGAGATAGAAGGAAGAGGAAAACTGAATCAACATTAAAAGTAAAACAAAGGCCCTTTGTAGAGGGAAGCAGGGATTAGTCATGTGCTAAATCTTTTTGTTTTTTATGAAACAGAAGTTAAACAATTTTGAGACATGCATGCTTTCGTCAACGACTTCACAACAGAGAAGCTATCTAGTCCCCCATAACAAGCAAGGTTTTTTAGACTTATGAGAGCAGCTGGTTTTTAGAGGAGCGAGTACGCTTTTCTTTCTCCTTGGTTTCACCACTGTCCAATGTTTGAGCTGATTTCTCAGATTTGCATTGCGCGGAGGAGAATGTTGAGTTATATTTATATTTTGCTTAAGCTGTTGATGACGGAATTGATGAGAGTGTTTCTCCCTCAACTACGCCAACAAGCACTCTTGATACCCTGAAAGGAAAATAATATATGGGATAGGTTGAGCTTCCAAGTGCACAGTATGTAGAAGTGGAAGTTTTTTCCCCACGAGGGTGACTCGAGGGTTTAATATCGAACTCTCGGGGAATCAGTAGTGGGGATTTTATCTCCTTGTCCTTCTCTAGATTTCCTGCAAACAAAGTAGATTGCTTTGTGCCCTCAACCTCACCAAGTGGTTGTCAAGCACAAGGTGTGAGAATTATATTAAGATACTAATGAATGCAAAACAGTAAATAAATATGCAATGGTGGTAAGTAGTAATGCAAGGATGATAGTAATCATGATGGATGATATTTTTGGGGGTTTTTATATGTGTATGCAATGAATAAAAGTATTTTTGTATTTTCTGATTTTAAAATGACTGAATGTAGAAAATGCTTAAAAGTGGTGGGAAAGTTGTTTCTTATGATTAAAAATGGACCGGGGTTCATGGTTTCACACATGCACTCTCTCTTTAATATAATGTGGCAAATAAGTAGACATAGGATTAACATATGAGATTGCAAACAAGTTTAATGACATGTTACTAATTATATGGGCATCACGTCCTAACATAGAGACCTTTTGATTATTAGTCTCACTTATACTCCACCAAGATGCGAACTAAATCATACACCTCAGTAATTAAGATGACTCAGAGTAAAGCTTTAAGATTAATGACATGAAGTGAAAATAAGAACATGATGGATCTAGTCATAGGTAGAGGCTTGTGACTCCTCAACCTTGTAACATGGTATTTTGGTTTGTCCCTAGTGAGGCAACAAAGTAAGGTAAACACCCAATGGATCATGATATTAAGTTGTCAGCTTATCACATCACCACCCCCGTTACTCCAACTAATGCACATGTTCCCCCTCACACGCTCTCATAAACATGCTTGATCAAAACAAGGATACAAGAACGGGGTACATAATATGCATCTACTTTCATAACTGAAATAAACATTGCAAACTCATAAAAAGATCCACCACAAAGGTAATACAACGATGACCATAATCATGTTCAGCAGCTCATACGGTGCTAATTAGTGAAGCTCAAGAGAGAGATACATATGCTACTGCCACAAACCCATAGTTCAGAGGTGGACTACTCCCTCTTCATCATGGAGACGGTGGAGATGTCGATGGAGAAGAAGGAGACCTCTCCGGCAGGGCTCCGCCGGAGTTTCCCCCCTCCAATCTGCAGCCTCCTGGTCTCTGTTTCTTGTTTCTCTCGTGTGGCGGCTCTCTCTTCGAAGAACGTCGGGGGGCTCTTTATATAAGCGTTTTTAGGTCACGAGGATGCTTCAAGGCGAAGGATCAACGCAAACGGGGCCACGAGGGCCAAAAGAGGTGGGCCCACGCGGCCCCTGTACCTGGCCGCGTGGGGCACCCCCTTTTGTCCCTCCGGCCTCTGTTCGCTTGCTTCTTTCGCTCCTAGGTCTTCGTCCTTCCAAAATAATGATCCCCGTAAATTTATAGCTCATTATGACGTCGTTAAGACCCGGAAACAAATAAGGAAAAAATAGGGGTTTTCTGCCTACGCAGGATTAATTCCATAAAAAGGGGAAATCATTATTAATTACCAAAAATCATTAAATAACAGTAATATACCCCTTATATGATGCAAATATGAATGGAATACAAGTATTATAGTGCAAAGTTCATGTATGCATTTTACATGCATCAACATCCCCAAGCTTAACTCATGCTCGTCCTTGAGTATGAAAGTGATAAAACTAAAATAAACTTTGCAATATAATAACAACATGGATATAAAAGATGATTGCTACTGCTACATTGTAACGCCCCCCGGATCGGTACTATGTAGACTTAGCGATTTCCACCAAATCCGCATAATAACGATCCTAGGACGCCCACCAGGCATAACGTGCACGTCGCAACACACACGTTATGCGGGTGGAATTGTGATAACATTACAATAGTTCTCGACGGAACCCACAAAAGAACATATATACAACAACGACTCACAGAGTCAAGAGTACAAAATATGCATTACAAAGATCCAAACAACAGCGGAAGCGGATAGTATCCGGCTACGGATAAGAATACAAATTGGACTAAGAGTCCTGAAGATAACCAAAGGCACCATAACCCTGCCCAGGCCAAGCCGGAGGGATTCCCAAGCTAACGTCGTCAGACTTCAAACCTGTTGGCTGCCATGGAATAGCAGCCCCGAAGGGGTCAGTACTATGAAGTACTGGCAAGTAATACTCACAAGATATCAAAGCTGAATTCCGGTGGAAGAGGGTTAGCGATTGAGGCGGCAGCAAGCAGCACTATCAACTAATACAGACACGCTACAAACTTTCGTCTAACAGAGACAAGGTAAGGGAGCGCATAAGGAGCCAGCTATACTAGCACCAAACATAACCCAGCCGATTCCTTAGCAGCCCGTTTATCCCACGAGCAGCAAGCCCAAAGGCACTCACACAGTTGGCAATTTTATAAATTATTATTGAAGTAGCTCTATCTTACTAAACAAAATTATTATCATTAGTGTAAGTTGTCTATGATCTTGTTAGCCAGCACATTTCACCAAGTCGTCCATAACCGCGGACACGGCTTTTCGAAAAGATTTAACTCTGCAGGGGTGCACAAATATAACCACACGCACTTCAACCCTTGTTGCCAGCTATTAGCACACTTCCTATGGTGTACCGGCAGGGTGTTCGACACTACACTTTCCTTCACTACCGCACAAGTCTAGGGAACCACCTAGCTAAGTCTGACCCACCTTGAAAGTCCAGCAAAAGCTCCGAGGTGGACTTAGCCGATGCGAGAACGGCTTCGGGAGGGAACTGATGAGGACATCCCAACTACAGTTACAACCACTAGTCCTACCACTACACAAATACAAGGACCTATTACTCGAGCTCGTGCACGTCAACTAAATTATCAGGTACTTTCGTTTCTTGGAACTTTTCCAAATTTACATGAGAATATGCTACTGCCTAAAACCGATGTGTTTGTTACACTTAGGAATAATGGACCTAGCGAGGAGTTGATGGACAAGTATTGGAGCATGATCGTCCATGGAGCTGGCAGCAGGAATGCAAGTGCTGAAGAGGATGCTGTCACGGAGGGAGTCTACCGCAGCCTGAAGCCATCGTAATGCCAAATGAAGTCTTGGACGAATTATACAAGTTACCACTTTATTATTTTCGTCCAAGACCTATTATAGGTGCTGCGCCACCTTATTTTTGGGCCAGGCCCATGTATTTTCGTCATACCCCTTTGTGGGCAGTCTTTAGAGTCTGTATTGATGGGAAAAGGAGGTTTAGGCTGGATTTCGTGGCCCCACCCATGGGAGCACGAATTTCCCCTCTTTTCACCCATAAATACAACACCTAGGGTTTCTTTTAGACTTGGGTTTTGTTTAGTCAAAAGTTAGCTAGCCGTCGCTGCAACTTCGCCGTACTTCGTTTGTGCCAGATCGGCCAGACCAAGACCGCTCTTCGAAACCCCACTTTCATCTCTAATCATTCATATTTGCAATATTTAGATTGCCAATTCTTAGTTCTTGCTTGTTCTTCGATTGCCTGCAGGAATTAGACCTTAGTTGGTTTGGTCGATTATGCTACGGCGCTGTCATAAACCTTCCCGGAGTTGGTGTAGCGATTGCTAAGGCGCAGCGTCCTCGCACGTTTGTAGTCGGATCGTCAACGTCGACGCCACCCAAATCGATAGTATCATCTCATCGAAAGATCGGACACCTTTGCCTCTATCAAGTGGTATCAGATTTCAGGTTGATCGGTGAGATTTACAGTTTACTAGTGTAGATTGCATCTGTTCTTCATACCTACAGTCCACGAAAAAAACCAAAAAAAATATAATTAGGTTAGATTCTTCCATCCTAGAACCAATCTAAACCATTGCATTTTCTTTTCAGTGCATTGCATCGTTTAGTTCACGTCTGCATCGTCGTGTCGAGTTGCTGGTCTTAGCGTCTAGTCCCGTAGAGTTTCGAGTTCTTCGCACAATTTGTCATCGCCGCTGCTGCATCAACTTGTACGCTTGCAGATCACCGCCGCCCCCCACCCTATACCGCCGGCAACACCATCCACCGTTGCTCGCGCATCTCCATCTACTCATCGCATCGCTCGCATCTACCTTCGCTTCCACGCATCATACAACAACCACCGTCACCTCTGTCCACAAAGCTCACTTTGTGCCGCCACCGCCACGTTCTTGCAGCGCACCGCCTCCAAAAGCCCTCGCACGAGCATACCGATCCGCCACACCACCGAGCCGCCGCTTACGCCGCCACCACAGATTAGGGTTAGGGTTCTTGTTCTTTTGTTCTATTTTCCTTGCAAGTTTTTCGTGATCTAAAAGAGTTCTGATAGGTTTAGTTTTCCTTTTCCGCGACCTACTGTAAAAAAAAAAAAAATCCGCCCGACCACAGAGACCGTCTGTGGTCTAGCGTGACCAGTTTTGTAAAAAAAAAAAAAAATCGTCCGCCCGACCACAGAGACCGTCTGTGGTCTAGCGTGAGCCGATTTGAAAAAAAAATTCCCTTCTTTCGTGCAGCTTCTGTTACTGCGGTTGATTCTCCTTTTTGCTTGTTTGCTTGTTGTTGCCACATTGTGACGTCGTTGGTGTTATAGGCTCGCGTCTCTAAAACGGTCTAGCCTAGGACCAGCACAGTACCGTCTTTGAGCGTTTATTCAACTTGCATTCCTGATTGGATCATTGCTAATCCTTGCTAAGCCTTCCTAAAGCTCCACAGATTTCTACATCGTGCGTTGTGATTCTCTCCTGGCAATCGCTTCATCTAATCTTCGACGAGTTTTGACAGCGTTTGTTGCCAATCACCTACTGCTGCTTGGTAAGAACTTGTAAGAGCTTTGCTTTTGGTTTGATGGATTACGCACTCTTTCCACCACCACCTAGTAGTTCATAGGAACATATTCTTGTGATTTGTTTCCTGTCTTCTACTAACCATGTCAGGCTCGGGTGACGAATGGGAGAGCATGACGAACGAAGAGTTACACACTAAGTTCGCCAAGCTTGTGATGGATAACACGCAGGACATCGACAAACGACTTGGCAAGGCACTTGAAAAGATAACCGGCCTCGAGCAATCCTTTGATACCAAGCTTGCCGCCATATTCAACGAGTTGCTCGCTCGTCTTCCGCCACCGCCAGCTGCTGCTCCTCGTCGCCCCGGGTATGTTGGGTACCCTCAACGTGTACCCCGTGAGCAAGGCCAAAATTCTGGAGTAGTTGCGGCTGTTGATGAGCCCTTTGATGACTACGAGGGTGAGGACGAGTATGAAGGAGTAGAAGTGCAGCAACAACCACCTGGTCGGCCGCGTGCCCACATTCGTAATGGTAATGCTGCACCACGCCCTCAGGTATTGCATGATGATGACCATGTTGCTAAACCAAAGTTAACGATTTCACCTTTTGAGGGTAGATATGATCCTGATGCTTATCTCACGTGGGAATTAGAAACTGAACAACGTTTTGCATGCTTACATTACCCTGAAGATAGACGTGTTCGAGCTGCTGTTTGTGAATTTACTGGGTTTGCTTCTATTTGGTGGTCTGAATATTGTAGAGTCAATCCTAATGTCATCCCCACCACTTGGACCTTCTTAAAAACTGCCATGCGTACTCGTTGGGTGCCTCCATATTATCAACGTGATTTGCTTCAAAAACTGCAGCAACTAAAACAAGGCAAAAATTCAGTAGAGTAATATTATCAACAATTGCAAACTGGGTTACTTCGATGTGGTGTTGTGGAAGATACTGAACCTATGCTTGCACGTTTTGTGGGTGGGTTAAATAAAGAAATTCAAACCATTTTGGAGTATAAGGAGTATCATACTATTACCCGTTTGTTCCATCTTGCTTGTATTGCCGAACATGAAGTGCAGGATAGGCAAGCTTCCCGGACTAATTTCCCTGCAGGACGGACTACATCATGGACTGGTCGTGCACGTTCTACGCGCACCCCGTTTCCCCCTTCTACTTCTGCTACCACGCCCAGCAAAGAGACGTCAAGCAAGGCAGCACTACCACCCTCCTTTAAGGCTACTCCTGCTGGTTCCACACCAAGTTCATCTTCCATGGCTTCCATGGGCAACACTAGCAAAATTCAATGCCGCAAATGTGATGGTTGGGGTCATTACGCACGTGAATGCACAAACAAGCGTGTGATGATTGCTCGTGAAGATGGAGGATATGATTCCGCTAGTGATTTTGATGAGGAGAATTTGGCTCTTATTGCACACGAGGAACAAGGCGCTAATGACTGTGAACAAGATGTACCATGCATGGCTGCTGATGATGCGGATAGGTATGCTTCGTTAATTGTTCAACGAGTTTTGAGTGTGTAGGTAATTAAGGCTGAGCAAGACCAGCGCCATAATCTTTTCCACACTAAGGGAGTTGTGAAAGAACGGTCTATACGCATCATTATTGATGGAGGAAGCTGCAACAATTTGGCAAGTGTCGAGATGGTGGAGAAGCTTGCGCTCACAACGAGACCACATCCTCGTCATTACTACATCCAATGGTTCAACAATAGCGGCAAGGTTAAGATCACTCGTACTGTTCGTGTGCACTTTAGTATTGCTGCATATGCTGATTTTGTTGATTGTGATGTCGTCCCTATGCAAGCATGTTCTCTTTTATTGGGTAGGCCATGGCAATTTGATAAAAACTCTGTACACCATGGTAGCACTAATCAATACACTCTTGTTCATAATGATAAGAAAATTGCGTTGCTACCCATGTCTCCTGAACAAATTCTAAAAGATGATATTGCTAGAGCTAGTAAAGCAAAAAGACAGGAGCAGCAAAAGAGTGAAAATCAGATTGTGGCTAAGGAATTTGTGCAGCAACATAAGACTAATAATGTATCACCCAACAATGTTTCTACTGAAATTAAATTGACCAATCCATGTTTACTTGCTAGCAAGTCTGATATTACTGATTTGGATGTTAATGAATCTGTTTGCTATGCCATTGTTTGCAAAGAGGTATTGTTTTCTTTTGATGATATGCCTCCCTCTTTGCCCCCTGCTGTTGCTAACATTTTGCAGGAGTTTGCGGATGTTTGTCCAAATGCTGTACCACCGGGATTACCACCTATTCGAGGCATAGAGCACCAAATTGATTTAATTCCCGGTGCATCATTACCGAACCGTGCTCCTTACCGTACCAATCCTGAGGAGACTAAAGAGATTCAACGACAAATTCAAGAATTACTCGATAAAGGTCATATTCGTGAGTCTCTTAGTCCATGTGCTGTCCCAATTATTTTGGTACCTAAGAAAGATGGTTCTTCCCGCATGTGTACTGATTGTAGGGCTATTAATAATATCACAATCCGTTATAGACACCCTATACCACGTTTGGATGATATGCTTGATGAATTGAGTGGTTCTACCATATTTTCTAAAGTTGATTTGCGTAGTGGTTACCACCAGATTCGAATGAAGTTAGGAGATGAGTGGAAAACAACTTTTAAAACTAAGTTCGGTTTGTATGAGTGGTTAGTCATGCCTTTTGGTTTAACTAACGCTCCTAGCACTTTCATGAGATTAATGAACGAAGTTTTACGTGCTTTCATTGGACGTTTTGTGGTGGTTTATTTTGATGACATACTCATATACAGCAGATCTTTGGAGGACCATCTGAATCATTTGTGTGCTGTTTTTGATGCTTTGCGTGCTGCACGTTTATTTGGTAATCTTGAGAAGTGCACCTTTTGCACCGATCGAGTTTCGTTTCTTGGATATGTTGTTACCGCGCAGGGCATTGAAGTGGATCCCGCCAAGATTGAGGCGATTTCGAGTTGGCCGACTCCGCTAACGGTCACCCAAGTGAGGAGTTTCCTTGGTCTCGCTGGGTTCTACCGGCGTTTTGTCAAAGACTTTGGGTCTATTGCAGCGCCGTTGAATGAGCTTACAAAGAAGGACGTGCCCTTTGTTTGGGGCGATGCATAACAGGATGCGTTTATGATGTTGAAAGATAAGTTAACCCATGCTCCCCTACTCCAACTTCCTAATTTTGATAAGACTTTTGAGCTTGAATGTGATGCTAGTGGAATTGGGTTGGGAGGAGTGTTGTTACAAGAGGGAAAACCTGTTGCATATTTTAGTGAAAAATTGAGTGGGCCTAGTCTGAACTATTCTACTTATGATAAGGAATTATATGCTCTTGTTCGGACTTTAGAAACTTGGCAACATTATTTATGGCCCAAAGAATTTGTTATACATTCTAATCATGAATCTTTGAAACATATTCGTAGTCAAGCTAAACTGAACCGTCGACATGCTAAGTGGGTTGAATTTATTGAGTCTTTTCCTTATGTTATCAAACACAAGAAGGGTAAAGATAATGTTATTGCTGATGCTTTGTCTCGACGTTACACTATGCTTTCACAACTTGACTTCAAAATTTTTGGGTTAGAGACCATCAAAGATTTGTATATGGATGATGCTGTTTTTAAAGAAGTAGTGCAGAATTGTAAGGATGGTAGAACATGGAACAAATTCGTCCTTAGTGATGGATTTGTGTTTCGTGCTAACAAGCTATGCATTCCAGCTAGCTCCGTTCGTCTTTTGCTGTTACAGGAGGCGCATGGAGGAGGACTAATGGGGCACTTTGGCATCAAGAAGATCGAGGACGTACTAGCCACGCATTTCTTTTGGCCAAAGATGAGACGGGATGTTGAGCGTTTTGTTGCCCGCTGCACTACTTGCCAAAAAGCTAAGTCACGACTTAATCCTCGTGGTTTATATATGCCTTTACCTGTACCTAGCGTTCCGTGGGAGGATATATCCATGGACTTTGTTTTGGGTTTACCTAGAACAAAGAAGGGGAGAGATAGCATATTTGTTGTTGTGGACAGATTTTCTAAGATGGCACACTTTATACCATGTCATAAAACCGATGATGCTGCTAATATTGCTGATTTGTTCTTTCGTGAAATCATTCGCTTGCATGGTGTGCCAAATACAATTGTTTCAGATCGTGATAGTAAATTTCTTGGGCATTTTTGGAGATGTTTATGGGCTAAGTTGGGGACTAAACTGCTTTTTAGTACTACATGTCATCCTCAAACTGATGGACAAACTGAAGTTGTTAATCGAACTTTGTCTACTATGCTTAGGGCTGTTTTAAAACAGAATTTGAAATTGTGGGAAGAATGTTTGCCTCATGTTGAATTTTCTTATAATCGTTCGCTGCATTCTACCACTAAGATGTGCCCTTTTGAGATTGTGTATGGTTTTGTACCTCGTGCACCTATTGATTTATTGCCTCTTCCATCTACGGTGCAAAATAATCTTGATGCTACACAACGTGCTGAATTGATACTAAAATTGCATGAGACAACTAAAGAAAACATTGCACGCATGAATGCTAAATATAAATCGTATGGAGATAGAGGAAGAAAGCATATTGTGTTTGATGTTGGAGATCTTGTTTGTTTGAATTTGCGCAAAGATCGCTTTCCTGATTTGCGCAAGTCCAAGTTAATGCCACGAGCTGCTGGTCCTTTTAAGGTGTTAGAGCATATAAATGATAATGCATATAAACTTGAGCTGCCTACAGACTATGGGGTTAGTCCCACATTTAACATTGCAGATTTGAAGCCCTACTTCGGTGAAGAGGATGAGGTTGTGTCGAGGACGACTTCAATTCAAGAAGGGGAGGATGATGAGGACATCTCAACTACAGTTACAACCACTAGTCCTACCACTACACAAATACAAGGACCTATTACTCGAGCTCGTGCACATCAACTAAATTATCAGGTACTTTCGTTTCTTGGAACTTTTCCAAATTTACATGAGAATATGCTACTGCCTAAAACCGATGTGTTTGTTACACTTAGGAATAATGGACCTAGCGAGGAGTTGATGGACAAGTATTGGAGCATGATCGTCCATGGAGCTGGCAGCAGGAATGCAAGTGCTGAAGAGGATGCTGTCACGGAGGGAGTCTACCGCAGCCTGAAGCCATCGTAATGCCAAATGAAGTCTTGGACGAATTATACAAGTTACCACTTTATTATTTTCGTCCAAGACCTATTATAGGTGCTGCGCCACCTTATTTTTGGGCCAGGCCCATGTATTTTCGTCATACCCCTTTGTGGGCAGTTTTTAGAGTCCGTATTGATGGGAAAAGGAGGTTTAGGCTGGATTTCGTGGCCCCACCCATGGGAGCACGAATTTCCCCTCTTTTCACCCATAAATACAACACCTAGGGTTTCTTTTAGACTTGGGTTTTGTTTAGTCAAAAGTTAGCTAGCCGTCGCTGCAACTTCGCCGTACTTCGTTTGTGCCAGATCGGCCAGACCAAGACCGCTCTTCGGAACCCCACTTTCATCTCTAATCATTCATATTTGCAATATTTAGATTGCCAATTCTTAGTTCTTGCTTGTTCTTCGATTTCCTGCAGGAATTAGACCTTAGTTGGTTTGGTCGATTGTGCTACGGCGCTGTCATAAACCTTCCCGGAGTTGGTGTAGCGATTGCTAAGACGCAGCGTCCTCGCACGTTTGTAGTCGGATCGTCAACGTCGACGCCACCCAAATCGATAGTATCATCTCATCGAAAGATCGGACACCTTTGCCTCTATCAGGAACACTCATACGATTGCCCCTCCTTCCACATGCGATAAAACGCACGGTCCGCAACTCTACCGTAAGTAACCATCACGTATCATATCTTCCGGAGGCGTCCCATCCGTGTACCTGCAACAATATAATAAAGCGCCGCGCAAATGGAAACACCCGAACTAAGTTGTGGCGCCCTGGACAAGGCTGCAGATCCGGTACTAGGTCGAGGGGAGTCCCATTTCCTCCCACATGTGGGTAGTGCGCTCAGTCTTGGATCAGAGGACAAGAACTCGGGTCCTAGGCGACACTAGCAGAACAAATCACCATGATTGGCCTTCCGCCGGTGCCTTATCTTTAGTAATTATTCCCATCGCCAAACATTAAGGATTATCATGTGAATTAACCCAACTATCAAATTATAACAAGACTAGAACATGACTCGAGCAAAACAAACCTAAGCATGCACTACGACTCGCAAGGCCAACAAGATAAACAAGCAACAGGTTAACAGGATGTGGAGGGGTGGCTATATCATGGCTGCAAGGTAAACATGCAAATATGATCGGGGCACAATCATCGCAATATAAGGCTAGCAAGGAACAAAAGATAGGAGGTCTGAGAGGCAGAAGACAAGCAAAGATAGCAGAACCTGTCGTTGCTCACATCAACTCATCGTCATATTCCCGAAGAAGCCACAAACACTGGAAGCGCAAAGGATGCATTTTACTAATACGGCAAAAGAAGCGGCATGTTGATGACATGATGCATAACAAATTAATTGTGATTCAATTTTATTCCCTAACACATGGCTGATCGGTAGTGGTTTAGGGGGGGTTTTGTTATCGTCTCCACAGGGATCAAAATCTATTGGTGCTTTTCCTTTCCAGAAGCTTGGCACAACGAAAAGGTGGGTTGGTGTTTTACGGATCTAGACTAGTTCTTGCGGATCAAGCAACAGAAAATAAAAACGGTGACAGCAAAGGGGAGGCTAAGGAAGATCTCGCGGACAGCAAAGGGGAGGCTAAGGAAGAATCAAACACATAACATGAACGGCAGCAAAGGGGGGCTAAGGAAGAGTTCACAAGCAACAAAGTCACAGCACGACTACTAAGTTCACACAAACAGAGCGATTCAGAGAGTTACAGAGAGTTTTCACCGAAGGGGTTGGAGAGGATCGAATTAGTTCGTCGCGGCGGCAGCAGAGGAAGCAGAGGCGGGAGGCTAAGGAAGATACAGACGAAGTAGAAGCAAGGAAGAAGACAGGGACAGATACGGATCAAGGGCTTCTTCTTTCCTCTCGTTCCTCGCGGATCGTCTTCGCCATGATTCTCCAAAGTTCTTCCTAGTTCTTCGGTTCTTGATCTGGGTGGAGTGGTTGGTTGGGTCGTGGATCTGGTGGATGCGGTGGAGTGGTTCTCCTAGTTCCTAGTTCCGCGGAGGCACTCTTCTTCTTGGGCAAGGAAGCCGCTTTATAAGTGATGCGGAAGTGGCGAGGGCCGCGGTCGGTGGCATGGTTGGTGGCGAGGCGGGAACTTCCGCCGTCACTTTTCAGCTTTTTGCCCGAACGCACATGGTCTGCTCCCTACTTTATCACCTTTTTGACTCTTCTGGTTTCTTCTCCTCCAAGTTGATCGATTCCCTCCTTGCTGATTCAAACGCGTGCGCAGCGCAAGTGAGATACGCTCGCAAACTTCTCTTCTGGCTTCGAGAGGTTCTGGCTTCGAGAGGTGGCACCCTCGCGAGGCATTCATCCTCGCCAAGCGAAACCCTCGCGAGGCCTTTTTACTCGCGAAGCAAAACCCTCGCGAGGCCTTTTTCCTCGCGAAGCGTCAAGTCCTCTGGAGGCGTCTTCTAAGCAACAAATTGAGTTGGAGATGAAGAAATATGTGCCTTGGCGCACTGATCTGCAAAGAGTGGATAACTGATGTAAAAAGCATTTAAAACCTTGACTGAACTTCTCAAATATGAGCAGATTTAGTGTTTTGGATGTCAAAAAGATGTGCATAATTCAGAGTGATCAAACCCCCAGACCCAAACCTTTGCTTGTCCCCAAGTAAAGCAGATATGATGAAAACAGTGCTCAACTTCTGCATACACAGCAGTTCATACATATTGGATTCAAAGCAGTTTCTGCATACTTGGTTGCAATCTCTAGTTCAGAGTCAAGTTTCAATTAACAACTTTTATATATGTCTCAGTTCAGATACTTTTCGATTACCTAGATAAGACATTTGGCAGGGAAATCAAATGAAGTGATCAATGAAATAGCCATGAGTGTTAAGTAAATGCAAAGTCAGTGCTTCACCTACTACCGTTCCCGAGAACATAGTAGGCTAATGCGAAAATTAAAGATGGGTTAGGATCATTGTTACTTGTCAGATTCTTTCAGTTAGTGCTTCACAGGTTACAATCCCGAGATCATAGCTGCTAATGCAAAAATTTGCTTTCAAATTACTATTAGGAACTTCAGGTTAGTGCTTCACAGGTTACAATCCCGAGATCATAACTGCTAATGCAAAAAATTTGCTTTCAAATTACTTGCTTCAAGTTAGTTTCACTGTTAGTGCTTCACATACCACCATCCCGAGATACTGGTAGCTAATGCAGAAATGCAGTTAAAACATGGCTCTTCGAGGATCAACTTATTCAATTTCAGAGCCACTTGCATTATGAAGGTATTCCAACAGATCTGATCAGAGACATATATGAACTCTGTTTTGATACATGACTCTAACACAAGAGTTTGCAAGCATTATAGATAGAAACACTGTAAGATTCACAATAGCATGAAAGATTGTTTAGGAAAAATTAAGAACTCCAAGAAACTTTTACTCGACAAGCAACTTCGAAAATATAGCCAAGAATAAATAGAAAATTTGTAATCATGGCATAGCAATGATATTCATGGTGTAACAGGATTTGTTAATTGGAATGTGTTCACCTGGTTTAAGGGTCGAATCCTCGAGAAGTCTTCCTCGCGAAGCAAAAACCCTCGCGAGGCTTTCTCTTGAAGCAGAATCCCACGAGAGGCCTTTTTCCTCGCCAAGCGACCTTCTACTCCTTGCTTGCAGGGGTCTCTGCCAACCCACTTCACTCTCTTTTATTCAACAATCTGAAAAACAAAACAACAAACAAAAAGGAAAGGGAACACACAAAACAAAAATAACTCTTGAAGGGAAATAATATATAAAAAAGGATATCAGGCTGCCTCCCGATGAGCGCTTGTTTAAGGTCACGAGCCTGACCGTAGCTTCTTCTCACTGCTTCACAGCTTCAGAGGATGCATTGGGAACATCCTCTGACTCGTCATTCTCGCTTTCTTCAGGATCTTCAATGTCAATCTTCTCTCCTGCTAGGTAATGCTTCAGTCTCTGACCATTTACCTTGAAGGTACCTGCTGATGGGGTCTGGACTTCGAAAGCACCATTTCCCAAGTCCTTCTTCACTATGCAAGGACCAAACCATCTTGACTTGAATTTTCCAGCAAACAGATGCAACTTGGAGTCATACACCAACACTTGCTGTCCAATGTTGAACTCCTTCCTGAGGATATGTTTGTCATGCCATTTCTTGGTCTTTTCCTTGTAAATCTTGGAACTCTCATATGCATCATGCCTCAGCTCTTCAAGCTCACACATCTGCAGTTTCCTTGCACTTCCAGCTTTCTTCATGTCGAGGTTTAGCTTTCTGATAGCCCATTGAGCTCTGTGCTCTAACTCGACAGGCAAATGGCATGCTTTACCATATACAAGCCTGAAGGGTGACATTCCAATAGGTGTCTTGTATCCAGTTCTGTATGCCCACAAGGTATCAGGCAATTTCAGGGACCAATCTGCTCTGGACTTGGACACAACCTTTTCAAGGATCTGCTTAATCTCTCTATTGGATAACTCAACTTGTCCATTGGCTTGAGGATGGTAGGGTGTAGTAACTCTGTGATTCTTCACACTATACTTGCTCAACAACTTCTCTAGCTGTTCATTGTTGAAGTGGGCTCCTCCATCACTGATTACAACTCTAGGAACTCCAAATCTGGGGAAAATTACAGTTTTGAACAGCTTGTAGACTGACTTGGAATCTACACTGACAGTTGGTACCGCTTCAACCCATTTGGACACATAGTCCACTGCTACAAGGATATACTTGAAACCTCGAGAGGAAGGTATAGGTCCAACAAAATCAATTCCCCATACATCAAACAGCTCAACTTCAAGAATGCCTTGCTGAGGCATTTCATTCCTTCTCGAGATTTTCCCAGTTCTCTGGCAGGGATCACACTGCTTGATAAAATCATGAACATCTTTGAACAGGCTGGGCCAATAAAATCCAGCTTGAAGAATCTTTGCTTGAGTTTTCATTACTCCAGCATGGCCTCCATACATGCCAGAATGACATTGGAACATCACATCATGAGTTTCTTCAGAGGGCACACATCTCCTCACTATACCATCTGCACAATGCTTGTAGAGGAATGGTTCATCCCAGTAATAGCTCTTGGCTTCATGCATGAATTTCTTTTTCTGCTGGTAGGACAAATCAGCTGGCATAATTTTGCACTCTAGGTAATTCACAATGTCAGCATACCATGGAGTCTTGGCTTGTCGCGAGACATCGACCCTCGCGAGGCCTTTTTCCTCGCGAAGCACATCTCGCGAAGCATCTCCTCGCGAAGCATGAAGAGTTAGATCGTCCTGAGGTCTCCCTCGCGAGGCTTCAAGAAGCCCTCGCGAGGCATTTACTCCCATCAGTTGCTCTCTAGGGATGTTGTCTTCTATTTTTCTGGTTTCAGAGCAACTTATTCTTGACAAATGATCAGCTACCACATTCTCAGAACCTTTCTTATCCTTGATCTCAATATCAAACTCTTGAAGCAGGAGAATCCATCTGATTAGCCTGGGCTTGGCATCTTTCTTGCTGACAAGATATCTTATTGTTGCATGATCAGTGAAGACAGTACATTTTTTCCCAACTAGATAAGATCTGAACTTGTCAAATGCGAATACCACTGCAAGCAATTCTTTTTCAGTAGTGGAATAATTGATCTGAGAATCATCAAGAGTTTTGCTGGCATAGTGGATCACATGCTGAGCTTTCCCTTTTCTCTGGCCCAGAATTGCTCCAACTGCAAAATCACTTGCATCACACATCAACTCAAAGGGTAGGGTCCAATCTGGAGGCTGCACAATTGGATCAGAAATAAGATCTTGCTTCAACTGGTTAAAGGCCTTCAGACAAGCTTCATCAAAGTGGAATTTGACATCTTGACTGAGCAGTTTGGTTAGAGGCTTAGCAATGCTGGAGAAATACTTAATGAATCTCCTGTAAAATCCAGCATATCCAAAGAAACTCTGTATTCTTTTACATTTTCAGGGGGTGGTAATTTAGCAATCACATCAACTTTTGATTTATCCACTTCAATGCCTCTAGAGGATATCAAGTGTCCAAGCACAATACCTTCAGTGACTAAGAAGTGACATTTCTCCCAGTTCAATATCAAGTTCTGCTCTGAGCATCTGTGTAGGACTGCTGCCAGGTTCTTCAAGCAGGTGACAAAGTCTTTTCCATAGATAGTGAAATCATCCACTGAAAACTTTCAGAATTTTCTCAATGTAGTCAGAGAATATTGAAGTCATGCACCTCTGGAAGGTTCCTGGGGCGTTACACAGACCAAATGGCAATCTTTTGTATGCAAATGTTCCATATGGACATGTGAATGTAGTTTTTTCTTGATCTGCTGGATGGATGGGAATCTGAAGAAATCCAGAGTATCCATCAAGGTAACAATAGAATTCTTGCCCTGCTAACCTCTCCAACATCTGGTCCATAAATGGCAAAGGGAAATGATCCTTCCTAGTTGCCTTGTTCAATTTCCTGAAATCATTGACCATTCTCCATCCAGTAACTGGTCTTGTGGTCATCAATTTTCCTTCTTCATTTTCAACCACTGTATAGCCTCCTTTCTTGGGCACTATGTGGATAGGACTCACCCACTCGCTGTCAGAGATGGGGTATATCATGCCTGCTTGTAGGAGTTTCAGAACTTCCTTTTTTACTACTTCTTGCAGGGCAGGGTTTAATCTCCTTTGTCCTTCTCTGGAGGGGGTGCTATCCTCTTCAAGATATATTCTATGAGAGCAAACCTTCTCATCGATTCCCTTGATGTCATCAATGGAATATCCAATGACATTCTTGTAGAGTCTGAGAACTGACAATAGGCTGTGCTCCTGTTCATCATCAAGTGCAGAGCTGATTATCACAGGGTGAATTTTTTCTTCTCTAGGAACAGATACTTCAGGTGAGCAGGCAACTCCTTCAACTCAACAATAGATTTATGAGACGGCTGACGAGGTTCTCTCCAAGGTTCTGCTTCCTCGAGATTTCCCTCGCGAGGCATTTCTCCTCGCGAAGCTTGAAGAGGCTCTCGCGAGGCATTTGGTAGGCCCTCGCGAAGCATTTCTCTTGAGGCATTTTCTGCACTTACAGAATTTTCATTACAAAGAGTGATTCCAAACAATTCTTGAAGATTAGGACTATCAGCTGTGACAAAGACTTTTACTTCAGGCTCTTGGGGTTGCATTTGTTGCTGAGATTCCATGATACTCTTGTCGATGACATCCATGGCATGGCATTGTTCAAGCATGTTTGGCAGGTGGGAAGCGTGCTTCATGTTAAACTCTGCTTGTTCAGAACCAAATTGCAACTTCAGTGTTCCACCTTTCACATCAATTATGGCTCTAGCTGTGGCTAAGAAAGGTCTGCCAAGAATCATTGACTCTGAGTTATCTTCCATTTCCAACACAACAAAATCCACTGGATAAGCAAAATTTCTAACTTGGACTGGCACATCTTCAAGATTTCCAGTTGGTTTTCTCAGTTTTCTGTCAGCAAGTTGCAGTGTCATAGAGGTGGGCTTCGGCAAGCGTAGCTGCAGCATCTGTCTGGCGGCTTGGGGCAACACACTGACTGAGGAACCTAAATCACAGAGAGCTGTGAAGGTTCTTTTTCCAACCACACAGGGGATACTGAAACTTCCTGGTTCTCCTAACTTTTTGGGCAAGTTGTTTTGGATAACTGCACTGCATTCTTCTATCAAGGCAACTATCTCAGGATCTTCTATACTTCTTTTCTTGGTTATCAGGTCCTTGAAGAATTTGGCATACAGAGGGATGTGCAACACTGCATCAAGGATGGGGATTGTTATTTGCACTTCCTTCATTGTCTCTAGGAACTTGGCATACTGCTTTTCTTCCTTAGTTTTTTCCAATCTTGAAGGGAATGGGATCTTCTGAACTAAAGGCTTCTCAACCCTTGGTACTGCTACTGGTTCTACTGGTATTACAGGCTCTTGAGGAGGATCCCTCGAGGGGCTTTCCTCTCGAGGTAAATTTTCCTCGCGAGGCAAGTTTTCCTCGCGAGGCCTCCTTGGTGGGGCTACATAGGTGACAGTTGGAGGTGTCTTCAGAATGGGTTCAGTGTTTAATCCACTTCTAGTGGTGACAGCCTCTACTGCTTCAGTAGTGGTAATTGCACCACATTGCTTAGGGTTCTTCTCTACCTGAGCAGGTAGTTTGTTCTCTATCTGATTTCCCTGGGTATTGGAGATTCCAGCTGTAAGCTGCTGCATCGTCTTGTAAAATAATTCGGACTGCATCTTCATTGTTTCTTGCATTCCACTGAACATTTCTTTTTGCACACGCATCATTTCACTAATTTCAGACTAGCTACTGCTTGAAGAGGCATTTTGCTGTGTTGCTTGGTGAGGATGCTGTTGTGGCTGCTGCATATGGCCTTGAGGTCTGAAATTCTGCTGAGATGTTGAGGCATAGTTCTGTGGGGCTGCATTCTTGTAGGACAGGTTTGGATGATGTCTCCAGGAGGGGTTGTAGCTCTGAGAAAAGGGACCTTGATTCTGAGTGTAATTCACTTCTGCCACTTGAGATTCACTGGCACTGAAATAGGGACACTCCTGAGGCTAATGACCTTCAATTCCACAAATCTGGCTGGGTGCTGAAACTGAACTTACTGGCACAAGGGCTTTTCCATTCTTTTCCAACATAAGCTGAGATATTTGACTGGTCAGGCTATCAAGCTTTGCTTCAAGGGCTTCCATGTTGCATAACTAGTGGCTGAGGAGGCTGCATTGCTCTTTCATTTGTCCAGGAGAAATTGTGTGAAGCCATGCTCTCAATCAATTCAAAAGCTTCATCCAGGGTCTTGTTAATTATACCTCCTCCAGCAGCAGAATCTACAAAGGATCTGGTCTGATCTGTTAGACCCTTGTAGAATGTCTGCAGAATTAGCCACTGTTCTTGGCCATGGTTAGGACACATTCTAATCAGGCCTTGGTACCTCTGCCAGGCATCATATAAGCTCTCTCCTTGGCATTGCACAAATCTGGTAATTTTGTCTCTGCAATCGGCTGCTTTGGTGGGGGGAAAGTATTTCTCAAAGAAAGCTTGCACCAGATGTTCCCAAGTGTCCCTAGCATGAGTAGGCAAGGCATGGAACCATAACTTAGCACTTCCTGACAGGGAAAAAGGGAATAGCTGCATCCTAATGGCTTCAGGGGGCACACCATTGTGCTTGAGGGTGTTACAGTACTCCAAGAAATTTCTGATATGTTCATGAGGACTCTCCAAGGCAGAACCTTTGAAGGGGTTGTGCTGAACCATACTGATTAGTGCTGGCTTGATCTCCCAGTTGTTTGCCTGGATGGCAGGCATTACAACATTTGTATTTGCCAACTGATCCTTGGGAATCCATAAATCTCTCAACTTTTGGTCACCCATGCTAATAACTGACCGTCTCTCCTCTGGGTCTTCTACTGAGGACACTGATGCTACTCTTCTTCTTGCAAGAAAAGTTCTTTCCGGCTCTGGATCAAATGGGGCTAAAGGTGAATCTTCAGATGTCTGCATACACGAGCTCTCCAACCTGCACGAAGGAGATCATGTTTCCACTGCACACAAGCACAAACAAGAACTTTATCAAGGGTTAGTGGACTAAATCCCCTAATAACCGTTCTAGAAACAAGATGAAGAGACTAAGAGTAACAAAGCAAACAGATTTATCACGGAGGTGAACTACGGGGAAAGAAACACAACCAAGGCTACTGTACTTTGAAAAGCAATCAATATTTGATCCCCGGCAATGGTGCCAGTTTTGATCGGTAGTGGTTTAGGGGGGTTTTTGTTATCGTCTCCACAGGGATCAAAATCTATTGGTGCTTTTCCTTTCCAGAAGCTTGGCACAACGAAAAGGTGGGTTGGTGTTTTACGGATCTAGACTAGTTCTTGCGGATCAAGCAACATAAAATAAAAATGGTGACAGCAAAGGGGAGGCTAAGGAAGATCTCGCGGACAGCAAAGGGGAGGCTAAGGAAGAATCAAACACATAACATGAACGGCAGCAAAGGGGGGCTAAGGAAGAGTTCACAAGCAACAAAGTCACAGCACGACTACTAAGTTCACACAAACAGAGCGATTCAGAGAGTTACAGAGAGTTTTCACCGAAGGGGTTGGAGAGGATCGAATTAGTTCGTCGCGGCGGCAGCAGAGGAAGCAGATGTGGGAGGCTAAGGAAGATACAGACGAAGTAGAAGCAAGGAAGAAGACAGGGACATATACGGATCAAGGGCTTCTTCTTTCCTCTCGTTCCTCGCGGATCGTCTTCGCCATGATTCTCCAAAGTTCTTCCTAGTTCTTCGGTTCTTGATCTGGGTGGAGTGGTTGGTTGGGTCGTGGATCTGGTGGATGCGGTGGAGTGGTTCTCCTGGATGCGGAGGCACTCTTCTTCTTGGACAAGGAAGCCGCTTTATAGGCGCTGCGGAAGTGGCGAGGGCCGCGGTCGATGGCGTGGTTGGTGGCGAGGCGGGAACTTCCGCCGTCGCTTTTCAGCTTTTTGCCCGGACGCACATGGTCTGCTCCCTACTTTATCACCTTTTTGACTCTTCTGGTTTCTTCTCCTCCAAGTTGATTGATTCCCTCCTTGCTGATTCAAACGCGTGCGCAGCGCAAGTGAGATACGCTCGCAAACTTCTCTTCTGGCTTCGAGAGGTTCTGGCTTCGAGAGGTGGCACCCTCGCGAGGCATTCATCCTCGCCAAGCGAAACCCTCGCGAGGCCTTTTTACTCGCGAGGCCTTTTTCCTCGCGAAGCGTCAAGTCCTCTGGAGGTGTCTTCTAAGCAACAAATTGAGTTGGAGATGAAGAAATATGTGCCTTGGCGCACTGATCTGCAAAGAGTGGATAACTGATGTAAAAAGCATTTAAAACCTTGACTGAACTTCTCAAATATGAGCAGATTTAGTGTTTTGGATGTCGAAAAGATGTGCATAATTCAGAGTGATCAATGGAAAATCATTTTAAATGGGATCGGAGCACAATATAGATGCACCGGACAAACCCCATAATTAAAGTTGGATTAATTCGTCTAAATGAATAAGGTGCAAGGTTAATTAATGATGCATGATTTTATAAGATACGCATATAGGTAGATAGGGCTAGGGTTGGGGTCACACATCGGATCATGGGATCTTCGGATTCGGAGCGGAAGTAGTCGACGTCGTCGAAGTAGCCGAAGTAGTCGAAGTAGTCGTTCCGTTCGGAGTTGAGGTAGCCGAGGTAGTCGTTCATCCGGAGTCGGAGTAGTCGAGGTAGTCGACATCGTGGAAGTAGTCGTACTCGGGGCGTCGTCGTGGCGGACCTTGGCATTCCGGGCTTCGGGGTCGTCAGGGTCCCACGGCATCGGGGTACTCGGGCTCCGGTCTTCACGGACACGCACGAACGCGGCTGGCACAAACGGACATCGAAGCGAAGTACTCGGCGGTTCCGGTTGAGGTAGGCCTTGTCGTATCCACACAGTCGTCGGGATTCACGGAGCGGAGAACTTGGTGTCGGGAAAGACTTCACGACGGGAATGAGATCGGAGAACGGGAATGGACATGGTCACCGAGAGGCAACGGGGACGGACACGGAGAGTACACGACGGGGACGTGCACGGCAGCGGGAAAAACACCGGGCGGGAAAACTGTCAAACACGTGACGGGCACCGGAGACGGAGTACTCGACACGGACACTGTCGGGAACGGAAACGTGCAGCAGCTGCACGGGCACGGAACCGGGAACGTGCAGCGGGAACGGAAGCAGCCGGGAGCAGCAGCACAAGCACAGGCTAGGTCATCGGGAAGCGCATCGGGGAACGCCGTAAGTTACAGAGCAGCAGCACACGGGGAAAATAGGAAGCGGCAACGAGCACGATCCCACGACCTGGACAACAGCAGGAGGGCAGGCGGCCACAAGCATCGGATGGGGAGGAGGAGCAGGGCCACGGCCAGGTGCGGGGCGGCGGATCCATGGCGGAGGGCGCCGGCTCGGGACGGCGGGAGGGGAGGCGGTGCAGGGGATCGAGGTGGGGAAGGAGAGGAGCTCGGGAGAGAGGAGGAGACGACGGCGGGGCGGCGAGGAAGGCGTCGGCGCCCGCGAGCTTGGAGGCGGGGACGCGGGCGGAGGAGCTGGATGAGGAGTGCCTCGGCCGACGCGACCAGAAGAGATGAGGGGGTGAGGCGCCGCGGCGAGCAGGTGCAGGGAAGGGAGGTCGGGGAAGGGAGGTGGTCGGCCGGGAAGGCGCGGAGGCGGCGGGCGGGCTCCAGAGGGGAGCTCGAGCGAGGGGGGGAGGTGGCCGGCGGGAGGACGGTGAGGTGAGGCAACGGGGAAGCTCGGGATCGAGCTGGGGGCGCGAGGAAGAGGGGAACGGGGAAGGAGAAGGTGCGGGGCTCGGGGAAGGAAGAAGAGAAGGATGCGGGTGAGGGTGCGGGGAGGAAGAAGCCAAGGGAGAGAGAAAAAGAAGAAGAAAAGAGAGAGAAAAGAAAAGAAAGGAAAAAGGGGGAGGGGCTTAAAAGAAAAGAGAAGGACCCTTTTGCGAGGTGGAAGGGCTTGATCGCGAAAAGCAGAAAACAGAGGAGGGTGGCTGCAAGAGGCAGGGGGTGGGAAAGGAAAACTGCCAGGGAAAACCCTAGGGTTTGGGGGTTAGGTGGGCTTGGGCCGGTTTGGGCTGCTCTCTCGCATCTCAAATTTTATTTTTCTTTTGCAAAATAATTTGGCAATTTAATTTTCAAAAACGGAGACGATCGTCTCGGTAAAATATTTTCCGACAATTTTAGAAAAATAAAATAGGGTTTAATAAAAATAATTTTTGTTGCCAAAAATATGCAATGTGATGATGCTGATGTCATGATGATGTAAAAATAAAATAACAGGCAATTCTAATTTGGGGAAAAACCCCGGGGCATTACATACATAAAGTCAAATGATTCATTAATTCAAGGAAGTAGCAATATGCAAACAGTTTATAAAGTGATATCAAGTATTCAATGCAAGGATGTTCAATGATAGTTCACAAAGTGTAACATAAAAGATAGTAATATGGACCACAAGTATGCAATATGATAAGTAAGAACATCCTACATTGGTCATAGAGTGAAGATGAAAATATGAAAGTAAAAGGTGGACACTTTGGAAAGGATATATAAATGAGTAGAGGTAAAACATGCATAAGTTTCATCTATCCTCCAAACTATTCTACTTGAGTTATTGATTGCAATGGTAATACTTGGTGTCAAGCTCTCATTCCCCTATCATAGCATCTTGAATGATTAAAGTTAAATGTGAAAGCAAATATGAGTAGTGGCCTTGATAAAGTAAAGGTTAGATGTCTCATGCCCCTTGAATACAAGTACCTACACCATGATTACTCATCTTGGGAAACAAAGCAAGTTTAAGTTATCTATCATTGTAAGTAATAATGGTATTATCAAGAGCCTCAACTGGGGTACCTCTTGTCCCATGATATGGATCAAGCCCACATCAAAACAACAAGACACACAAATATAATGAACAACCTCAACACCCTTTTTATTTACCACTTGATATAGCCTTTTATTGTAGGGTGTATCACAGAAAGTTCAAAATAGCATGTAAGTAAATTTCCACCATGAATGATGCATGGCTTAGATTAGCGGCCCAGGTTTCTCTCTAACCATTTATACAAACTCATTTAAACTTACTCTATTTCCACATTATTTCACCATGATATGCATCCATAAACAAAAGTACATGATATCAACTAAATAAATGATGGAACATGTTGAAAGCTTTGCATGTGACAACACATATGGGCTAACTCCCAACCTTAAACATTTATCAAGCCACTATCATCATAATATTAATCACAATGGTTCATGTTTATTAAATGCAATAAAAGTAAAGTGTGCATCAAGTTCGCGAGAGCTTTTTAACCAACTTTTCCCATTACAATAAATAACATAATCATTTTCATTTAGAGGTGTAGATAACACAAATAACATGATAAACATACTTGGAATAGCATAAAGCTAATAGGTAGATATGGTGGACTCACTGGAAAAACTTTGGTTGAAGGTGTTGGAAACAAGTTTTTACTTGTTGGAATTTTCGGGCTAGCAAAAGGGAGAAAGATGACCATCTAGATGCATGCATGAGTGTCCATAGAACTAACTAATTCATGTCAAATAAGGTGAAATAACATACAACATCAAAACATGAATAAGAGATAGCTCATGATAAAGCATTTGCAAATTATTACTCATAAAGAAGCTCATGAATCATGCAACTATATGTGTCATTAAAAATCAACTTAGACATCCCTTTTCCCAATACAATAAAAGAATGCAAAATATTTCAACCCATATTTCCAGTAGCTTTCTCATATCTAAAAGATAGTGTGGTGGTCTCACAAAATAAAAATCAAAGCAAAAACAAACAAAAAGACGCTCCAAGTTTATGCGATAAAGTGTTTCAAATGAAAAACTGAAGTTAGACGTGTGCAAACCGAGAGTATGTTGGTTCAGTGGGGATGTTCTTCACATCCCCAAGCTTATGGTTTTCACCATCCTTGGATAACTCATGGTGCATCTCCTCCAATCCCTGTGAAAAAACTTCAAAACACTGTTTCTCCCATTTCTTTTCTGTGGGGTGATATTAGTAGAGATAAACAAATAGGCTTCTTGCTGCATATAATCCATGGACTAAAATTCATATGAATGATCAGAGAGTGTATAATGTTTTATTCCCACTCATAAACTCAATTGGATCAAAAATATTCATCTCAAAAGTTCAAACTATGCATAAAACAATATGGGACAGAATCTGTCCAGAAAAACAGCAGCAGCAAAACGTATTTTTCTGTCCTACTTAAGCTCATCAAAAAATTATGACAAAATTCAGGTATACAGAGGATGAAAAGTTGCAGTTACAGTAAAAATATCAGCTCATTCAGAGTTACAGAATAGCAATGAAAATTCAAACCGTGCACAGACTTTGTGCAGGAATAAAATCTCCGAATAGAAATAGCAACTTTTTCAAACCAAAATGGGTAAAACTTAGCACTTTATTAAAAATCCAGAAACTAAGCTAAGAAAACAATCTCTTGTTACATCAAGAGGACACAAAGAAAATCCAAATAAAAACAACCGGGTTGCCTCCCGTAAAGCGCTTTCTTTATAGCCGTATAGCTAGGCTTACTTACTTGTTGTTTACCGAATATGAAGCTCGTGAGGGAGCTTAAAAGTTGTGCCCTTCTTCCTTGGGAAGTGTTCCATGCATTTCTTATGTAGAAACTGAAACTTCACATTCCCTTCCTTTGAATCAATAATAGCCCCTGTGGTACGAAGAAAAGGTCTTCCAAGAATAATAGGACTAGAGGTTTTATTCTCCATATCCATGATTAGAAAATCCACAGGTACAAAAGTCATATGTAACTCTACCATAATATCACTTACTTTTCCTAAAGCACGTTTAATGGTATTATCAGCAAGTGCAAGTTCAACAGAGCATTTTTCAAGATTCTTTAATTCAAGTACTTCATATAATTCTTTAGATAAAATAGAGACACTAGATCCTAGATCAAATATGGCATGGTGTGTCTATTTTCCAATAGTTACTAGCACCTTGGGGATCCATATATCCCCAAGCTTAGGTGGTATCATAGCTTCTTGATTGTATCTAGCAATTTTTTCTTTCAAGACATGATTAGAAATATAGGAACCAAAACCAGATTGGTTAACATCAATAGAAGGATCACTTGCAAATTTTTGTAAGATAGATATTAATTCATGCAAGCTACAATTTTCCAAATCAAGCAAAGGATAATTAACTTCACTTAGCATCTTAACTTCTTCAACTTTTACTCCCCTATTATAAAGATCAAATATTTCATAACGGTTATCAAAAACATCTTCAGGTACTTGGGCTTTATCTAAACTTTCTTTAATTTTTGCTTCCAAAAGCAAGCCATCAAGTAGATAATAAGTATTAGAAGAAGACATATTCATAAAAGAACCTTCACATTCCTTATCCAAAAAGACTCTAGAGGTTTCAGATAATCCTCTATAAAAGATATGCATGAGCATCCAATCTCTAAGACCATGTGCCATTCCAAAGCCTATACTTCTAAATCTTTCCCATGTTTTTACCAAAGGTTCATCTTCCTCTTGTTTAAACTTGATAACCATTTGTTTAAAATTGCAAATCATTTCAATGGGACAAAATCTTTCAAAAAAACAGCTTTCAAATTAAACCAGATGCTAAAGTTACCAGGTGGCCATCTCAATATCCAATCTAATGCCTTCCCCCCTAAAGAGTAAGGAAAAAGCTTAAGTCTAACATTAGGATGGTTCAGTTTTAGCATGTTGCATCTTTCATCAAATTTCTTAAGATGAGCTAAAGGATCTTCCTTAGGTTTTCCATAGAAATGATTTTCATAGATTGATTTCATTATATTAGGATCTACCTCAATTTCCTCAATAGGGACATTCTTATCTTGAGGGAAATTCCTAACACTAAATGGTCAAAAAGTTCTATTTTCCATTTGCAAGTTTTTATGTGTTTTTAATTTTTTATGCAAAACTGAAAATAAAAAATGCAAACCGAAATCTAAAAATGATATGCAAGATAATAACAAAACAAAATAAAATGCTTGAAGGTAAAGATGGACAAGATGATGCTCACTTAGGTGCAACCTCCCCAAGCTTAGGTGTTAGCAAAAGTTGGTGATGAAGTTGACTTTGTTGTGATATCCTTGGATAAAACCTTCCAGCTATGATTCCCCGGCAACGGCGCCAGAAAAAACACGTGATGACGGAATTGATGAGAGTGTTTCTCCCTCAACTACGCCAACAAGCATTCTTGATACCCTGAATGGAAAATAATATATGGGATAGGTTGAGCCTCCAAGTGCAGAGTATGTAGAAGTGGAAGTTTTTTCCCCACGAGGGTGACTCGAGGGTTTAATATCGAACTCTCGGGGAATCAGTAGTGGGGATTTTATCTCCTTGTCCTTCTCTAGATTTCCTGCAAACAAAGTAGATTGCTTTGTGCCCTCAACCTCACCAAGTGGTTGTCAAGCACAAGGTGTGAGAATTATATTAAGATAATAATGAATGCAAAACAGTAAATAAATATGCAATGGTGGTAAGTAGTAATGCAAGGATGATAGTAATGATGATGATGATATTTTTGGGGTTTTTATATGTGTATGCAATGAATAAAAGTATTTTTGGATTTTCTGATTTTTAAATGGCTGAATGTAGAAAATGCTTAAAAGTGGTTGGAAAGTTGTTTCATATGATTAAAAATGGACCGGGGTTCATGGTTTCACACATGCACTCTCTCTTTAATATAGTGTGGCAAATAAGTAGACATAGGATTAACATATGAGATTGCAAAAAAGTTTAATGACATGTTACTAATTATATGGGCATCACGTCCTAACATAGAGACCTTTTGATTATTAGTCTCACTTATACTCCACCAAGATGCGAACTAAATCATACACCTCCGTAATTAAGATGACTCAGAGTATAGCTTTAAGATTAATGACATAAAGTGAAAATAAGAACATGATGGATCTAGTCATAGGTAGAGGCTTGTCACTCCTCAACCTTGCAACATGGTATTTTGGTTTGTCCCTAGTGAGGCAACAAAGTAAGGTAAACACCCAATGGATCATGATATTAAGTTGTCAGCTTATCACATCACCACCCCCGTTACTCCAACTAATGCACACGTTCCCCCTCACACGCTCTCATAAACATGCTTGATCAAAACAAGGATACAAGAACGGGGTACATAATATGCATCTACTTTCATAACTGAAATAAACATTGCAATCTCAACATATATTAACTCATAAAAAGATCCACCACAAAGGTAATACAACGATGACCATAATCATGTTCAGCAGCTCATACGGTGCTAATTAGTGAAGCTCAAGAGAGAGAGAGAGATACATATGTTACTGCCACAAACCCATAGTCCAGAGGTGGACTACTCCCTCTTCATCATGGAGACGGTGGAGATGTCGATGGAGAAGAAGGAGACCTCTCCGGCAGGGCTCCGCCGGAGTTTCCCCCCTCCAATCTGCAGCCTCCTGGTCTCAGTTTCTTGTTTCTCTCGTGTGGCTGATCTCTCTTCGAAGAACGTCGGGGGGCTCTTTATATAAGCGTTTTTAGGTAACGAGGATGCTTCAGGGCAAAGGATCGACGCAAACGGGGCCACAAGGTCCAAAAGAGGTGGGCCCATGCAGCCCCTGTACCTGGCCGTGTGGGGCCCCCTTTTGCCCCTCCGGCCTCCGTTCGCTTACTTCTTTCGCTCCTAGGTCTTCCTCCTTCCAAAATAATGATCCCCGTAAATTTATAGCTCATTATGACGTCGTTAAGGCCCCGAAACAAATAAGAAAAGAAATAGGGGTTTTCTGCCTGCGCAGGATTAATTCCATAAAAAGGGGAAATCATTATTAATTACCAAAAATCATTAAATAACAGTAATATACCCCTTATATGATGCAAATATGAATGGAATACAAGTATTATAGTGCAAAGTTCATGTATGCATTTTACATGCATCAGCTGCTCTCGGGTTGATTCAAGTGAAGACGTAATCCATCGACACCGGGTGAAAGGGGGGAAATGACCATGCTCGTCACAAGTTATGTCTAGCTCTCTATTGCCCCCTCATGAGCTTAAAAATAGAGGCACAAAAAGGAGTATTTTGAATTTTTAAAGATAGCACATGACAAATTTACTTGGAATGGCAGGAAATACCATGCATAGGTAGATATGGTGGACTCAGCTGGCAAGATAGTTTGGCTTTGGGATTTGGATGCACGAGTGAACCATACACTCAGTACGAATTTTTGGGCTTAGAAAAGAAGGTATTTGAAGCAAACATCTAAAATTAACCGGTAACAGAGTAGCATAAGACATTTATCAATCATAACCATAAAAGCTCCACACCGTCTCCAATGTTGACCAAACAATTCTTTTGATGGAAAGATTAGCTTAAAGAATTAACAACTACGAAACACCACATAGTTTCAAGTTTTTAACATTATTTCTTTACTAATCAATTCCACTCAAATAACCAGCAAGTTTAAGAATTCATCCTAATATCTCAAAACAAATGAGAAGCATCAAGTATCCACACTATGATCTACAAGACTATGCAGGATTTCATTTCATTCCAATATCACATGGATAGCATTTTATCGCTCTAACAAATTAAACAAGCAACCATAGAAACTCTCTAACAAATATAAGTGAAGAACAAGAGAGTTTAACATCAACAACTAGCAGCTCTAAACAAGATAAAAGCTAAAAGCGAGAGCTTACTAGCAAACAAACAGTAGCTAAGAATACTCAACAAGATATAAGTGAAGCAAAGGAGTATTCAAATGAAAAAGCGGAGCGTGTCTCTCTCCCACACAAACAAAGCAAGGATCCAACAAGCATATGACCAGCAAACAAACAAAACAAAACTGAAAGTAAAAAGATGCTCCAAGCATAGCACATAATATGTAAAGTGATAAAAACTTAGTTCAACGAAGATGACCTCATGATAGTCGATGAAGAAGAGGGGATGCCTTGGGCATCCCCAAACTTAGACGCTTGATGGTTCTTAATATTCAGAGGGGGTGCCATGGGGGCATCCTCAAGCTTGAGCTCTGATCCATCTTCAATTTCTTCATTGTTCTCTCCTTTGGAACTTAAAAACTCCCTTCACACAAAACTTCTCATAAACTGATTAGAGGGTTAGTGCTCATAAATTAAAAAAACACATGTGTTTAACTCAAGACAAATTACAAACAAATTTATTGGGCATTAGCTACTGTTTACTAAGCCTCAATGTGGCACTCCTCCTCAAGAGTAGCACATTTGACGATAGTAAAAGAGACGAATACAAATAAAAGTAGAATCTGTCAAAAACTGAACAATCTGTAAAGATCGAATTGTTCGAGGCACTTCTGTAGCTCAAATCAGAAAAGTCAAAACTAACAAAAGATAGCTAAAAGTATCAGGCTTTCTGTCTAAAAATTTCAGAAAAATATAAAATTCAGAGGATTTTTAGATTTTCGAATAGTGAAGGACAAAATTCTGTTTCTGGACAGCAAAACAACACCTCGCACTTTCAATGCATTAGAGGCTAAACTTGGCACAAAAAACCAAAAGAAAAAGATACAATGAAATTGCTGCAGAGGCATCAACGTCATGACTCAAGAAAAATAAAAACAAACTGAAAGAAAAGAAAACATGGGTTGCCTCCTGATCGGTTGTGGTTTAGGGGGGTTTTTGTTATCGTCTCCACAGGGATCAAAATCTATTGGTGCTTTTCCTTTCCAGAAGCTTGGCACAACGAAAAGGTAGGTTGGTGTTTTACGGATCTAGGCTAGTTCTTGCGGATCAAGCAACAGAAAATAAAAACGGTGACAGCAAAGGGGAGGCTAAGGAAGAGTGGATCGTCAAACATAACAAAAGCTCAAAACTTCAGCAAGGTGGAGGCTAAGGGAGAATCAACAAACACATAACATGAACAATAGCAAAGGGGGACTAAGGAAGAGTTCACAAGCAACAAAGTCATAGCACGATTACTAAGTTCACACAAACAGAGCGATTCAGAGAGTTACAGAGAGTTTTCACCGAAGGGGTTGGAGAGGATCGAATTAGTTCGTCGCAGCGGCAGCAGAGGAAGCAGAGGCGGGAGGCTAAGGAAGATACAAATGAAGTAGAAGCAAGGAAGAAGACAGGGACAGATACGGATCAAGGGCTTCTTCTTTCCTCTCGTTCCTCGCGGATCATCTTCGCCATGATTCTCCAAAGTTCTTCCTAGTTCTTCAGTTCTTGATCTGGGTGAAATTGGTTGGTTGGGTCTTGGATCTGGTGGATGTGGTGGAGTGGTTCTCCTGGATGCGGAGCTCTCTTCTTCTTGGGCAAGGAAGCCGCTTTATAAGTGATGCGGAAGTGGCGAGGGCCGCGGTCGATGGCGTGGTTGGTGGCGAGGCGGGAACTTCCGCCGTCGCTTTTCAGCTTTTTGCCCGGACACACATGGTCTGCTCCCTACTTTATCACCTTTTTGACTCTTCTGGTTTCTTCTCCTCCAAGTTGATCGATTCCATTCTTGCTGATTCAAACGCGTGCGCATCGCAAGGGAGATACGCTCGCAAACTTCTCTTCTGGCTTCAAGAGGTCCTAGCTTCAAGAGGTTCTGGCTTCGAGAGGTTCTAGCTTCGAGTGGTGGCACCCTCCCGAGGCATTCATCCTCGCCAAGCGAAACCCTCGCGGGGCGTCCGTTGTCTTTTGGCGCGAAGTATCTGCCCTCTTGAAGTAGCGTCAGAAACATGCCTCGAGAGGCGAATTGCCTCGAGAGGGATCCTCCTGAAGCTTTTCTCTCTACAAGCGTTGGAGATGAAGAAATATGTGCCTTGGCGCACTGATCTGCAAAAAGTGGATAACTGATGTAAAAAGTATTTAAAATCTTGACTGAACTTCCCAAATATGAGCAAGATTTGGGGTTTTGGACGTCGAAAAGATGTGCATAATTCGGAGTGATCAAACCCCCAGACCCAAACCTTTGCTTGTCCCCAAGTAAAGCAGATATGATGAAAACAGTGCTCAACTTCTGCATACACAGTAGTTCATACATATTGGATTCAAAGCAGTTTCTACATACCTGGTTGCAATCTCTAGTTCAGAGTCAAGTTTCAATTAACAACTTTTATATATGTCTCAGTTCAGATACTTTTCGATTACCTAGATAAGACATTTGGCAGGGAAATCAAATGAAGTGATCGATGAAATAGCCATGAGTGTTAAGTAAATGCAAAGTCAGTGCTTCACCTACTACCGTTCCCAAGAACATAGTAGGCAAATGCGAAAATTAAAGATGGGTTAGGATCATTGATACTTGTCAGATTCTTTCAGGTAGTGCTTCACAGGTTACAATCCCGAGATCATAACTGCTAATGCAAAAATTTGCTTTCAAATTACTATCAGAGACTTCAGGTTAGTGCTTCACAGGTTACAATCCCGAGATCATACCTGCTAATGCAAAAATTAACTTTCAAATTACTTGCTTCAAGTTAGTTTCACTGTTAGTGCTTCACATACCACCATCCCGAGATACTGGTAGCTAATGCAGAAATGCAGTTAAAACATGGCTCTTCGAGGATCAACTTATTCAATTTCAGAGCCACTTGCATTATGAAGGTATTCCAACAGATCTGAGCAGAGACATATTTGAACTCTGTTTTGATACATGACTCTAACACAAGAGTTTGCAAGCATTATAGATAGAAACACTTCAAGATTCTCAATAGACTGAAAGATTGTTTAGGCAAAATTAAGCACTCCAAGAAACTTTTACTCGACAAGCAACTTCGAAAATATAGCCAAGAATAGATAGAAAATTTGTAATCATGGCATATCAATGATATTTATGATGTAACAGGATTTGTTAATTGGAATGTGTTCACCTGGTTTAAGGGTCGAATCCTCGAGAAGTCTTCCTCGCGAAGCAAAAACCCTCGCGAGGCTTTTTTCCTCGCGAAGCATCAAGCCCTCGAGAAGCTTTCTCTTGAAGCAGAATCCCTCGAGAGGCCTTTTTCCTCGCCAAGCGACCTTCTACTCCTTGCTTGCAGGGGTCTCTGCCAACCCACTTCACTCTCTTTTATTCATCAATCTGAAAAACAAAACAACAAATAAAAAGGAAAGGGAACACACAAAATAAAAATAACTCTTGAAGGGAAATAATATATAAAAAGGATATCAGGCTGCCTCCCGATGAGCGCTTGTTTAAGGTCATGAGCCTGACCGTAGCTTCTTCTCACTGCTTCACAGCTTCAGAGGATGCATTGGGAACATCCTCTGACTCGTCATTCTCGCTTTCTTCAGGATCTTCAATGTCAATCTTCTCTCCTGCTAGGTAATGCTTCAGTCTCTGACCATTTACCTTGAAGGTACCTGCTGATGGGGTCTGGACTTCGAAAGCACCATTTCCCAAGTCCTTCTTCACTATGCAAGGACCAAACCATCTTGACTTGAATTTTCCAGCAAACAGATGCAACTTGGAGTCATACACCAACACTTGCTGTCCAATGCTGAACTCCTTCCTGAGGATATGTTTGTCATGCCATTTCTTGGTCTTTTCCTTGTAAATCTTGGAACTCTCATATGCATCATGCCTCAGCTCTTCAAGCTCACACATCTGCAGTTTCCTTGCACTTCCAGCTTTCTTCATGTCGAGGTTTAGTTTTCTGATAGCCCATTGAGCTCTGTGCTCTAACTCGATAGGCAAATGGCATGCTTTACCATATACAAGCCTGAAGGGTGACATTCCAATAGGTGTCTTGTATCCAGTTTTGTATGCCCACAAGGTATCAGGCAATTTCAGGGACCAATCTGCTCTGGACTTGGACACAACTTTTTCAAGGATCTGCTTAATTTCTCTATTGGATAACTCAACTTGTCCATTGGCTTGAGGATGGTAGGGTGTAGTAACTCTGTGATTCTTCACACCATACTTGCTCAACAGCTTCTCTAGCTGTTCATTGTTGAAGTGGGCTCCTCCATCACTGATCACAACTCTGGGAACTCCAAATCTGGGGAAAATTACAGTTTTGAACAGCTTGCAGACTGACTTGGAATCTGCACTGACAGTTGGTACCGCTTCAACCCATTTGGACACATAGTCCACTGCTACAAGGATATACTTGAAACCTCGAGAGGAAGGTAGAGGCCCAACAAAATCAACTCCCCATACATCAAACAGTTCACTTCAAGAATGCCTTAATGAGGCATTTCATTCCTTCTCGAGATTTTCCCAGTTCTCTGGCAGGGATCACACTGCTTGATAAAATCATGAACATCTTTGAACAGGCTGGGCCAATAAAATCCAGCTTGAAGAATCTTTGCTTGAGTTTTCATTACTCCAGCATGGCCTCCATACATGCCAGAATGACATTGGAACATCACATCATGAGTTTCTTCAGAAGGCACACATCTCCTTACTATACCATCTACACAATGCTTGTAGAGGAATGGTTCATCCCAGTAATAGCTCTTGGCTTCATGCATGAATTTCTTTTTCTGCTGGTAGGACAAATCAGCTGGCATAATTTTGCACTCTAGGTAATTCACAATGTCAGCATACCATGGAGTCTTGGCTTCTCGCGAGACGTCGACCCTCGCGAGGCATCCCTCGCGAAGCATTTCCTCGAGAAGCACATCTCGCGAAGCATCTCCTCGCGAAGCTTGAAGATTTAGATCGTCCTGAGGCCTCCCTCGCGAGGCTTCAAGGAGCCCTCGCGAGGCATTTTTCTAGTTTCAGAGCAACTTATTCTTGACAAATAATCAGCTACCACATTATCAGAGCCTTTCTTATCCTTGATCTCAATATCAAACTCTTGAAGCAGGAGAATCCATCTGATTAGCCTGGGCTTGGCATCCTTCTTGCTGACAAGATATCTTATTGCTGCATGATCAGTGAAGACAGTACATTTTTGCCCAACTAGATAAGGTCTGAACTTGTCAAATGCGAATACCACTGCAAGCAATTCTTTTTCAGTAGTGGAGTAATTGATCTGAGAATCATCAAGAGTTTTGCTGGCATAGTGGATCACATGCTGAGCTTTCCCTTTTCTCTGGCCCAGAACTGCTCCAACTGCAAAATCACTTGCATCACACATCAACTCAAAGGGTAGGGTCCAATCTGGAGGCTGCACGATTGGAGCAAAAATAAGAGCTTGCTTCAACTGGTTAAAGGCCTTCAGACAAGCTTCATCAAAGTGGAATTTGACATCTTGGCTGAGCAGTTTGGTTAGAGGCTTTGCAATGCTAGAGAAATCCTTAATGAATCTCCTGTAAAATCCAGCATGTCCAAGGAAACTCTGTATTCCTTTTACATTTTCAGGGGGTGGTAATTTAGCAATCACATCAACTTTTGATTTATCCACTTCAATGCCTCTAGAGGATATCAGGTGTCCAAGCACAATACCTTCAGTGACTAAGAAGTGGCATTTCTCCCAGTTCAATATCAGGTTCTGCTCTGAGCATCTGTGCAGGACTGCTGCTAGGTTCTTCAGGCAGGTGACAAAATCTTTTCCATAGATAGTGAAATCATCCATAAAAACTTCCATAATTTTCTCAATGTAGTCAGAGAATATTGAAGTCATGCACCTCTGGAAGGTTACTGGGGCGTTACACAGACCAAATGGCAATCTTTTGTATGCAAATGTTCCATATGGACATGTGAATGTAGTTTTTTCTTGATCTGCTGGATGGATGGGAATCTGTAGAAATCCAGAGTACCCATCCAGGTAACAATAGAATTCTTGCCCTGCTAACCTCTCCAATATCTGGTCCATGAATGGCAAAGGGAAATGATCCTTCCTAGTTGCCTTGTTTAATTTCCTGAAATCATTGACCATTCTCCATCTAGTAACAGGTCTTGTGGTCATCAATTTTCCTTCTTCATTTTCAACCACTGTATAGCCTCCTTTCTTGGGCACTATGTGGATAGGACTCACCCACTCGCTGTCAGAGATGGGGTAGATCATGCCTGCTTGTAGGAGTTTCAGAACTTCCTTTTTTACTACTTCTTGCAGGACAGGGTTTAATCTCCTTTGGCCTTCTCTGGAGGGGGTGCTATCCTCTTCAAGATATATTCTGTGAGAGCAGACCTTCTCATCGATTCCCTTAATGTCATCAATGGAATATCCAATGACATTCTTGTATAGTCTGAGAACTGACAATAGGCTGTGCTCCTGTTCATCATCAAGTGCAGAGCTGATTATCACAGGGTGAATCTTTTCTTCCTCTAGAAACAGATACTTCAGGTGAGCAGGCAACTCCTTCAACTCAACAATAGATTTATGAGACGGCTGAAGAGGTTCTCTCCAAGGTTCGGCTTCCTCGAGATTTCCCTCGCGCGGCATTTCTCCTCGTGAGGCTTCAAGAGGCTCTCGCGAGGCATTTGGCCGGTCCTCGCGAAGCATTTCTCTTGAGGCATTTTCTGCACTTCCAGAATTTTCATTACAAAGAGTAATTCCAAACAACTCTTGAAGATTAGGACTATTAGCTGTGACAAAGACTTGTACTTCAGGCTCTTGGGGTTGCATTTGCTGCTGAGATTCCATAATACTCTTGTCGATGACATCTATGGCATGGCATTGTTCAAGCATGTTTGGCAGGTGGGAAGCGTGCTTCATGTTAAACTCTGCTTGTTCAGAACCAAATTGCAACTTCAGGGTTCCACCTTTCACATCAATTATGGCTCCTGCTGTTGCTAAGAAAGGTCTGCCAAGAATCATTGACTCTGAGTTGTCTTCCATTTCCAACACAACAAAATCCACTGGATAAGCGAAATTTCCAACTTGGACTGGCACATCTTCAAGAATTCCAGTTGGTTTTCTCAGTGTTCTGTCAGCAAGCTGCAGTGTCATGGAGGTGGTCTTCGGCAAGCCTAGCTGCAGCATCTGACTGGCAGCTTGGGGTAACACACTGACTGAGGAACCTAAATCACAGAGAGCTGTGAAGGTTCTTTTTCCAACCACACAGGGGATACTGAAACTCCCTGGGTCTCCTAACTTCTTGGGCAAGTTGTTTTGGATAACTGCACTGCATTCTTCTGTCAAAGCAACTATCTCAGGATCTTCTATACTTCTTTTCTTGGTTATCAGGTCCTTGAAGAATTTGGCATACAGAGGGATGTGCAACACTGCATCAAGGATGGGGATTGTTATTTGCACTTCCTTCATTGTCTCTAGGAACTTGGCATACTGCTTTTCTTCCTTAGTTTTTTCCAATCTTGAAGGGAATGGGATCTTCTGAACTAAAGGCTTCTCAACCCTTGGTACTGCAGCTGGTTCTACTGGTATTATAGGCTCTTGAGGAGGATCCCTCGAGGGGCTTTCCTCTCGAGGCAAATTTTCCTCGCGAGGCCTCCTTGGTGGGGCTACATAGGTGACAGTTGGAGGTGTCTTCAGAATGGGTTCAGTGTTTAATCCACTTCTAGTGGTGACAGCCTCTACTGCTTCAGTAGTGGTAATTGCACCACATTGCTTAGGGTTCTTCTCTACCTGAGCAGGTAGTTTGTTCTCTGTCTGATTTCCCTGGGTATTGGAGATTTCAGCTGTAAGCTGCTGCGTCGTCTTGTAAAATAATTCAGACTGCATCTTCATTGTTTCTTGCATTCCACTGAACATTTCTTTTTGCAAACGCATCATTTCACTAATTTCAGACTGGCTACTGCTTGAAGAGGCATTTTGCTGGGTTGCTTGGTGGGGATGCTGCTGTGGGTGCTGAATATGGCCTTGAGGTCTGAAATTCTGCTGAGATGTTGAGGCATAGTTCTGTGGAGCTGCTTGAGGGTAACTTTGTGGGGCTGCATTCTTGTAGGACAGGTTTGGATGATGTCTCCAGGAGGGGTTGTAGCTCTGAGAAAAAGGTCCTTGATTCTGGGCATAATTCACTTCTGCCACTTGAGGTTCACTGGCAACGAAATAGGGACACTCTTGAGGCGAATGACCTTCAATTCCACAAATCTGGCAGGGTGCTGAAACTGAACTTACTGGCACAAGGGCTTTTCCATTCTTTTCCAACATAAGCTGAGATATTTGACTGGTCAGGCTATCAAGCTTTGCTTCAAGGGCTTCTGGGCTTCCATGTTGCATAACTATTGGCTGAGGAGGCTGCATTGCTCTTTCATTTGTCCAGGAGAAATTGTGTGAAGCCATGCTCTCAATCAATTCAAAAGCTTCATCCAGGGACTTGTTCATTATACCTCCTCCAGCAGCAGAATCTACAAATGATCTGGTCTGATCTGTTCAACCCTTGTAGAATGTCTGCAGAATTAGCCACTGTTCTTGGCCATGGTTAGGACACATTCTAATCAGGCCTTGGTACCTCTGCCAGGCATCATATAAACTCTCTCCTTGGCATTGCACAAATCTGGTAATTTTGTCTCTGCAATCGGCTGCTTTGGTGGGGGGAAAGTATTTCTCAAAGAAAGCTTGCACCAGATGTTCCCAAGTGTCCCTAGCATGAGTAGGCAAGGCATGGAACCATAACTTAGCACTACCCGACAGGGAAAAAGGGAATAGCTGCATCCTAATGGCTTCAGGAGGCACACCATTGTGCTTGAGGGTGTTACAGTACTCCAAGAAATTTCTGATATGTTCATGAGGACTCTCCAAGGCAGAACCTTTGAAGGGGTTGTGCTGAACCATATTGATTAGGGCTGGTTTGATTTCCCAGTTGTTTGCTTGAATAGCAGGCATAACCACTTCAGAGGTGGCTACATGGTCTTTAGGGATCCAGAGGTCTCTCAACTTCCTGTCTCCCATCTTGGAAGCTGGCAATCTTTCTTCTACGGCTGTCGAGGAAACTGCCCTTCTTCTATTTGCAAGAAACATTCTTTCAGGCTCAGGATCAAAGGGGGCTAAAGGTGAATCTTCAGATTTCTGCATTCATGAGCTCACCAACCTGCACAAAGGGGATCATGTTTCCACTGCACACATGCACATACAAGAACTTTATCAAGGGTTAGTGAACTAAATCCCCTAATAACCGTTCTAGATGCAAGATTAAGACACTAAGATTAACACAACAAAAAGATTTATCACGGAGGTGAACTACGGGGAAAGAAACACAACCAAGGCTACTGTACTTTGAAAAGCAATCAATATTTGATCCCCGGCAACGGCGCCAGTCTTGATCGGTTGTGGTTTAGGGGGGTTTTTGTTATCGTCTCCACAGGGATCAAAATCTATTGGTGCTTTTCCTTTCCAGAAGCTTGGCACAACGAAAAGGTGGGTTGGTGTTTTACGGATCTAGGCTAGTTCTTGCGGATCAAGCAACAGAAAATAAAAACGGTGACAGCAAAGGGGAGGCTAAGGAAGAGTGGATCGTCAAACATAACAAAAGCTCAAAACTTCAGCAAGGTGGAGGCTAAGGGAGAATCAACAAACACATAACATGAACAACAGCAAAGGGGGGCTAAGGAAGAGTTCACAAGCAGCAAAGTCACAACACGATTACTAAGTTCACACAAACAGAGCGATTCAGAGAGTTACAGAGAGTTTTCACCGAAGGGGTTGGAGAGGATCGAATTAGTTCGTCGCGGCGGCAGCAGAGGAAGCAGAGACGGGAGGCTAAGGAAGATACAAACAAAGTAGAAGCAAGGAAGAAGACAGGGACAGATACGGATCAAGGGCTTCTTCTTTCCTCTCATTCCTCGCGGATCGTCTTCGCCATGATTCTCCAAAGTTCTTCCTAGTTCTTCGGTTCTTGATCTGGGTGGAATTGGTTGGTTGTGTCTTGGATTTGGTAGATGTGGTGGAGTGGTTCTCCTGGATGCGGAGCTCTCTTCTTCTTGGGCAAGGAAGCCGCTTTATAGGTGCTGCGGAAGTGGCGAGGGCCGCGGTCGATGGCGTGGTTGGTGGCGAGGCGGGAACTTCCGCCGTCGCTTTTCAGCTTTTTGCACGGACGCACATGGTCTGCTCCCTGCTTTATCACCTTTTTGACTCTTTTGGTTTCTTCTCCTCCAAGTTGATCGATTCCCTCCTTGCTGATTCGAACGCGTGCGCAGTGCAAGGGAGATACGCTCGCATACTTCTCTTCTGGCTTCGAGAGGTCCTAGCTTCGAGAGGTGGCACCCTCACGAGGCATTCATCCTCGCCAAGCGAAACCCTCGCGGGGCGTCCGTTGTCTTTTGGCGCGAAGTATCTGCCCTCTTGAAGTAGCGTCAGAAACATGCCTCGAGAGGCGAATTGCCTCGAGAGGGATCCTCCTGAAGCTTTTCTCTCTACAAGCGTTGGAGATGAAGAAATATGTGCCTTGGCGCACTGATCTGCAAAAAGTGGATAACTGATGTAAAAAGTATTTAAAATCTTGACTGAACTTCCCAAATATGAGCAAGATTTGGGGTTTTGGACGTCGAAAAGATGTGCATAATTCGGAGTGATCACCTCCCAACAAGCACTTTTCTTTTAAGCCTTTTAGCTAGGCATGATAATTTTAATGATGCTCTCATAAGAATAAGAGTTGGAACGCAAAAGAGAGCATCATGAAGCAAATGTCAAACACATTTAAGTCTAAATTTCTTCCTATGCATAGGCATCTTGTAAGAAAATAAATCATTGGAGCATAAAGCATTAAGCATAGGAAGGCAAAGCAGGTGCAACATTAAAACATTCAACATAAAGAGGGGAAACTTCATAAGATGAAAATTTATATAACCACACTTCCCTCTCTCATAATAACTTTCAGTAGAATCATAAGAAAACTCAATAACATAACCATCACATAATGCATTTTTCTCATGATTCACATGCATAAAATTATTATTATTACTCTCCACATAAGCAAAATCTTTATTATTAGTAGCATTGAGAGTAGGACTATCATAATCATCATTGTAATCATCATAAATAGGAGGCATATCATAATCATAATAAACTTTTTCCTCAATAGAAGGTGGACTGAAAATATCACATTCATCATAATAATCACCATATATAGGAGGCATAGTATAATCAAAGCAAATCTCCTTCTCAAAGCTTGGGGGACTAAAAAGATCATATTCATCAAAACCAGCTTCCCCAAGCTTAGATTTTTTAATAAAATTAGCAATAATGGTGTCCAAAGAATTCATACTAATAACATTGTTACTAGCATGATTATTATGCAAATAAAGTTCCATAGGTTTTTTAATTTTCTCTTCAAAAGCATCATGACCAATTTCAAGATAAATTTTATAAAGCTCTCTAATTTTTTTGTTGTTTTCCATTAAACCGAACTAGTGAAATAAAAACAAGAAACAAAAAGAATTAATTGCAAGATCTAAAGAAGATACCTTCAAGCGCTCACCTCCCCGGCAACGGCGCCAGAAATTAGCTTGATGTCTACTACACGCTTCTATTCTTGTAGACTTGTTGGGCCTCCAAGCGCAGAGGTTTGTAGGATAGCGGCAAATTTCCCTTAAGTGAGTAACCCAAGGTTTATCGAATCCGCGGGAGGTAGAGATCAAAGATATACCTCTCAAGCAACCCTGCAATTAAGATACAAGAAGTCTCTTGTGTCCGCAACACAGCTAATACAATTGTCAGTTGTATAGGTGCACTAGTTCGGCGAAGAGATGGTAAAATGCAAGTGATATGGATGGTAAAAGGTGATTTTGTAATTCTGTAATAAAAATGGCAGCAAGCAAATAAGTGACAAAAGTGACTAAAAACGGTGTATCAATGCTTGGAAACAAGTCCTAGGCTTCATACTTTCACTAGTGACTACTCTCAACATCATTAACATAATTAAACACATAATAGTTCCACAAAAACACATGCATGGTAGACGTTACTCGGAGATCATTCTTTCGTGGATCAAATAGGATGAGAATTGCGTAGGGCTACGAAAAGCACACCTTAAAGTTCGTATTCCACATCTATGGACACTTCATGCTGTCACTATCCGCATCCAAAGATTGTACTAACAAACACCACAACATATTTATTGAATAGTCTCTTTCTTCAATAACACAAGCATCAAGAAACCTCATGATCTATTCAATCCAACAATAATAAAGAACAAACTCATGATGAAGATCCTTCCAATCTATTATCCATAGAGTCACACACGGCACCCACACTGTCACCGAGATACCGTGATCATAACGGTGACTCCGGAAATTGTACTAAATAATATCACTTGAGCAAAATCATATCCATTACACATAGGGAAACATCATGTATTCAACTATACTAACAAAGCTCATGATCACAACGAAGATCACATCATGGGAGAGAGAGATAACCACATAGCTACTTGTATAAGCCTCAGCCCCGGTGAGGGACTACTCCCTCCTCATCGCGGGAAGCAGCAATGTCGATGGAGATGGCTCCGGCGGTTGATCCCCCCTCCGGCAGGGTGCTGGAACAGGATCAATCTGACCCCCGAAACTTGTCGGCGATGGCGGCGGAGCTCTGTTGCGTATTTGGGAAAATCCTTCGGGGGTTAGGGTTTTTGCATCGGATGTGATTTTATAGGCGCCGGAGGCGGCCAAGGGGTGCCCCATGGGGCAGGGGCGGGTCCCACCCGCGGGTGGGCCCTAGGCCACGGCAGGGGGCCGCCCCTGGCCTGTGTGGGTCCCCTGGAGTCTCCCTTCTGGCTCCCTTCCTCATTTCTTCAATAAAAAATCTCCGTAAATTTTTGTCCAATTCCGAGAATATTTTCAGAAGTAACTTTCTGCAACAATTTCAGCACAAAAACAGGGAACTGGCACTGGGCATCTTGTCAATAGGTTAGTCCGACAAAATGCATAAAAATGATGTAATATGATATTAAAAACATGTGACAACATCACAAAACTAGCATGGATCACTCAAAAATTATAGGTACGTTTGAGACGTATCAACAGTCACCATCAATTCGCCACCATCCAGTCTCCTCCGTCTCTGCCCTTCGCCTTCGAGCGCCACCGTAGGGCTGAGAGTGCCTTTGCGTTCAGACCTTGTCATCGGTGACGGCCACGACGCGGCCTCTCAGGTCCTTGAGTTCTTCGCGCAGCTCCAGGCGGCGGTGGCAGGGCAGGACTAAGGGATCTAGTCAGCGCAGAGCCTGGGAGGAGAAAGTAAAGAAAGAAGGGGCTTTTTTCAAACATTGCACATCTGGAACTATGACAAGCGCGTCCCACAGCCCAGGGGTCACGTGACACTGACATTGGGCCCCGCAACTTGCCACGTCAGCCAATACATTGCTCCAGCATTGGCGGTGACCGTGTGTGACACACCATCACGTCTTCAGTGACCGTAAAATGGTATTTGCTGAGTACGGTGACTGAAATGATTTTCGTCCTAAAGTTCAGGTACCAATGATGGATTTTACTCCTTCATAATCGTACTGTCGAAAAATTATGAGTACAAAAGAACTAAACATGAAAACAACTAACCACACAAAACTAGACACGAACACCATGGCCAACACCATAAAGACAGGCTATGACAAATCGCCTCCGTTGGTTCAGACTTTGGTAGTGATGAATGATAGTGGCGCTGACGAGCCCGTTATGGCCTGACGAGACAATGTCTCTGCTTAAGGGATGCTGCAGGAAGGCAGCGGTGGTATAGAGAAGTTTAGACCCATTTCACCCATACAACTTGTGTTTGTCCTCCCTTGCAAGGGTTTTCTTAGATGTTGCTAGGGTGTTGTTGTAATTGTTATTATTATTATTTTCTCCTAAGGGCTAGTACGGCAACGCACCGCTCCAGCTATTTTCGTCGCTCCGCTCCGCTCCAGCCAACGAGCGCTCTCTCGATCTAGAGGACTCGTCGAGGTGCGTTCGGCTCGCTCAGCTCCGTGTGAGTGTGGGCTGCCGACCTTCTCGAAGAGTATTTTTTTCTGGCTGTGTCCACATTTTACGCACTTGTGTTAGAGACTTATGTCTCCTTCGATTCAAACAAAATTTATAGGATTTTGAGAGAATTGTAATCCTTAGAAAAAATACGTTGGCTGTTTGATTTGTAGAATTGAATCCTATAATATTTTTTCTTAAGGAATTACTTGTATTACATTTCATAGGAAATCTTGCATCCTACAATTCCTTTATTTTCTTATGGCATCAAATAATATCTTACTCAAATTCCGGTGGTTTGCTAATCCAATAGAATTTAAGTGGACATGCCACTCTAATTCGGTAGTTCCTTGTTCCTGCGTTTTGAAATTTCTACGAACAAAGATGTAAGGCGTTCGTGGTGACTTCGTCAACCTCAAGATCTGCCGGACCAATCTCTCGGAGGTGCTCATAGGGGTAGGGTTTGCATGCGTGCGTTCATAGGGGTGTTTGTACGTGCGTGTTTGTGAGCCTTGCTTCTGTACTGTGTTTCTCAAAAAAAAAAATGTAAAGACACTCTTAATTTTTTTTTCTTGAGAACATAAGGACGCTCTTAAAAGACAGAGAACAACCGAGAAAACAGAAGACTTTTTTTTTGTAGGGAAAAAACAGAAGACTGAATAGGATCATTGGAGGTGGACCAGGCTTTGTGTATAGAAAAACTCAGGCCCATTATTGCTTGTTGCTTGGTAAGGTTAGTACATAATAGCCCATGTATTATCAGCCCAGAACTTATTCAGTAGACTATTAGTCCCACCCACAAACAACAGCATAACGGGCTAAAGTAAAAAAGAAGAGGACCATAAACAGGCCTGGCCCACACGCTAGTATTCAATCTGGTCCGCGCACGTTTGGTCTCTCTCACCGGCCGACGGCGCTAGAAATTGCGGCGTTCGCCGCATGACGGCGCGCAGGCGAAAGGCAAGATGGGAAGGTGGTGGTCTACTCTGTTCCGGTCTCTTCATACTGAGCTTGTCTTCTTTCTTGCGCTTCCGCTTCCGCTTCAATACTCAACTTGGGTTTAGGGTTTCCACTTTCCGTAAATTTCCATGCTACATTTATCTCGGATGAACTCAACTGTAGTTTTTCAGTTGTCGGTCTTCACCTAATTTAGGGAAATAATGGAATAATTGAAATTCGCAGATGTTTCACTCCTATGGAGAAGCCTTGATGCAGCCCACAAGTGTTGTTTATAGTATCATTTGGTAAAATTTGGTAATCGGAAGGCTGCTAGTGTAGGTGACCTGATCCGACTGGTTTCCCATAGGATTGGAGTGTATATTCGGCTACTTACAGTAATCCTTAATGCGGAATCGGTGGGTTTTCTGAACGGAGCAAAGGCAGAGGAATTTATTTTAGGGTTTTAACTTCTAATCCTTTAGAATATTTCCTATCATGTGCATTTAATGCTTCTCAAAAAGACATGGTTCTACTTGGTAATTTTAACTCTCTTATCCATTTTTCACTTGGTAATAATTAATGGAAGATTACTATGAAGTGTTGATTCAGATATTATGTATGCTGTTTTCTCGAAAAACAAATATGTACCCCAATTACTATGTACCAGCAGGCAGCAGCATCTCGTAGGTTGGGCAGATGACATAAGCAGAACCATCTTTGTTTGACTGTCAACATGAAACTGCTGGTCTCCCTTCCTTTCAGACATCTGACACTACGCTGTAAGGTCGCAAGATTTCAAAAGATATTATAACTAGTAACAATTCCATGCTCCTTTCTACTATTTGAAAAAAAAAACAAATGGATCGATGAATTAGGGAATTCTTATGAAATGGGCATTAACTTTGTGTGTAAGAATTGCCTATCTCAAGTAGTCAACTTTAGGACAAATAACTGTTGGAGCAACCTGTGGATTTCTGTTATTCGATTTAAGAAGATATCAACAGTCTGTTAGCTAAATTAACCAGTGAAAATATCATAACCATTTGAGGAACCAATGAGTGCACTCATAATTTCCTTTTCTCTTTTGCGAGTCTATTAGTTCAGACCTGATTCCTGGCATCTTTTGCAATAAATTATGGGAGGCCTGCCCTATCATTATGTACAGAGTTGTTAGCATAGAAGTACCACTTTTCGGCTTAAAATTCGAATAACTACCACTTTTCGTTTGAATCGCAAGAAACTACCACATTGAGGTTGGTTTTTCGCAAATAGCACTGATCGGTGATTTACGGCGAATTGACACCGAATCCGACAGGCGGGACCCACTGTCAGTGCTGACGTGGCACCCCGCGTCGGCCGACCGGCACGGCCGTTGATGGCCGTTAACGGCGCCGTGTGGTGGCCCCACTCTTCTTCGGTTGACCTGGAGTGCGGGCGGGCGTTCCTCTCCCTCTCACTTACCTCTCCACTTGTTAGAACCGCCGCCTCGGACCGCCGCCGATTCGCCGCCGGGCTGTACTTCCGCATCCGTCCGCCCGCCCACCGCCGCCATGCCTAGCTGGGACGACGGAGACGGCTCGAGCTCAAGCTGGTTGGGGGTAAGTTCCTTTCCCGATTTTAGGGTTAGGGTTTCGTTCTTGATTTGGGGATTTCGTATTCTGCTCGTTTTGGTGTGTAATATGCGCCGTTCTTTGTCATCCTGCTCGTAAAGGATACCGTGGAGAAGGATTATGCTCCAGATACGTGCGAGGACCCCAATTTCCACGGGCTGGCGGTCGGTTGCCCCGTTTTGTGTCGCGGGCACAACCTCGAGCCGCAGAGGTGTGTTGCATTCGAAGGGACGAACACGGGCCGTAGATTCTACATGTGTTCAGTCGAAAACGTAAGTACAAATGGTAGATTTGAATACCTATCTAGTTGACATGCTGCTAGCACTAGGTTTGGAATCTGCAGTACCTATCGAGTTGAAATGCTCAACATAGATGAATTAAGTGTTGTAGGTATATTGATTGCTTGATAATCTAGATATATTAGTTGACATAGAGTAATGCAGAAATGTAGGTAGGATGAATTCATAATGTTGGTCCTGTTTATCTTATTTATATTGTTGTCAATTAGATGAATTCATATGTGATATGGTAATTAAATATTTGTAGGAAGTGAACAATTCTGGATTTGTGGCATGGGTAGATGAGGAGTGGCCCATAACACTGAAGAGTTCACTGTACAGACTATGGGGAATGTACAATGACAACAATTCTGGTAGGATTGATGACCAGATACAGAATGGCAAGTTGATGCAGGAGCTATCTTCTGAGAAGAAGAAAATAGAGAATAAATACTCAAGTCTAATGGATGATGTCAGCAGATTCATTGATGTGAATGTGCAGAAAACTATGAAGGAGAATTATGAGAAGATTAAGTCTGGTGAAGTGGATGATTTGAAGGAGATGAAGAATAGAGTCAAAGAGGTAAATAGTGAGTTGAGTGAGCTGAAGCAGGTGCACAAATCTCAAGCAGAAGTTATGAAGGCCAATAAGCAAAAATGGGATGAAGAAAAAGAAGAACTGAAGCAGGAAAAGAAAAAACTTGAGTATGCTATGTTTGATCTATTCAATGCTAGTAATGACAACAAGAGGAAGCTGAAGAAAATTAAGGAAATCTTAGATGAGTGATTTCTGTTGTTTTCATCATGAATGACATGTGTTGAATTTGTATTGTTTGTTGAACTAGTACTGAATTTGAACAAGTAGAAGTGTGTCTATTTCTCTATTGTTGAACTTGTACTGAATTTGAACAAGTAGAAGTGTCTGTTTCTGTTGTTGAACCAGTACTGATTGTGTATTGTTTGTTAATGTTTAATTAAGTGACAGCACAAATGTTTAGGAGTAGGACAAATGTGAGAGTACCTTGTGCAGGATTAAGAGGGGAATTAGTTCATGGATAATGATGAATAAAGGTCGTCGATGACCCCGAGGGTTCTCGACAATCCTAATGTAATGGTTTTGAAATGATGAGAAAAGGTCGTCGATGACCCCGAGGGTTCTCGACAACCCTAATGTAATGGTTTTGAAATGATGAGAAAAGGTCGTCGATGACCCCGAGGGTTCTCGACAACCCTAATGTAATGGTTTTGAAATGATGAGAAAAGGTCGTCGATGACCCCGAGGGTTCTCGACAACCCATATGTAATGGTTTGAAATGATGAGAAAAGGTCGTCGATGACCCCGAGGGTTCTCGACAACCCATATGTAATGGTTTGAAATGATGAGAAAAGGTCGTCGATGACCCCGAGGGTTCTCGACAACCCATATGTAATGGTTAGGAATGATGAGAAAAGGTGGTCGATGACCCCGAGGGTTCTCGACAACCCATATGTCATTAAAAATGATGAAAAAAGGTGGTCGATGACCCCGAGGGTTCTCGACAACCCATATGTCATTAAAAATGATGAAAAAAGGTCGTCGATGACCCCGAGGGTTCTCGACAACCCATATGTCATTAAAAATGATGAAAAAAGGTCGTCGATGACCCTGAGGGTTCTCGACAACCCATATGTCATTAAAAATGATGAAAAAAGGTCGTCGATGACCCCGAGGGTTCTCGATGTCGGGGGGCAACCCCCGGATATGGGCAAGGCGTCGATATAAGGGTTGACTCGGTGTTGACCGGGTCACTGAAACCGACATAACTGTACCGGTCGACTCGGAGTTGGCCGGGTCATGGTTAACCGACATATGGTTATGTCGGATCACGTAAGTTATATGTCGGATCGTTCTTTGTTCTTCTTGTGTGCAGGGAAGGCGAAACCGAGTTACAGGGGATTCGGCATGCCGGTGCCGAATAAGGAAGCTTACTCGGGCCATGGTCAAGGCGCAGGTCTTGTCCCTACAATCACGGGTCAGGACGCAGAACCACTTGCACGATGGGACGAGGCCACTTGACCAGAGTGATTGACCTCCATGCCGCTGACCGAAGTGGTACCAGGGAGCAGTGTGTTGGAGGAGACAGATGGGACGTGCCACGGCGCGGTGACGGAAGCGGTCAGAGGACCGGGCGTGGCTACAGTCCGGACTACGCCAGCACTGATGTCAGCCCTAACTTGTGCCCTGGGCTTCCCTTTATAAGGAGCACCAGGGGCTCCTCTTACGGGGACGCATGCACGCATACTTGCCTCACGCTCCAGCATTGACTCATTTCTTTCATAGGCAGTAGAGAGCTAGAGAGCACCGCCGAGACTCGGTTGGAGGCCTAGATCGTGTTGTTCTTCAATTCGGCTCGAGGAGCAAGCTTGTAAGCAGGTTGTAACCCACCTATAAATCAAGTAGACAGGCAGGAGTAGGGGTGTTATCTCCTCACGAGAGCCCCGAACCTGGGTAAAACCGTGTGTGTGTGTGTGGGTTGTGTTCTTCGTGAGCGCGTCCGTGTGCGCAAGCCCTCCCCGGGTGCCTCCAGCGTCCATCGGCCCCACACTTCAAGCCATCCTATGGCATCTGCCGTGACACCACCACGACAGTTGGCGCCCACCGTGGGGCCAGCAGCGGCGCTGGCTGGAGTTTACATCCGGACGGGCTCTATCATCGCGTCGGGTGAGCGCGTGGTCTGTGGCCTTGTCCACAGATTCGGCTCCCTCAACGTCATCAGCGACAACGCAGGCTGCTTCGGCAGCAGGCCACTGCCCCGGAACGGATGCCTCATCGACTTCGGCGCGCTCACGGTCTACGTCGCCACCGAGGTCCCTTGCAGGTTCCCCGAAAGGGTGCAGCTGGGAGCGGATCCACCCGCAGTCTGCGCAGCTCGCGGCCGGCGTACCGCTCGCCCCGCTAGTTGCGTGGAAGTCATGATGACCGCCCCGGGCGTCGGTGTCGGCAAGGCCATGGCGGGCGAGGCTGACCCCGGCACCAGGTCGGCAAGAACAGGGCGTCCGCCCTTGGAGAAACCGGAGAACCGTGCGGCACAGGCCAGCACATCCAGCGTGCCGGTGACGCCGAGTCCTCTTCAGGACGCGATTCAGAAGCTGGCAACACCAGTCGCACCGGGTGCAGACGTTGCTCTAACTCAGGCGGAGTTGGAGCAGCAGCGCCAGGAGATACTCCGAGAGGCCCAGGAGGTGGCCCGAGTCAGGCAGGAGTTCGACATATCAATGCGTGAGTATAACTCGGCTCATGGTTTTACTCCGGCAGCAAACCCAGTTAGTCGCATCGACGAGGTGCGTGCCCGAGGTAGAGACCTTAATGCAGAGATAGCTAGAGATGGTAGAGCTAGATCTGCTAGAACTGCTAGTCATGTGTCGGCCGAAAAGCCGAGATACAGCACGCCCGGAAAGAACCTTAGGGCGGCAGAGGCAGCCATAGCCGAGTTGGCCGGTTTATCCGGTGAAGCTCGCAGTAGGCAGCAGGACCGAGTCAATGAGTTGGTGGCTGTCGCTAACCGACAGAACGAGGCCTATCGCAAGGCTAACCCGGATGCGGGTGGATCTCGGTTCCTTCACTCGGATGGTGGAGCCGGAGGAGTGTCCAAGGGACAAGCCTCCTCGCCGTATGTCGGCAGGAGCAGGGGCCAGAGTGTGAACTCTGGCAAGAACAAGCAGATACAAGCGTACGATCCGGCCTATGCCGGAAAGAAAGTAGCCGAGCAAGGCAATGCCAGTCGGGGAAAGTCAGGACCCGCCCAGGGCAGACAGGAAGAGAACCAAGTTATCCCGGCGAATCAAGGTCAGCCACCTCGGTATCCGGTACCCATTCCACCTCGTCATCAAGCGGGTGCCGGGTATGCCGAGCCGGCCGCAGACCGATATGATGATGGTTACTCGGCCATGGAGCGGGCCGGGTACACAAGATACCGAGATTTGGCGTCCGAGGGTGCACTCGGCGCAAGGCTGGGAACTCGCCAGTTGCCGGCACACGATGTCCGGAACAAGCTTGACAGGATCTATCTGTCCGAGCTCCTGGAGGAGCAAGGCCCGCCGGGTCCGGCATGTTTTGGACCCCGGATCATGAAGCAGGCCCCAGTGCCGAATTTCCAGTTACCTCGGGGTGCAAAGACCTATGACGGCAGCACCAAGCCGGAGGACTGGCTGACAGACTATGTCACCGCTGTGCACATTGCCGGCGGAAGTCGCAGATGGGCAGTGCGGTACGTGCCGCAGATGCTAGAGGGACCAGCCCGAATCTGGCTGAATAACCTGGAGGAGAACAGCATTGACTGCTGGCTTGACTTCTCTGATGCTTTTGTCAGCAACTTCTCCAGTACCTACAAGAGGCCGAATCGACCTCAGCAGCTGTCCATGTGTCGGCAGCGAGAAGACGAAACAGACCGGGAATATTTAACCCGGTGGAGCACGATCCGGAACTCCTGTGAAGGAGTGATCGAGTCACAAGCCATTGCCTGGTTTGCGCAAGGATGCCGACATGGCTCCATGCTTTGGCAGAGACTCCAGAGGGAGATGCCGGCCACCTTGGCCGAGACAATGTCAATTGCCGACAGTTATGCGCTCGGTGATCCGACACAGCCCTTACTGGCCCCGGTTGACAGAGACAGATCGGGTCGGCGAGGTGATCGCTCGGATTACCGAGGAAAGAGAAGGGAAGAGAGGCCGGATTACCGGTATGGGTCAGACCAGGTTGCTGCCATCGACCAAGATCAGATGGGTGCCGGCAGCAGCCAGAGGCAAAAGAATGACGGTCCAGCGTGGGGTCAGAACTCGGAAGGAAGGAGGCCGTGGGACGGCGAAAGAAGACCGTGGAATGGCGAAAGGAAGCCGTGGAACGGCGACAAGAGGCAGTGGGCTAGCCCCAGTGGGACGATGCCGAATGATCCCTGCAGCTACCACACCAAGCACCCCAGCAGACCGGCTCAGCACTCAAACCGGAACTGCAGCCGGAACAGGCGCCCGCAGGAGAACACCGGCCCGGCAACTCGACCCGCATCACTCACGGGTGCGAACGCTATCCCGGTGAACGCCCAGACAAGACCTGAAGATGTCAACCAAGTGGCCAACATGGCCAACACCAACAACAACTCCAACTACCCCGGCAGCAACGCGGGCCCGAGTCGGCAAAATCAGTGCCGAGAGGCTCACCAGACTTACATGGTCTTTGTGACCGAGCCCAATGACAAGCAGAGTCAACACAGGCGAGCGATGGAAGTAAATGCCGTTATGCCAGCGGTGCCGAAATTCATGTACTGGTCCGAAGATGAGATCAGCTGGAGCATCAATGATCATCCAAGGGTCATGCCCAACCCAGGAGGTTATGCTCTAGTATTGGATCCGACGTTCGTCGGGCCTAGCATCAATGTCAGGTTTTCCCGGGTCCTCGTTGATAACGGGAGCAGCATCAACATCATGTACCGGGATACCATGGTGAAACTCGGCATAACCGAGAATATGATGCAGCCCAGCCGGACCACCTTTCACGGCATTGTGCCCGGTGTATCACATGCACCCATGGGCACGATTTGGGTTGATGTCGCCTTCGGTGACAAAAGCAACTGCCGGACTGAGAGTCTGCTGTTCGAGGTCGTGGATCTCGAGAGCCCGTATCATGCCTTACTCGGTAGACCGGCACTCGCCAAGTTCATGGCGTCTACTCATGTGGCGTACTTGAAGATGAAGCTTCCGGGTCCAAATGGTGTCATCACCATCTCGGGAGACTACAAGCGTTCCATGGAGTGCGCCTCAGCCGGGTCATCCCTGGCCGAATCACTGGTGATCGCCGCCGAGAAAAGGAGAATCCATGAGGTGGTGGCTTTGGCCCAGGCATCTCAACTCGGTATGCCGAGTGCGGCTAACCCGCAGCAAACTGCAACCTTCCAGGCGGCGAAGGAATCGAAGAAGGTCGGCATCGACGAGGCTAACCCGGAACGCTCCGTCATCATCGGTGCCGGGTTGGACAAGAAATAGGAAAGCGAGCTCATCAACTTCCTCCGTGAGAATCGGGATATCTTCGCATGGTCCAGTCAGGACTTGCTGGGTGTTCCGAGGGAGTTGGCTGAGCACTCTCTGCATGTCAGGCCAGATGCTAGGCCTGTGAAGCAACCGACTCGGCGTCTTGCCGAAGAAAGAAGGAAGGCGGTGGGTGACGAGTTAGCCAAGTTACTCGCGTCGAATGCCGTCGTGGAAGTAAAATACCCGGACTGGTTGGCTAACCCGGTCCTGGTGGAGAAAAAAGAAGGAAGAACCGGATGCGCCTACTGTCTGGCGCATGTGTATCGACTACACCCACTTGAACAAGGCCTGTCCCAAAGATCCTTTCCCGTTGCCCCGGATCGATCAAGTGATCGACTCCACGGCCGGATGTCAGCTACTGTCTTTTGTGGATGCCTACTCTGGTTTTCACCAGATCCCGTTAAACCCGGATGATCAAATAAAAACTGCTTTTATTACCCCGTACGGGGCTTATTGCTATCGTGTCATGTGTTTTGGTTTGAGAAATGCCGGCGCTACGTATCAGCGCTGTATGCAGAAATGTTTGCATGATCAGATAGGAAAAAACGTGCAAGTATATGTCGACGACATAGTCATAAAAACAAAAGAAAAGCATACTTTGTTAGATGATCTCAGAGAAACATTCGCAAACCTGCGGAAATTCCGACTAAAACTTAATCCGGATAAGTGTACATTCGGTGTGCCGGCCGGCAAGTTACTCGGTTTCCTCGTGTCTAGCCGAGGTATCGAGGCGAATCCGACTAAGATCCGGGCAATAGAAAATATGAGGCTACCGAGATGCCTCCGAGATGTCCAAAAATTTACGGGTTGCCTGGCCTCCCTGAGTCGGTTTCTAGGTCGGTTGGGAGAAAAGGCCCTGCCTTTGTACCAACTAATGAAAAAGTCTGATAGATTTAGCTGGACCCCGCAAGCGGACTCGGCATTCCTTGAGCTAAAAAAGGTGTTGGTCACTGCGCCAATATTGGCTTCGCCATTACCAAGAGAGCCCATGTTGCTTTACATTGCAGCCACTAATCGAGTCGTCAGTGTCGTTGTGGTAGTAGAAAGAGAAGAAGGGGGAACCACCGTGCAGAGGCCGGTGTATTACCTGAGTGAGGTACTCTCCACCTCGAAACAAAATTACCCACACTACCAGAAAATGACCTATGGTGTGTACCTGGCGGCCAAGAAACTGAAGCATTATTTCCAGGAGCATCAGATAACCGTGGTGAGCGCGGCTCCTATCTCGGAAATCATTGGCAACCGAGATGCAAGTGGTCGAGTAGGCAAGTGGGCCATCGAGTTGGCGGCGTATGCACCACAATACGCGAGAAGAGATACCATCAAGTCTCAAGCAGTGGCCGAGTTTCTCGTGGACTGGGCCGAGATGGAATATGAACCATCTCTTCCGGACTCCAATTACTGGAGGATGCACTTTGATGGGTCCAAGGTAAAAGAGGGCCTGGGCGCCGGTGTGGTTCTCACCTCGCCAAAGCGAGACCAGTTGAAATATGTGCTGCAAGTTCATTTCGCGGCATCCAACAATGTAGCCGAGTATGAGGCATTGATCCACGGACTCAAGGTGGCCAAGGAAATCGGGATTCGCCGAATAATCTGTTATGGTGACTCGGATTTGGTGATTCAGCAAACCTCGGGCAACTGGGACGCCCTGGATGCCAACATGGCGGCGTACCGGTTCCATGTCCAAAAGATCTCGGGTTCTTTGATGGATA